>VWZS01003842.1:0-201508 GCA_013397075.1 Rhabdornis inornatus
TTATTTTGTTTTGTTTTATTGTAAAATGATAACTTTGATGTGGAAGGTGAGCTGAATCTTGTGTGTCACATAAAAAAATAACTGGAGAACTGAATTAATTCTATTATTTCCGGATCACTGAAGAGTTGGGTTGTTACAGCATCTGACAGTATGAGCTGTGATACTAAAATACGTAAATGGAACTGAGGCTGAGCATAACAAAAAATCCTGCGCTTGCGTAGTTAGTGTTCTGGGTAACTTTTGGGCTAAGCAAATGCAAGCTAAAATTTACTCCTGATGGAGATCCTACAAGAGGGATATGAGGAAGAGATAGATTAGAAGAGAAATTCGTAGTTTTATCCACCTAGTTTTTTCAAATTCTCTTGTCTTGATGAGAGCCTTGAGTGTTCATCATCCCAATGAGTACCCTCACATGAATGAGTAATCTGTCTAGGAACCTGATAATTCACCAGGCTGGGGAAGAAAGGAATGATGGCTTCCTGGTTGCATAGTCCATACAAGCAATTATTTTGTCTTCTTAATGTATCTATGGAAGCAAGTTCTTTGAGTTTCCTTCTGATAGGGACAGCCCTTGGCTGTCTGGGATGCAGCACAGGTGGAACTGAAATGGTTCCGCTTCGTGGATTTAACTTAAATTCACCTTGTGGATTTAACCACATCTGAGTAATTTGTTCTTTAGCATCTCCTTCAGTAGGTGTTGCTCTCTTTTTTTTTTTTTTTTTTTTCCCCAATAGGTTTGGGAAGTTGTGAGTATGCAGGATTTTTTTTTTCCTGCTTGTTTTGGTTTGTTTTTCCTGTGGATTTTGTTTTCTTCTTTTGCGTATTATCTTTCTGTGTTATTACTACTGTTGATTCATAGGTGTGAAATAACTTGTATTGAAAGCAACTGTGGTGGTTTGACCTTGACTGGACATCAGGTGCACACCAAAGCCACACTGCCAGTCCCTTTCTCAACTGGCCAAGAAAGGGAAAATGCAACAAAAAGCTCATGGGCCCAGATAAGGGGCCAGGGAGAGATCCCTCACCTGTTACAGTCAGGACCAGAGCAGACTTGGGGAAATTAACTGATTTGTTACTAATCAGAGTCAGAGTAGGGTAACAGGAAGTAAAACAAAAGGGGAGCACCTTCCTCCCCCTCCTTCTGCTCTGACCTGGGTGTCTGCAGAGCTGTTGATTTCACATAATCTCACCCTGTTCTTCTCTGGCTGAAATTATTTCTGGGCAATAATTTTTTTCCTCCTTAAGTATGTTATCCCAGAGGCTTTACTGACATCACTGATTGGCTTGGCATTGGCCAGCAGGTCTGTCTCAGAGCTGGCTGGTGTTGGCTCTGTTGGACATGGGGGAAGCTTTTGGCAGCTCCTTAGAGAAGCCACCCCTGTAGATTCCCTGCTACCAGAACATTACCACTCAAACCAAATATAATAATTCAGAGGTGTCTGCTGGCACAGGTGTCCCTCTGCATGATATTTTATAACTTTTAGTTAGTTTACTAGAGCAGAAGCTATAGCTTTGTTTACTCAGTGTATGTAAGTGGACATATCGACACAGTCTCATCAATCCTTTCATTCCCCAGGGTCAGGAATAGCTTTCTACCCTTTCCCTGAGTGAAATAAGGCATCACTGCATCTGTTCAGGCAGTTTGTCAATGTCAGTTGGTGTGAGGATGTTCCTTCCCTTCTGCCAGAAAATTCCAGCATAGGCACCAGAACTAGCTCTGGCTTTGGCAGAGTAAACAAAACAAGAATGTGTGTTCCCACACAGCCTGGGGCTACACAGTAGAGGCTCACACCGTAGTAGTCTCTACAGAAGGACATGAAAGGCATTTGGAACAAGAAGGGAACTGGAATTTTCATAGCTTAAACAGCACTTAATGTCTAGAAATGTTCCATGTTGACATACATGAGGGCAGAGAGCCATCTTGAGCATGTCACTATTAATTCTGATTTACCTATTTTGACAGAATAGATTATTTTTCCATTTCTCCCCTGGAAGTGAAGAGTACAGACCTCTTAAAATACTGGCTCCAGTTGCTGATTTAAAAAAAAATTCTATTGAACAACTGCATTTCAGCACTCATTTCTTTGCATTTGTGAACAGCTCCTGTCACCATTTTGGTATGTCAGAATGAGTCTATCACTAGTACAGCAGTCCATTGAAATTCCTCTCTTTCTTTGCCAGGTTGGTAATCCTGGTGACCCCGGTTCCCGTGGGCCTGAGGGAAGTCGGGGACTGCCTGGCATGGAAGGGCCACGAGGCTCACCTGGACCACGAGGCTTGCAGGGTGAGCAGGGTGCCCCAGGCCTGCCTGGCAGTGAAGGTCCAGCTGTAAGTACTGCTTTCATGTAATTGGTATCTTTTGGACCTTTATCTCTCACTCACACCAGTCCTGGTTTTGCATGTACACACACTAAACTGAAGTGCCACAGCAGTCTGAAGTACAGAGTGCCTCTCATCAGGCACAGGTGTACACCAGAGCAATCTTGGGTTGTACACAGCTGCATCCTTGGGGGCCAGCTTTCAGTTCAGCTCTGTTTTCTTATGCCCATGCCACCCCTGTAGGGTGCCTGAAACAAAACCGTGTTTGATACAAGGGAGCATCACTCACAGACTTTACCTTGCTAGTGAAGTTGGCATCAGCTGGAATAGTTGCACTTGCAGGAGCTGGAACACCTTTTAGCGACTTATGGATTATTTTAGGTTGGGATTCAGTTAACTTTCTTTATATTGGCTTGTATGGGGTTATGTTTTGGATTTGTGCTGAAAATAATCTTTATAGTATGCTGATGGGAGCAGGAAAAAGGGTAATGGTTTCGAAGTGAAAGAGCATAGTTTTAGATTAAATATTAGGAGGAAATTTTTCACTGCAAGAATGGAGAGGTACTAATAGCTCACTCACAGAAGCTGTGGATGCTCCATCACAAGGAAGGATTAAAGGCCAGGTTAAAAGGAGCCCTGAGAAGCAGGGTTGTAACTAGATGGTTTCAAAGGTCTCTTTCAACCCAAGCCATTCTGTGATGTTTTGGTTACTCATGAACACTGCATAGAATCAAAGCCTCTCCTGCTCCTTACACTGCGCCATCAGTGAGTAGGTTGGAGGTGCACAAAAAACTGGGAGGGGGCATAGCTGGGAGAGCTGACCATAACTGACCAAATGGATATTCCACACCATATGGCATCATGCTCAGCCATGTAACCAGGGAAAATTTGTGGGAGTGGCGAGCAACTACTTTCATTTGTATCACTTGCATTATCATTTTCTTTTTTGAATTTTATTTTCTTCTTCCTCTTCCCCTTTTTCCTACCTCTTCCTCTACTTCTTCTCTCCATTTATTAAACTTCTTTTTCTTTCCCTGTTCCACGGTTGTGGGCTGTGAGCAGCTGTGTGGTGTTTTGCCAGCTAGGGTTAAACTGTGACAACTGTTTATTGACAGCATTTTTTTGCATCAGGCACGCTCATAAAATGTAAATGTGATATCAGCCGTTTTATTAAAACTCTCTATTTTTTATCCTAGGGAAAAGAACCAAGCGATCAGCACATTAAGCAGGTTTGCATGAGAGTCATGCAAGGTAAGTAGGCTAAAATATATTTCATGTTTCTTGTGCATTAAAATTGGGATAATCTATCTCTAGAGAGGCAACTAAGATTTTCCCCATGCTTACCCAGAAAAAATTGCATGGCCTCAGCAGGGTACCTGGTGGAAAACCTTTCCACATGCAAATGTGGACACAATATGAGGAAGTCCCTTATTTATACATATATTTTGTAGCCTCATTGAACTGCCTGTTGATTCCACACTATTGCTTTGGTAAGCAGGCCATAGACCAGAGTAGTTGCGTGAAATACATACATTTTGTATTCAAATTACTTGCTGTGTTTACATACATAAAAGTACAAGCTTCACTGAAAGTGTTTTAGCCTTTTGTACTCATTATTAGGTTTCATCAAACAAACTGTGCAAAACAGGTGAAAAGAAGAGGAATGCAGAGAGAGGTTTCTGGAGATAACATACCTTAAAATTAAAGCAATGCAGAGATACTCTAAATTAACCTGAATTTGCTGAGTTCTTGACACACAGAGAGATCTGAAGCTTTTCTAATATGGTTGAGTGCAAGGAATTTACTGAGTTGAGAAATTTATGCTGCCCTGTAAACACAAAATAAATTTTTCACTACTTGCTATTGAAGATATCTTTTGGGTTATTGTGCCTCTGTAATGTTAAGAGTTTACAGAATGAAATTGCTGCTCATGTTTTAAAAATTTTCAGTGATTGAGAAATCACTGTTCTTGATACTGCTCAACAGGGTATTTTAAAAAAACAACTCTATAAAGAGATAAATATCTTAGTCTATAATAAGATAATACCTTATATGTAATAAACTCTGTAAATAGCAATGTAAAAGAAGAAGGTGGTGTAGTGTAATCTGTCAGCTCCTGTAGCAGTGAACATACATTCTTCTTCAGTGATCATGGGAATATCTTCATTCATGTTCACTTACTCCATAACTCTGTCCTCCTGCTCATTGCAGAACAATTAGCTCAGCTGGCAGCCAGCCTTAGGAGGCCAGAATTTGGTGCTCCAGGTCTTCCTGGCCGACCAGGGCCACCAGGTGCTCCAGGACCTGCTGGTGAAAATGGTTTTCCAGGACAGCTTGGTCCCCGTGGCCTGCCTGGCCTTAAAGGTCCCCCTGGTGAGATTGGTCGTAAAGGTCCTAAAGGTAAGAAATTCTCCAACTGGCTTTCACTTGTTACTGATTCAGTTTTGGTTTTTGGGGTTTGTTTGTTTTGGTCTTGTTGGTTGGAAGGTCCCCTTCCTTGGTTTACAGGTAATGCATGTACGCTGTACACGTGTGAAGTCCAAAAAGGATCCTGAGTTAGGAATGTAAGCTGTTTGCTATAACTGTTGTCAGTACCACACTGATTAAAGGACTCATTGGCCTGGCTTTAGCAAGGCTTGGTTAGAAATATCCTTTTTGGCACATAAAAACCACAAAACCTCAAAAGTCCATGAGAGTTAGAATCAATATTAGGACTCTGACTCAATTGCTTCTTTCTAGTTCAGGGCAGATGTTTGTCCTTTCTCACGTTGTAGAAGTCATTTGATGGCAAACACCACATGTAATTCCAGCAGTGGTTCTCTTCTCCATTCAGCCTGGCTGTTAACTTCTGCAAGAATCAAGAGTTGATATAAGCAGTCAGATTACGTCACTAAAATCTAGTCTGCTTTTCTAAGCACACCGAGTTTATCACATTACAAGGGACTGATAATACTCTACCTTTTTATTTGTGTATAATACTTGAGCCATTAAACATCATTTCACCAGGTGCCAGAGTCTATTGGTTCTTTGGAAAGGACAAATCCACAGTAAAATTGACTTACATTTTACACAAAATCTTTGATCTAAGTTAATCTCTTCTGTTCATGACTGAGAGGTTCTATTCTCTTCCAGAGGATTACAGGGTAGAATTTTCTGCAAAGTCTTACAACTACCATGTATGTATTAGTTTCTAGTCAGTAGTGGTTTTGATTTGTTTTCCAAAAAGATGGTCTTATTTAAAAATTGTCTTTCTGCACAAAGCTGGTCTGTTGCTGGAGTAGGGTGTTTACTTTTGATTCAAGGTTTATTTGAAAGTGAAATTTGGAAAGCCTTTGAGAGAAGGAATGGAATACAAACAAAGAAAAACTTAACAGCATCGTTGCTGGAGCTTTGCCACTGTTTTAATTCAATGTAATGTCATCTGCCGAAGAAACAAAAGCCAGAAATACAAAGATGATGTATGGGATATGCAAAATTTGATTCAATACACAGCAGGCAGTACTGTGTTAAAATTAAAAGAAAAAAATAAACAGAACATTAAAACCCCCCCAAAACAAGCAAAGCACTTATCATGGCTAACAAAAAGCTATCATAACTGTCATCAAATTCCAAGTTACCTTAGAGTAAACCTTGCAATACTATTACAGACACAAGGGAGGTGGTGAATGCTCTCATATGCAAGAGCTATGATGATGGTACATGGCCAACCTGAAAACCTGGCCAACCTGAAAACTCAATGCTTCACTCTGAGTTCCTGGTACTTACCAGAATTCCACAGAAGTCAGAGGAATCAACTGATTTCCACCATCCATTTGGAGAGTTTCTGAGATTGGAGTGAGGGGAAAAGGGTACTTGGACATGTGATAAAAGGGAACAGGAAGAAGATGTTGAGAATGGTTTAAGAAAGGTCATAATAGATAGGAGATAGAAACACAGCAAAGCCTTACCCATGATGCACAGCAGAAAATACAAAAGTAAGGTGATTTTAACAGCAGCAACAATGGCAGAGTCAAAGAGGTACCTCAAGGAAGGAGATTTAGTTACATTAATGAGCAGTCTGGGCTACTGAAGGACTATTTCTGCTCAGAAACAGAAATAAAAAGTGGGAGACATTTGGGCTAAGCAGGAGTAAACACTATTCTGCAGTGTTAGGTAGCTGGAAAAAGCAGAAGTACAATATGGGTAACCTGAACTGGGGTTTGCAGTGGCTGTATTTACAAAGGCAGGCTGGATCTCCATGTTGACTGTAGCATGGAGATCAGATTCCTCCTTTGGTACCCTGTGTGCATCTTTTATTAAAACCTGGACTTTTTTACTGACTCCTGTGTTCCTTTGCACAGCTTCTCTCTTTTCTGCATTGCCATTTCTAGGCAAGCCAGAAACCCAGCAGTCTATTCTAACTTTCCTCACCACAGTACAAGACAGTATAGAAGCATAAAAGAAAGCTTTTTTAAACATTATTAGGCATAAACTTGTGACTTTTAACTTACATGAAAAAAAAAGGTAAAAACCCTCCCAAACAACATAAGGTATTCACTGTTGGGAATATACATAGTGTTATGAATAGATAACAGTGAACAGAATTTGACCTTTACAACCCAAGCAACAAAAAAACCTTCCTCTTACTAAGATAATTCAGGTTTGGAGCAAGATATGGCTTGAAGAAACTCTGTGTGTCCATCAAAGGAAAGTCTCCATGATATTATTATATGAGAAAAAAAAATATTTTGTGAAGGTAAAACAGTGCCTTATGTGAATATCAACAGAGTACTGTCATCTGTGCAGTCACCTTTTTTCTCCTCTATATCCCAAATATCCTGAAATCCTGGGACTTTGTTTTATTCCTGTTATATAGGCTGTAGCATATTTCATGTGGTACTTACTGTCCAGCTCTAGATGGTTTCTTTTCTGCCCAGTCTGTCTGCTTCTGTGTGTGACTAAATGGGTGAAAAAAACCAATCAAATCCCAAACATTTTATGTGGATATGTGTCAGGACATCATTGAAAAATGCTAAGAATATATAGAGCCAGCTGAATTCTCTGCTTATTAACTGTTCACTTCTGAAGGGGAATTTACAGAAAATGATACTCCAGGCAGACTGTAACTAATGTTTCATGAATTTGCTCTAGGTGAACCAGGAGAAAGAGGAGAAAGAGGATTTCCAGGCAGAGGACTAAAAGGCCATCCTGGACCAAGAGGTCTTCCAGGTAAATTATAAGAGGGTGAGGATAAAGAAGATATATAGTAAAAATTTACTCAGAACTGATACTGCCTTGAAAAGATAAAAGGAGTCCATTAAGCAATAAACTCCAAAATTACAGTGCTTCATAATTTTTACTTTATAGGTGGTGATTCAATCAGAAATCAGAATTAAAAACTAAAATGCAAAAAGCTACCTCCTCATTTATCTCAGTGGAGAAAGATTAAAAAAATATAAAGAAAGCATTAAAAAGGGAGGCAATTACACATGAATAAAAATCACCTCTTTTAATATATCTTTTATATATGTTATATACATATATATAATTATATATATTAAAAATAAACAAAAAAAGGCCATAACCTCCAGATTATGTCACTGGCAGACAGAGGAGTCTTCAAAATCTCTAGACATAATTTAGGATCGTGTTTTATTTCTGTGGTAATTGCAGTGTTATATTAAATGGCTCCAGGAGAGATTCCTGCTATGGATGAAGCACAGCTGGCCTCTAGTGGCCAGCGAATGAACATAAACATGTAATTTCTATCAGTATTTCTACAGTACATTTCTGTATTTATATAGCAAGATGAACTACTCATATTTGTTCTCTTGTGAAAAAAGAAAAAAAATGTTTAGTATTTACTGATCCCAAGGATGTCTGTGTAACTCAGAGGTGTTTTCTGTAGAAATCTATCACTGGAAGAGGCTTTCTGAAATAACTGTTTTTCATTTTTCATTGAAGATTTAGAAGTAATAACTACTTTAGCACTCAGCAGTTCCAATCTTTACATATATTTCCCCAACCATCTGAGTGGAACAAAAAAAATAAATTTTTGGTATTGCTTTTTCCAGAGAACTAATGAAATTCTGTGGTAGCAAGTAGCATCTACCCTGCCCAAGGTATTGGCAGCAGGGTTGGCTGAGTAGGGTACCCTGCAGAGTTTTGTACAGCAGCAGACCTGCTCTAGTACAGCTGGAGAGCAGTGGGACTGAAGTTTCACTGCTGTAGCTGTGTAATGGCAGATTGGGTGTTGGGTAGAGGAAAATTGTCCCTATAAGTTGGCACCCCTCTTGGGAGTACCCTGAGAGCAGTGAAAAACCATCTTCATACAGCTTTTAAGGACAGGATGCTAATCATGCCCAGCAAGTCGTATGCTGCCGACGTTTAGACCTGCGTGCTCTTTCCCAGGTGAGCCGGGCAAAGCCAGCTACGGCAGGGAAGGCCGTGACGGGGACCGAGGTCCCCCTGGGGTGGCCGGGCAGCCTGGGGTCCCTGGTCCCCCCGGCCCTCCTGGCCCTCCCGGGTACTGCGAGCCAGCGTCCTGCAGGATGCAGGCAGGACAGAGAGCAGGGAAGAACATGAAAGGGCCCTGAGAGAGCCAGCGTGAGTCGGCATCAGTTTGCATCCTGCACAGACAGCTGAGGACAGAATGACGAACGAAGGAGAGATAAAGACACGGACAAACCTTTCAACCAAGGTCTCAGTAAGGTATTTTTAACTCGATGGTTGTTGTACATTCTTCCAAAAGGAGTACTTAGCAACACAAGCTGGAACAATGGTGCTTACAGAAATTACACAGGTGCTGCCTTCTGCTTTCTCCTTTTGGGGGAAAATAAAAGGTACTTGTCTATTTTTATTTTTTATTTTGTTAAATAAAGAGTTTCTGTGATTTTTCCTACTCCCCTACTTAATTCCTATGTATGATGTACAGTGAAATAACATCTTCAGCCATCAAATAAAAAAGGATAGTTTTATTTACTGCAGCTGTAGCTATTCTTTCATACTTACAAAATAAATTCTAGCACATACCCTTCATGCATAGTCCCTTTATTTTACGTGTGTCTTGCACGGAATATGCTAAACCTCCTTCAGCTCTTCAATTCACAGAAAGCCAGATGGGAAGTTCTTATGAAAACCTGCCACCCCTGGCACTGTTTATGCTGCCAATATCTGTAAAAGTACAATCACAGGATTGCCATGAATAGCCCCTGTGGAATAACCTCTTCATTTTTGACTCCAATTTATGTTGCATTTGTGATTCCATATGAAGCCCATTGCAGCTTGCCTTGTGACATTGAGATAAAAGGGTTGTGGCCACTGTCAACAGAATTTTAAGTTCTAGAAATATGTGTGTTTCCTATAAAACATTACAAACCCCCAAACTAATAAATAATTTTTAATGTATGGTTGCATTCAGTATTGGGAGCCAGAACAGCCAGAAGGCAGCCATTAGATGGCCCAAGTTGCCTTTTTGAGATACTCAGCTTTTAGAGGAAAATGTGCAATGTGGATATTCTGTTCCTCTCTGTATAAATTAAACTATTTGTGGTTTGACTTTACCTCTCTGGATTTTATTCTCTCTCCAAGACAACAATGACAACAACAACCACCCTATGCTGTTTCCTTTCTTTTCATTATTAGCCATCCAAATTTTCCAATACAAGCTTTGGCACACTTGTGTTAAGCACTGATTTTTCTCCTAGTCCTTAAATGTCTGATCACGTTCCAAACACTTGACTTAATGCCATGTGACAACAGAGAGAAATAACAAGATCCATAGAGCTCTGCATTTTGCATGTAACATATAAGATAACACTAAAGGGAAAAGTACTGGTATAATGTACGCTTCAAAAGGAATTATTGAAAAAAATAGTAGTTAAGCCTTCCTCAAACCAAACCTGATTTCCTACATTAATACTTTAAAAAGTGACAAAAATTGGCAAGTGCGAAGAATTTCATTCTTGAGGAACAAATCCAGAAGATTCCACAAAAGGTGAGTGGCTTGGGAACACATAAAGGGGTTTTCAAAAGTTTCTGAATTAGGTCAGTTTTTACTGACTTGGGGCAGAGTCCTCAAAAGTACTCCTTAGGTAGTGGAACAAATAAAACACTAGTGAAAAACGCCATAGTTTCACCAGCAAACTTTTATTTTGACTATAAATTGTGTAAAACTGTTAAAAAGAAAAAATCTCACCTGATAACAAAATGAAAATATTGTTTTCTGTATGTTATGCATAAACATATGAATCAAAAGAAGCAAACCCCCCCACATTTAAATACAGTTGTGAAGTGCTTTAGAAAATATAGTCTGAAAAATACATAAAGTTCGATGGAAGGAAACTCATGTAGGAGCAAAAATATTCATATGCAAAACCCAAATGAGAATTATTACAATCAAACAAATTCAACACTGAGAGTCAATTCAATGCAGAATCTTTATAAGTGGACATCTTAAGATAGTGACAGATTTTCTCCCTTCGAGCTGACTCACAAGTTTTAACTTAAAGAACTGAAGAAAAAATCCTCAGGCCCATTTTAAGTCCTTAGGGATGCGTAGGTTAATCTAATTCTCAGTTCCAAATCTTACACAAGAATGGAAAAGAGGTACTTGACAAATGGTGGACTGTGCATTATAACATAGCAGAGATGGGATTTGTAGTAACAGCATGTTCAAGTAACATAAAGATTTGGGAAATAAAGACAGGATTATGAATTTAAAATAACATGTATTGACTATGGTGATACAGAAAACAAAAAGCTCCTAAAATAAATTTAGAAGACACAGTGCAAAGAGACTGAGAGGTTTCATAAGCCACTGTCAGCATGCCACCAATTTTAACCAGATGCTCCTGAAATCTCAGTGAAATCCCAAATCTTGTTCTCAACTCCTCCAGGTTCAGCATCATAAAAGTCTGTGAGATTTATTGAACAGAAGACTAGTGAAAATCTTTTACCCATCATGATCGCTGACACTGCTTTTAGTTCTGGAGGTTTATTTGCAGTGATAAATGCAATTGACTGTGTATGTGTATGTGATAAATACATATTCTAGCTCCTCAGTTACTTCAGTATAGGCAGGAACCCAGAGAAAATCTTAATGATAACCAGTTTATAGACTTTTTTAGGTTGGACAGGAACTTTAAGATCATTGAGTCTGACTATTAACTTGGCAATGCCAACAAATTTGGTGATCTGGCATCACACTGCTGCTGAATACTAAGAGATGGATGTATTATACATCTATAGATTATATATACATAGAGTTAATGTATTACTTTATATATAAATTTTCTGCCTCAGCCATCACTGGGTTCAAGCAACTTAGTATGAACTGCTACCAAAAAATCTTGAATGTTTCACAAAGGCCAAAGTCTCTATAGCCAAAGAAGCTCTACAGCACTATTTGGAGCTCCAAAATGATGTATGAAACCAAAGCTAGGGAGGATTATACTACATTTTGTGTCCTTGAATAGCTTAGTCATGATCTGAGTTCACCCAGAGCCAAGCATAGATCTACAACATAATTTGTTTTCCTTCAGATATGAGAAGTGTCCACAGACGGTATTTTGAAGGTTACTTGAAGGACAAAGGAAAAAGAAATCAAGTTTCCCAAGAAACACTTTGTTCAGAGACAGCAGTGTTAGTTCATCTTGGCAGAACACAGTAGTTGTACTCCACATACAAATGCTCCATTTTTGCAAATGTGATTAAATTGCTTAGATAATTGGGTGAAATGTATTTGCTTGACCTCGTCATCATCACTGTATTATTTTTTGACTGCATAACCTCTGGTTCCTTTATACTTAAAAAATGCAGTTACTGCATCTTCTCTGCTCATGGGTCATAGGTAGAGAGGAAATATCTATATTTTGTAGGGCAAGTTACTCCTGTGTGATTTGCTATAGCTTCAGTTTTATTCCCTACCTTCAATTTTTTGTTATTCTTGTTTTGTTTTGCTTGCTGCCTGTGCATTCAAAAGGATGAGTAAACCAGGCAGCTTCAGACAGTAAACAAAAGAAACTTTCTGACGCCACTATGAAATTGGAAGAAAGAAAATCAAGCTAGTGGTGAAATTATTACACTGAGTCCTTTAAAATGCCATTGGTATTATCCCTCCTGGGAGAGTTCGGCAGCAAGAGAAAAATGAAAATTCCTAAAGTTCCCTAAAGTTCAGTGTATCAGTTTCTTGAAGAAAAGTGATTATCTCCTACTTTGGCAGGAAGTTTATCTGCATTCAGAAAGTGTATTAATTTCCATAAATTACAGACATATTAAGACCAAAGTTTTGCATTTAGTTGGTTTTGTTTGTTTGTTTGTTTGCCTGCTTGCTTTTTAATGCAGATTGTAGAACCCTAAGTTTCATCAGGCCTAGGAAGCACAAGCCTGACTTCAGTTGGGGTCAAAATCCAATCCCCCCAAATTCAGCCAACCCACCCTGACTTCTCCCCAGAGCTCACTGCAGTGGCTTTGTTCCTCTCCTTTCTCCTGTTTGCAGTTTCATCCTCCCTCTCGTGATTTGACACAGAAGGAAAGGCTGACACTTTTGACAGAGCATCAAACAGAAAGTATGTGAAATATTTCCATTTCCATCCAGCATCCTGTTTCAAATGTACATGGCCACATAATAATGTAAAAAGTTATTTTTCATCCACTTAATAAATTTCCATTGAACTGAACCTTAAATGTTGCAAACCAAAAATACAAGAAAGGAAGGAAGTAACCAGTCGTCATGTTCTGTGATTCATTCAGTGACAGCTGCATATAATTCAGAAATGAAAGAATACAAAAAACCAAGGTGTGCCATTGAGAATCCTTCAAACATTCTGACTGGAGACAGAATATATTTACATTAAAACTGCAGTAAATAATTAAATGCATTTGTGTTTATACAATAGCAGACTAAGAAAGAAAACTGCTAAAAGACGTGTAGACTCCAGTCTTTTTAGCTACAAACTTATTTTGGTCTAGAATCTGTAATGTTTGTTAGCAATTAATATTTGAAAACCTCATTTCCTTACAGTATCTTGAAGCTTAAATTTTCCACTTAAATACCAACCATGACATGATCAGGGTTAAACTTGTTCTCCATGGTCTACACCTACCTACGTGAATGGAGGTGATTTAAACATCCATCCAGTACAATCAAATTGTAGTGGACATATCAGATTTCAGGAAAAATTTGCATGACTTGGTACATCCAGAAACGATGAAAAACTCAATAAAAACACACCACAAACCAGCAATTTTTTTATTTCTAGTCACTTTTCTTGTCGTAACATCTCACATTAGAGCAGCAGATCTACTGCATTGGTAAAATGCAAGATTAGGGACTGTTTTTATGTAGTCTATTTGGAGAAACAAGTTTATAAAATTCTAATTTAGCCAGTGGGATTTTTACAAGACTTTCACATAAACATTTCAGAAAAAAAATTAAGAAATTGCATGTACATAGATACGAAAAATAATATTTCACCCTTGTGAAAAAGAAGAAGATCCAAAATATTTTGTGTGAATAGCTGCTAAATAACACCCCCACTTATTTAACAAAGCTGTGCATATCTAACATAACCCACAACCATAAAACATAAGGGAAGGATGGATAATCAATCCTGTTTCTGTATCACAGTGCTCTTTTAACATTGAAACCAAATCCAGTTTAAGGTAAGAATATTGGTTCCCAAAACATTCCCAGGCTGCACTGCTGCCCAACTGTATATCGGATGCTTTTGAAGTTTTTACTAACCATAGGTGAGTTGTTTGGAGACAAACATCATTGCAGGGGATGTAAATGATGCCTGAAAGTGGGATGTCCCACCACAACATATTCTTTTGTAACATACATAAAACACAATATAATAATAAACACAAATAAAATCTTAGCAATATTATCTGACAATAATGATCCAAGAAAGGCAGTATTTCTGCAAATACTGCCATGCAAAACTAAAGAGATTTGAAGAAAGAAGAAAAAAGCCTTAAGAACAAAATCAGAAACACTGACTGTTGTGCTGTAATACACATAGCTGGGTCAGGTCGTGTGCTGCTAGGGGAGTTACACCTGGGCTGTAATCTTTGTACTGAAAGGATGTTTTGCACTCCACTATGTGGACAGCAGGAGGTCTGCTGCAGCCTCGGGAAAGCTTCCCTCTCAGCGAGTTTCTGTACTTTCTTTAGGCAAACTGAGTAGCTCTGTACATAGCTATTTAAAGAAAATCCAAACATGTTCTTACAAGTGATAAAGCAACTTGCCATAAGATACAATAGTCTGACCCTGAACTAGGATAAAGCTTAAAGAGCTTTTAAAAAAGGTTTAAAACATTTTGTCAAAGTTATTTCACTTCTGAGTCTTGTTGCATGTAAACAAACCCAAAGCAGAATAAAAGACCTTATGTTACTGGAAAAAAACAGCCCTCGTGTTTATTTCCTTGCAGTGCTCACTGCAGCATGAACTGCTCAAAGCAGATACAAAACTGATAAAGCAAATTGCAAAATAGATTAAGAATCCCCTCTTCCCTCTCTGGCCTCCTTCCCAAAAACTAAGACAACATCAGTTTGAAACTGCAAAGAAATTTCAGGGGCCAAACCTGAAAGCCATGCTGACACGTTTCCAGCTACATTCCACTTTCAATCCTAAAAATGCAAAGTAAGAGCAAGCCAGTGTGAAGTAAAGTTAATCTGGGATTAACTCTGTTCTACCCCAGTGAAGAACGTGGCATCTTAAAATAGGTATTGAGATAGCCCATATTAAAAAATACCCGTTTTCTCACATGAGAAAATTAAAGTGGGCTTTTAGCAAAATAAAAATAATGCAACAAGATAATTACCAAAGTTACCTGCAAATCAACTGAAAACATTCAAATACATTTTAGAAAGACCTTTCTTTTTGAGCCTATAAAAAGAAAAAGGCATCTGTAGGAAACATGGATGAAAAAATAAAACTTCTTCAAATATAAAAAGTGTTCTGCTTTCCAATAAGTTCAAGTAAATTAAAATACAGCAATTGCATCTGGCAGATAACAGATGCTGGGTTTCAGCAAGCTAAAAGCCTCAAAATATACAGATACCTCCAATGTGGTGCAATGGTCTATGTACAGCCTTCCAGGATGGGGCTGCTTGGGAACCTCTTAAGTCACACAAGTGCTACCAAAAGACAGCACCCTTTTCAATATTATAACAGAAAATGAAGTTCAAAGTTAACTTATGAAGTAAAAAATGTTTAGATTATTACATATATTGGAATTACTAGAGAAGTAACAAAAAAACCAAAAAACAAAAAAAGAGAGAAAATGTTCATGCAAGATATCTGACCAGCAGTTCCTTTCAGAGAGTGGACACCAGTATTGGAGCTGTTCCTCCTCTGGTGTCCGTGTTTAGACACCGAGATGTGTTGGTGCAAGGCTGTGCTCTCTGGGTGAGCAGACCCATGGCCCGCACAGCGCTCGGTGTCTCAGGGCTCGGTTTCAAGCTGCCTCACCATTCCCAGCACTCTGAGGACCAGAACTGGAAGGGTGATCAGTTCCACAGAGCAAACCAAAACATGCTCCATGGGCACAGCAGTTCTGGAGTGGGAGCACCTTATGTTGAGCTAAGCTCAGGCAGGACCACTTGTCCCAAATGCACCTTCACCCCAGCAGGACAGGTGCCTGCTGCCTGCAGAGCAGAGGATGCTGGCCTGGAGAAGGGACAGCCATTGCCCCCTGAGGAATGAGGGGGTGAGAGGAACAGGAGTTGTGAGGACTGGGTGCACCTGTGAGATTTGACCCCATTCTCACAAGGAACAGATAAAGCACCATGACTCCCCAAGTTGTCCCCAGCTGCAGGGCATATTGTAGCTCCTTCAGGAGATAGTGTCATGGTATGCCACAGATTTTCTGCCATCCTCATTCCTGCTGCCCTCTCCTGTCCCAGGTGTTTACTCTCAGCCTTCTATCCCTGTGTTTCCTTTAACATCCTTTAGCAAGCACCTTCTCTCCTCCAAACACCTAACCAATGAACATGTCAGGGATGTGTGCTTTCCCTTTCAGAAAATATCCTGAGTTCTCCAGCTGTCACTTGAGTTAGTTCTGTCACCTCATGCTCTCATCTTGCTCCTCTGCTCTGGGTGCAAGTGCTAGAAACTCTATTCAGAACAAATGCCAATGTGCATCTTTTGCTAAAGAGTCCCAGCAGTCATTCCTTAACTGCTTAAAAAAGCAAAACCCAAAGGTCAGCCAGATTCATGTATCACAACAGCTTCTCTGGAAGCCAGCACTTCAAATTTAAGAATATTTCCCTGCTCAAGCACAAAATTACCTAAACTACTTCCCTGCCTGATGTGGGAGAGTGACTGACTCCCAAACGATGGGATAAGAGCCTTCAGTATGGCTTTGTACTACAGGTGCCTTTTGAGGTTGTAGGTAATAGATGTCTGTGTTCTCTAAATAGCACCTTCACTTTCTATTGCACTGTACAAAATTCCACAAGACTAACTTAGGATCATCTGTTTCCTAATAATCAGAAGAGAAATTTTGGCCACCTCTACTCACTCCTTTTCAGGATCATCTCTGTGATTGATCTTCTCCAGCTTTTCTTTTGCTCAACCCTTTGAACTCTACAGGATTTACACATTGTTCAGTTTCATTCATCATTGACATTGTCTGTTCCTGTAGCCTTTACTAAATGCCTGAAAATTGGATGCTGTTGCTCTCAGTACTACACCGTTCTAGAAGGGCCCTGTATTTTTTTCCAATTTCTCTCAAACTCAAGAAATTTTATGTCACCAGTTAATAGGACCTGTGAGTTTTGCACTCTACAGATTCCACGTTCTTCTCAAGCTTATTTCAGCATGTGAATATTGCAGGAGGAAGAGGAAAACAGTGCCATCACCAAGATCAGATGCTTGTCAAGTTCCACTGTTGGACTATGTACTCACCAGCCTGTGCTCTAAAGCAAGGGGTCACCTTTGCTGTAGGCAGACTTAATGGCAGAGTGGCTTGATTACAGGCCTTAGTGCCCTTACTCAGTCCACATAATGGTTAGAAGGTGTGCCAGTTTTCAGTCCAGAGCACCATCAGCAGCCTCTTGCATTTAATATCTGGGGTGTGTGTAACCATGACTAAAGCAACATACAAGCCCTCAGCTGGGACAAAATCCAGTCAGGAGAGACACTTACTGGAGATTTTCCAGTCAGTCTGAAGCTCGTTGTTAGATGGGATAAGGAGATCATAAACGCATCTTTGTTTCCTTCTTTGCCATCTTGGATGTGACTGTGACATGGCAGGCAGCATTCCTGGTAGACACTTTTCAGAAGATGTGCTGGAGCCTCCTTGAGGGACATAGATGTTTAGTCTAAACAGAGTTCCCAGTGCTCCAGCTCAGGTCCTGCATTCGCCATGAATGAGTATGCTTTGTAACTTCAGAAGTGTATTTTTTCCATTTAAAATTCACCACCAGCAAGAAAAATAAAGCCAGCTTACATATGGAGGCATACATAACGTCTTAATTTATAACAAAATATTTTTTGTTTGAAGAAAGAAGTTTATGAAAATTATTTGGGCCTATTTTCTGTTCTAAGCAAAATAAATATGAGAAACAACACATGGAATGCACTCTGGAAAATATATGACATCATGTCATCCCTATGACACTGCAAATAACATAGAAAAAGGCTCAATTTTGTGCCTTACAAATTATCTACATACCATGCAGTGTCGAGAGGAAAAAAAAGAATGCACCAAATATTTCAAAAATTAAATTAACTTATTGGAAAGAGTGAAAAGTGACCGTGAACCCAAGTGCCTGGGGGAGAGGGTTTTTATTTCCTGCTGGTGCGTGGGCGAGTCTGTGACACGTGGTAATAGCAATCAGCCGGATTGCATCTCCCGTTGGGTCCAGGCGGCCCCTGCGGTCCCGGTGACCCTGATGCTCCTGGTGGGCCTGGCAGGCCAGCAGCTGGTGAAACAAAGCTAGAATTAGCAGAGTCCTCACCAGAGCACCTGCAGTGCCCTGCATTTCATCACCGACATCAGCTGCACTCCAGCACATCCATGAGAAGGCAGGTGGGGATGACCTCACGCTACGACCCAGCTCGGGAGGAAAAGCAGGAGTGTAAAGCCAGCGTTAAAACCAGGAGAAAGGCCTGTCAGTTCATAAATAACAATAGCAGAAATAAATCTGGAGACTTGTACCTGCAGGGCCAGGTGGTCCAGGGTTACCAGGCAGTCCAATTCCAGGCTCGCCTCTTTCCCCTTTCTGTCCTCTATAACCTACACAGAATAAAGATATGAAAATAAGAGCACCCTCTTATTTTAGGTAGCGATTTTCTGTATATCTTGTTGACACAAAATTACCAAGACAAATATATTTGGGAAAGCACATGCTCGGTTCTCTTTTTCAAAATGTTTGGTTTTTTTCCTGAGACAGCTCTTAAGTTTATAAATTCCTTCTGGAAAATATGAGCATTTCTAGCAGTAACTGTTACATCATCTGTCAAAGGGCTCTTGCTTTGTTCACTAGATGGACCTTTCCCCAAGATTTTAAGTTGTCTGAAATTCTTCTAATAAAGAGTCAGATGCGGACTTTACCCCCTCTGTTCTGCACAAATCCTTACACTTGCACTTTTTAGACTGGAAACTGGTAGTTTTGTGATTAGACATTCCCCTGTATGTGAGAGAAGACCCATTCCTCAGCCAGTGTTCCCTGCTGCCCTCACATGGAATGAGGCATCTTTGGAGCTTCTGCAGATTTTGGGTTTGAAGCTTACTTTGACCAAGTAGCTGCATATCATTAACAAGATGTGATTACCAATCATATTTTAAACGCTTGAGTCCTTTTTCTTCACAGGCCATAGTTACGTATTTATCTAAATGGCTTCCACCTTCTCAGGTGCCACAACCCATGCCCAACCCCTGCTTCTTTTTCCTTGAAACGTTTAAAAAAAAGTTTAATTAGTCGGAAACACTCTGGCTGCTTTAGAGCAGAGGACTTGTTGCTATTGGTAAAAATATTTTCCTTATTATTTCAAATTAAGACTGTACCTTTATTAGGCAGGAAAAAGGAGGAAGGCATTTTTAAAGGAGACACCTGCCACAAACCCTTACTTCAAAAGGGCTTACAAGGAAACCCCTTTCTGTACCCAGCACTTCAGATGCTGGCATGTAAGGTGACAAAAGCTTAAGATGAATTTGTTGATTTCTGGTCACATTCGGAATGAAAATCTTCCTGCTTCAGGGACCAGTATATTTTTAGCATCACCTATGCCATACAATAAAGTATTGAGTTTTTCCTCTTGTGAAGAACTTTAACTTAGTTTGAATTAAAAGAGAAGAGCACAGCCATGTCAATCCACCTAATGTGTCATGAAGATTAACTGGCACTGACAGGTGGATGGCAAAGGCTGTCTTGCCAGTGTGCTGTGGTCTATGCAACACTGCTACCTTACAGGATATTCCAGAAGGAAATTACTTTGAGGGCTGTGGGTACCAATTCAGGGCTGTTACAGCAGGCAGAATGCAGGAGGAATGGTACACAGAGCATTCAAGCTTTCTGTCACACACAAGCTCATCATACGCTTTGGTAGAAAGTCTGTTATCTGTTGCAATCATTCCAGCTATCAAAACAGAGCATCAATCATCTTATTCATCTCAGCACCACAACAATGAAATTACAGTGAGGCAAAAATGTTACAAAATGCATGCAGAGTGCCATACATAATGTAACTAAAGGAAATCAACAGTTTAAATCCTCACAGAAACCCAAATTTAAATAAACCATGCATTCTGGTCACTGAGTTATGTTAAGCAAAATTGTACAAGGCATATACACACACAAGCTATAAAGACTAAGGGAAAGGAATATGCAGGTATTTGCATTGGATTTTGAATCTTGGATTTACTCTCCAATGACCACAGTAGTATTTATAAGTACATCAAGTTGGTTTGCTCTGAAAAATCTTTTGCAACTAGTAGTATTGCTACTTTTTGAAAAGCTCAATCATACAACCACAGGAATCATACAACCACAGGATCCATTACATGTCCTATTTATTTTATATTTCTCAATTTTTTTTTTTAATTTACAGTCAAAAGTTACAATGCATTTCCTATTATAAACCCAGTTAACTCTAATTTTACAATGGAGTGCTGCCACTAATCATTTGTTTTGCATTTCTTTAGTTATGGAGAAGAGAGACAAATCAAAGGTACCATATATCAAATTTACAATCCCCATGATGAGCATTACTGCAGATCTCTGACACACTGTAATTGAGAATGACTGAGATAGACTGAATGATTCTGTAAACATCACTGGAATACAAGAAAATAAGGAAAAAAAACCCCACAACAGGACAAAGAGCTGCCAATGCAGGTACATGGTCCAGGGTAGTGGTAAACTATTACTGGCTGTATCCAAATACACATGCAAGGGTGTAGTTTATACATGGTGGCAGGTAAGTTCCGCTCGCACTGAAGTTTAATACAAAAATTCCCAAAGACCTTGTCTAACAATAAGGCTTTATTTGATAGAATGCAAGAATATTAAAAAACAGACTTATATGTAAACAATGTGAACAATGTAATGTGTAATTCTTGCAGAAAAATATTTGAATTTTAATGAGGTATATCTTGCTCAGAAGCAGGGCCATGATTACACCTCTAGAGATAATATCACCTTCTTTCTGAGCTTAGACTGACAAACTCATACACAGTCAAAGGAAAATATTACCATACACATAAAACAAATTTTGATTTATTGTTTTTAATGTAAAGGCACATATAAGATGCTATCTACTTTTCCTGGCAGAATTACAATTCCAGTAAGAGGCACCTGCTTAATTCAAAAGGTAATTGTTTTAGCAGAGCCCTTCACTCAGGTTCCAGAAGTTTTGTTGTGATTTCTGCAACCCCAAAGTTCTGTTATTATAATAAACACGTACCCAACATGGGCAGTATGGCAAACACTTGGTAGCAGTATGTAGCAAGTTTGTGATCATACAGATAAGCTTTTGCTCACAGATCAGTAGTTACAGCTGGAATTCAGCTCTAGTTTGGTGCTCCCTACAAACATCACGGTCAAAAGTGTCATTACTGCTACACCCTTGGCTCTACATGCAAATGACACAAGTTCATGTCCATGAACTCAGAAGTAAAAAGTATTTAAACTGCTCCAGAAGCTATTGCACCTATATCATGGAGACCCTCTTCCATCAGCATGGACAGTGCAGCACCTGAAACTAACACGTCAAGTATCTAGAGAAATCTGAGGTTCTTTAATACAAACACAAGGCAAAGAGATTACCAAAACAGGGAACAATGAGACCAAAGTATACACTGTGTTTTACTGTGCAAATTTTCTGTGTTCTTAAAAAGACTGCAAAGCAACAGAGAAGGTACTAAAATGAAGTCCTCTCCTCCAGCCACCAATACATGTTCTGAATTCCTTCTGTGTGTTACAGCTCTCTCACCTGTAAGGGAGCAGCTGGGTTTCAAATCAAAATAAAACAGGTTAACTTAAACCTCCACAGCCGAGAGCATTTTGCAGGAGATATCTCTTGAAACCAGTGCAGCTACTTCAGAAGAGTGACTGTATCTAGACAACATCCACCACAATGGGTTCCTGAGGTCAGACAAAGTTTCTACATGCTGTCAACCATGCAAATTAATAATTGTAATAAGAGACAAACTTTACAACAGAGATTACCAATAAAGATTAGCAGTTTTCACTATTCATTGCGTGGTATTTTTATTTTCTGAGCTGAGCTATTTTTTTCTAAGTTACGAGGACCTATAAAAAACTAATTTCCTTAATTTGATAGAAAGAGTGAATTTTAACTAGGATGGAATATTTTCTCGATTAAGAAAAAAAACAAGTAATATTAACATAAAGGATCTCTGGATTACAAAATTATCACAAGGTGCATTTCCTCTAATGGACCAAAATTCACTTACTATTACAATTTTAAAAATCCAATTAACTCAGTGGAGTTTATTGAGCTAGATCCTCTAACACATGACAAGCTGACTGACTGTTTGCAGATAGATGACATTGATATATCTTGTTTGTAAAGTTTTGAAAGAAACTTTCTTATTCTCTAGGAGATATTTACATACCTTAAAACTCATACAGAGTAAAGTCCCTCTGTTCTCCCTTAAGGAGATGCTGTACATTTTACCATTAGTCCTGCCTCAGAGCATCAGCTTGGATGCATATGCCATAATTAATTTTTGAAATGAATATATATATATGTCTATAAAAATCTTCCATTTGCTATTTGAATACCAATTATGTGTTTCATAATTTAAGTTGCAATTCTTCATTATATTTTGCTTGCATGCTATATTTCTAATGAGACCATCCTATAAATTGTATCTATCTGAACCACTGGGAAGAGTCTGAGGAACACTATGAACAACCTTGCTGAAGGCCAGCAGGTAAAAATTTTGGACTTCCTTAGAAGGGAATGACTCTGTGCATGAGAGCCTAGCAATTCTTTGAATAAAATTTTTGAAAACCATGCCTACACTTCCAAAAGTTAGTATCTCTCTTTTTTGCTTCTGGGACTAACCCGCTACCTATTAGTCTGTTGTGCAGAAGGAGATTCTGTAGGGATCCCGCTAAATGATTCCTGACCAGTTTCTAGGGGAACAGCACCACACTCAAGGTGTATGGAGGGACCCCTGTGAATCCACAAATGAAGTTAAACACCTCCCCAGACACACAGCAGCAGCTGCCTTTCCATCTGGCTGGCTCTAGCAGGCTCTGCATGCAGCATCAGGACATATTCACAGAGGTCCCGTTAATTGCTTGCCGAAAGCATCTACTCCTTCTCACTGCCTGTGTGGGACACTCTACCAGCCCAGACACATTACTGCACACAGCAAATCCCTGGAGTTGGCAATCTAAGCTACATCCAATTGAGAAATATAATAAGAAGTGTCCATCAGTCAATACCAAGCCTGTATTAGGACTTGTGCACACAGCATGCTACCTTAAAGGGCTCAGCCACACGTGCACGTAATGTGCTTCACCAAGAAGTCTTGTTTGCTATGTATTTTATGGCTGAAGACAAGCTGGAATATAAAAGGATACTTTTCAATCTGCTCAGAGATTTGAATTTATTTTTACTCTTGGCACAAAGCAGTAACATGCACAGGCACAACTGAGGAAGGTGTGAAGGGTATGTGCAAGTGTGCCTCTCTTACAGGATGGTCTCCTGTTTGCAGTATCAAAAAGAGACAAGGTAAACTTTTGGTTTTCTTTCCTTGGAAGTTTAATTTTGTATATCTTGATGATTCAGAGAATTAAGAGCTTCTCACTTAGCTTACCTTCTACTAATCAAAAACAAGTATTGAGCATATTGGTAAAACAAATGGAAATCCTGTGTACCTGGGGCACTAATTTACTTAAGTACAAGGTATGGAAAAGCAGCTTTTTTTTTTTTTTTTTCCAAGCATAGCTATCATCTTTTAGTTCAGCTGGAAATGAAACCTAGTGCACCGTTTCACTTCCTAGAAGCATTTGGGACTATCCAGCACATACATCGTCATGGAACAGTCTGGCACTGACAGTGAAGGTGACTATTTGCAGCAATCTGAATATTTAGGTAACGATGAAGTCAGTGTTGTAAGATTCTAAGCCTTTTATTGTTTTCTTTGATCCTTTATTCTTGTTCTTCTCATTCTGATCTCATCACATTTTTCAAGCTTCTGTCAGGGGTTTGCGCTTATCAGTGTTAGTAAGTCCTTATTCTTCTGATAGCTTTAGGATCCACACATCTTCAGCTTTGCTGGCATGTTCTTCATTCCAGTCTGACTTGCTCTGACTCCAGAGCAGACCAAACTAACAAAAGATAATAAAGAACTACCTACAGATAAACTGCAAATCACATGTTACCCACCCACAAAATATTATTCATCTATAAATTCTTTTTTCCTTCTAGTCTGCTCTCCTCTTCCTTTTAATCTCTGAAAGGCTGACTCTACAGCAGAGCACAACTACAATGAACCTATATCCCTCAAAGCTAATTTTGCAAGAAAAGACAGTTCACAGAAACAAGAGTCCTATATTGTCCAAGTGCATTGCAAAGCAGAAATTACTGTTTGGGGTATAGTGAAAAACTGATTACTCTGATTTATTTTTTTTTTTAAGGACAGTAGATTCCTTCACTGTAAAAAGAATTCATTTAGTGATACTTCAGTTTTCACTTCTTCTTAAAGAAGAATATTTTTCTTCAGTTTTTCCTGTGCTGTATTTTCTCAGGATCAAAGCTGAGAGCAGTCAGACTAGGAGGTCAAATTTTCTTTCTTAAATAAGATGGTCTCTCAATATGGAGATGAATCTAAATAGCAAGAGTGTTGGCATTGTTTTTCTTTCTTATTTAAGTATTTTGTAGGAAAAAAATAACTGCTACAGTAGTTCTGTCAGATTTATATATCTGTCAATAATTAACTTTATAACTGATTAGAATAAAATGCACTGATTAGGAGTTTTTAATCAGTAAAATTCACACATTTACTATGGGTTAATATTTAGATGTGGTCTGGAAAAACATAAGTACATAAGTTTAAAAGTTAATAATTAGAAAGCTAGATAGGTAATCCTGGCTTATTCAATAAACATTAGCAAGTGTATAAGGTTTTCAAGGTACAACTAAAAGGAAAATTTTTTGTAATTCCTACCTTGAATTCCACGTTCTCCTGGTGGCCCTGGCAAACCATCTTTTCCTGGGGGCCCTGGTGACCCATCTTTTCCTGGGGGCCCTGGTTTCCCATGAGCTTGGGAGGCAAGCATTGCAGCAGGCAGCTTCAGCTGGGATACAAATTGAGCCATCCTTTCTTCATTAATCAAAGACACAAGAAAAAGTCATTAAGAAATCTGCTGGCAAAAAAGGGGGAAAAAAATTCCAAAGCCTCAGCAGAGTTTCTGTAAGTAGGGTGTTTAACTCTTCTTAATGTCAAGGTATTAAATGCTCCAATGAGCACTGAGACCTTCAGTTCCAACAGATTCCTGCCTGAGTCTTTACCCTTTGAAATAACCAGAATGAATTTGCTTCAAAGTTTCTATTACTACTCTCTATTACTATTGTATTCCAGTATTTCAAATTACTTCTTACTCCTGTTCATGGAAGTACTTAAAACACATAGACAGAATAATTAGTACTTAACACACTGATAGAGGGCTACCTTATATGTTTGTAACTCATATTAAGCTGCAAAGTAGAGATTAAATACTGCAAGCAGTTCTTGGAATGTGCTGGAACCCTGAAAACACTTGTAAAAAACCTGACAGTGCTCAGCAAAGATTATTAATTGCAGATATTTCAGAACAGAAATGTTCATGCTGGTGGGATAAAGTGCCCTTGGTAATATTTTAGTGTTCCTTAGAGGTAGATAAAACAGAGTCAAGGTTAGTACCTATCTCATTCATACCAGATTAAGTCTCTAAACATTCCACAGTTTAGCAAGTATTTACTGTGGTAGAGTTTTCAGATTTACAAAAAAAATTACAGAAGAGTAGGCACCAAACAAAAAAGGAGGAAGGTGATAGAAAGTAAGCAAAATGAAACAATGCCAAAACAGGAAGATCTGTGGGAACAGTAGTGAGGTGTAGAAAATTAAATAGCTCTAAAGACAAAACTCCTTTATTCCCTGTAGGCAGGGAATCTTCTAGTGCTTTCTTTTTGTGAATAGACTAAATACTTGTTACCATTCTATCTGAATGGAAAAAGGAGGTGACTTTACTCAGCAAACTGCTCTTGAAATACATAGTAGGTCAAACTCTGAGGGGTAGCACCCTGGGGGAAGGTGATAATACACAAAATGATAGATAGCCTTGTTGTAAAGTGAAAAACTGCCTGAACAGATTAAGAAGTCTCAAGCTTTATATAATTTCTTTTATCCCTAAAAGACAGTTTTTATTCACAAATATTAATGATAGAATAACAAAGCATTTTGAAGACATAAGAAATGTATTTTGCAATGGAAGAGAAGCTACTGTTAAGGGGTGTTCAAGAAGAATCTTGTTTCAGAAACCTGTCTGAGTCACAGCTTTTCTACCATGACTAAGGGAATGCTGGGGAAGAAAAATATTTTCTTTTCAGCGTAAGAACTCATCTAAGAAATTTTACATAATACAAAGGCCTCGGCTGAATCTGTTACTTGCCTAAAACTGTGCCAGAAGATGGTGGCCTGACAGGGAGCTCTGGAACTCAGCAAGGATATTTGCTGAGAAAACTGCTCAGCAATTTAGTCTTACGTGACTGAAAGCTGTAGAGCTTATTTAGACAGTCAGCCACTAAGTGGGC
Organism: Rhabdornis inornatus; assembly: GCA_013397075.1. Classification (NCBI taxonomy): domain Eukaryota; kingdom Metazoa; phylum Chordata; class Aves; order Passeriformes; family Rhabdornithidae; genus Rhabdornis; species Rhabdornis inornatus. The sequence continues at coordinate 26,582 of VWZS01003842.1, forward strand.
AAAATAATTGGGTTTATCTATGGTCTCTGCTTTAGCATCACTTTAATATCTTAATGGTGTGTTGTAGATAAACAGTATCTGTAGTAATATATGATACATATATGTATCTACAATGACACATACTTATGTTTGTTATTATGATTTGGGGCAGATTACCCTTCAGTGCTAATCTTTTACATAAAGAAATACTCTGTTTAAGATACTCTAAATTCTCATTGTTTGAACAGAATCATGTAGACTTGTTAAATGTAGCTACAGCAACAAGGTAGCTGCTAAGTCCAGTGTAAGTTAGATGACATATAAAGAAATTTAGAGAAGAATTTCAGACTTAGTTGTAAAATACTTCCTTTTCTTACCTTCAAACACCTTAAGAACCTCTTGTTTGATGTATTTTTTTATTTCTTCAAGTGAAATTGCATCAGCCTGATGAGGGAAAAGAAAGGTGATATATATCAAAAGGAATATACAGAGGACACATCATGATGCTACCAAAATAAGAAATGCTCAAGTTAGCACTACAAACATAAACCTTTCACCAACAGATAAGCATTTTAATTTGTGTTTCTTATTTTACTGCAAAGGCCACTTGACTGCAAATACATTATGATATTGTAAAGACACTAATGGCATGAAGTGGGAGAAGCACTACCAGCTGCCAAGATGACCAAGATGAGATGAGTATGGAAGTTAACTTGCACAAGACAGTAAGGATGTCCAGTGACAACACTCTGCTGTACTATTGCATAGCATCTGCCAACTTCTCACCTGCCCTGGGAACTACTTGCTTTGATGCACTGCTGACCAGAACAGAACCATAGCACCAGTAACTTCACTGGAAAAGTGTTTTAGGGCTTTATCTTATCTGATTGAGGTTAAAAAGAACCCACAACATGGATGTGTGTGCCTACGTGCTCATTCAGGCAAATCAAGATATCTGCAACTGGCAAACAGCATTTAATTGTCTTTTAAAATGCTGATTTCTCTTCTATTGAGAACAAATTTTGGCTGCCTCCTTTTCTTTCCCAGTTGCAAAGGCTCAGACTTCAGCTCTTAATCTTATGGAAAACATGAAAGTTAACTGTACTGAGTACCCATATTGATGTGCAGGAAATAAAGAAATAAATAATCAAAGTTTATCCATAGCAGATTTTTAAAAAGTAATTGAAAATAACTGCCTGATCATGTGGGTATATTTTTTTCCCACCTTAACTGAACACCAAAATTATCTGAGAGAAATCCTTAGTTTTTCTAATACTGTGCTATTCCTCAGTTGAATTTCTACTGCTCAGCCCATGCTACCTTCATAACTGTCTAAATTCACAAGCAGCCAAGACAAACTTATATTTACTTACTGGGAACCCTGGGGGTCCTGGTGAACCTGGAGGACCTTGATGACCTGGTGATCCTGGATAACCTCTGTCTCCTGGAGGGCCAACAGGACCCACATCCCCCTTTTCTCCTGACGGGCCAGGTTTCCCTCGTTCACCCTGTGGACCTCTGTCCCCTGGAATACCCTGATCTCCCTGTGCAAAATAAAAGCAGAAAGAAAACCATTGCACATAGTAGAACAAACTTGAAAAGTCATTTGAGAATGCTAAAGAGAAAGTTCTTGCCTTGTGTCATGAGTCATGCAGGGAAGATGATTTTACAGGCTGAACCTTGTCTGAAAATTAATTTTGTTTTCTTGCACTTTTGATGTTGAAGTCAATTACAAAAACAATAGCTTGACTCTGTAGCTCACTTTTCAAGGACAGAACTTGAGTATAGAAAGTTTTTAGCCCTTATACATAGGACCTACCTATGTCAATTATGACATAGGTATAATTTAGGTGCTCAAATTCACACAAAAATTCATGCAAAAGACACCACGATGTTTCCTGTAGCTTTCCTTAGAAGGCTAGTATTTTGTCTTAATTTACACAAAATTATAGTTAATCTAAGTTTTTTCCAGTACCCAAAAGGAGCCTAGGAGGAAGCTGGAGAGGAATTTTTAATAAGGACATGTAGTGACAGGACAAGGGGAAATGGCTTTAAACTGAAAGAGAGTAGGTTTAGATGAGATATTAGGAAGAAATTCTTTACTTTGAGGATGGTGAGGCAGTGGAACAACTGGCCAGAGAAGCTTTGGATGTTCCAGCCCTGGAAATATATTAAGGCCAGGCTGGATGGAGCTTAGAGCACCCTGGTCTGATGAAGGACCCATGGCAGGGTGGTTGGAACTTGATGATTTTTAAAGTTACCTTCCAGCCCGAGCCTTTCTATGATTCTATAATTTATAAGTTCTCAGGTTTATAACCTTGCAGAGTAGGTATAGATAGCTCTTCTACCAGAGATAAAGAAAAAGGCAGGTTTCTCTAGAATCATGGTGCTATGGAAGTATGAAGCTGATCCTTTTCTTCTAAACAATCCATGTTTTACAGGCTGCCAGTGTGTAGGAGACAAATAAAATACTACAGCAACTTTTCAAACAAGCATTTTTAACTGTCTTCAATGTTTTCTTGGTGTTTTGAAAAAGGTCCTTGTAAAAACTCATAAACTAGGTCATATATTCCTCCAGATTCCTCTTTAAACTCTCCACTATGAACTGTACAAAATTCAGGACATTTGTGTTTTGTGATCTCTGCCTAAGGTGCCGCTTTATTCAGCCGTTTTCCTTTCTAGTGTTCTCCTATCTCTTGTATTTTATCTTGTACCAAATTCTCTGCAGAAGGAACTGCTGTTAGTCCTGTGTTTCTACCTGCTCTACTCCAGCAGGTTCACAATCTGTGATCAAGGTAAGCAGATAACAGCAAAAAATGAGCAAGCCACTAGCACTTGTATCTGTTGAAATCACTAGAAAACTGGTTGGTATAAAGCATGTTTTCAACTTGTTTGTCACTCAGTTTATAAAGTAGTAATAACAGCAGTGTTTAGTCACTCAAAGGATATGTAAAATCATTTCAGCCCAGGTGGCTTCTTCCTTCTTAAAATGGATTCTATGATGACATCCTTATATTAGACAAGAAAACCCCAAGAGTTTTATTCTGTCCTTCCAATTTGGATGTTTCTCTTTTCTGTAACTGCAACAGCTGGTCTCAAATGGAAGGTGCATGCTGTACAGCAGTGATAATAATGGCTGCAAGAAAACCTTGACTTTATTTTCTGTAATCATTGCAATCCCTCTCACAGATGCAGGCCTGTGTCCTTGAAGGCAAAGCCAGAACACTGCAAACAGTTAATTTTTTAAGGGATAATTGTAATAATTGTTAAACCCTTATGTCTCTTCAGTGTCATAAAGCAGCATCTCCTTTTCCAGATTAAACAGGGAGATTCTTCTCTGAGTCATCAAATAAATGTGGCAGCCATTTGATTAGGATGTAAGGACTTTAGCAATGTTATAAGAAGACTATCTTTCATNATAATCATTCCTGCCCCCCATAACCTTGTTACCATGAACAGAACTGTCTGAAGAGTTTGGGAAGCAGTCAGGTATTGCACTGGCATTCCTGCTGCCTAAGTGTGACAAGCTTGTTTTATATAAATCATAATTTGTGTTTGTGACATAGAAAGGAAGACAACAGAGCAAATTCACAGCTTTTGCAAAGTCTGACAACAGCACAACTGGATTGTCTGCTTTGCAATTCTCAGCCTATTGATCAATTTACACTGTCCAGGCCAACTGTGTTAGAAAGTCTATAAAACGTGTTTTTCCTCTAAATGCAGAAGCCAAATCAACTCTATTTCCTTGAAGTGGTGTCTAGGACTACTTAGATGTCTAGGTGACTGCTTGAAGTTCACAGAGAACTAGTTTCTTGATTTTGCCTATAAAATACGTGCTGATGAGGTGTTTATATGCTCAGTAAAAAGAGAAAAAATCATAATAGGGACTTACACGTTCTCCTTTGGGTCCTCTGTCTCCTGGTCTCCCCACAGCACCCTGAAAAATGGTTTTTGAAAAAAGATAAACTTATAAATTAAAGGCTTTGTTGTGTTTCATGTGTTAGCAGAACAGAATGCAACTGCCTAGGATTAACAGCTGTGGTTTGTGTGAGGAATAAAATACACAAAAGCATGTTTTCTTACCGGAGGACCTGGCAATCCATCTTTTCCATTGATCCCCTAAGAAAATAAATTAATATGTTTATTTGTTTTAAAATTATAAAGGGTGAAGGTCAGTGTTTAGTGCCATATCAATAAATGTTCTGAAGCTGCAGAAGCAGCAGTTTGTGTGGCTACAATATAGAAATACAAAGAGCATCGAGATGTGCACCAAATCTAATGATCATCCAACTTTAAATGACTATTACATGTCCAGATCCATTCTTTGGTCCTTAGGACTTGTAGCATGGCACAGTTTTGGTCTCCTGGGTTAAAGCTATTTCATTCCCCAAATAAGGTGGTTGCATTCATAGCACCTGCTGGAAACTGTTCCAGGCCCCCACATTATCCTTCAGACTGGAATGTGGCATGATCTGAGAGTCCTAGCTGGTATGGGCCAAAATAATGTCAGAGAGTATATTAACGATTATACAATGCCAGATAATTGCAAGATAAATGCTCTGGCAGTGTTTAATTTAGTAGGATATTTATGGATCTGCACATGTAGCAAAGTCACAGCTGTTTCATTGAGTGAGAAAGGACAACCTGTATGAGCAGAGACATCAGGAATATTTCTTTCTCCTCATACACCACGATGTGGAGTTTTGCACAGATTAGGCACCTTGGGCTAATTTGCTGCTGTAGCTACAGAAATTGTCTCTTTTTTCAAGGCAAAAGTGTAAGGTGAAGATGTGCTGACAAGCTGCAAAGGTCTGCTGCTCATGCTCATCCCCAAAACACCAAGGTTCAGGGGAGATAATGAGTCCTGCACTACCCTTGCTGAACCCCTTCTAGAATATAAACTAGGTTTTTAAACCAGCTCAGACAGTGCTGACTACACTGCTGTCACACTTTTATTACATAAAGGGGGCAGATTAGACATCTCCTAAGTGAACACTAAATGCCTCAGCTGCAGTGTTGCATCACCTGTATACAGAAGAGTCTCAAAGTTTATTCAGTCATGAAGCACATGCTTCTCTATCTAAACTGAAACTGAGAACCTTTTCTCTCACCCCATCCTTTACTGACTGTGTTGAGTGTCTGGGTTCATATTCCCCCCCGGAAAAAGTACAAGAGGAAACCTTGTGTCAACAAGATCCAAATGACCTTCATAAGACCTTTAAAGGCAACATCTCAGTAACATTAACTATTTAAACACCACAATACGAGGAATTATTTTTTGGATGGTTAATATTGAGCAGTGCAGCTCTGTGTGTTCTTCACGTTACCTACTCTAACACAAAGCAAGATGTAATGTCCTTTCTTTTGCAACTTCTGATAAATTAAAACACATCTTTTTGTAACAAAATATATACTCAGTGTAAAATTACTTACAGGTTTTCCTTGTGGCCCTTCTGGACCAGGGAAGCCTATATCTCCTATAGGTCCTCTTTCACCCTAAGAGAGAAGAAAATGCACATATAAATCTGCATGAAAAATCTTGTATTAGGTGTCTGAAATATTTGTTTGCTATTGTAAGAACCCAGAAGTCAAATCTGTACTTACAGGTTCTCCTGGCAATCCTGGGGACCCAGGGGATCCCGGCTTTCCCTGCAAAAAGAGGATATGACAGATTCAAATTATTAGGAAGCCAAATAAATTTTTTCTCTATATCAAAAATAAGAGTATATATATATGAGAGAAATATTAATGGTATTGTTCATCAATACTCTAAGAAAGGAAAAAGAATATTTTACCAGATTTTTGTCATATTTAATTAGCAGGCTCTTGCAGTAAATGTTACTCAGTTGCTTGGTTTTGTTTAACCTTCCTGAATACTGAGATGCTTTTATGAAATTTTCATTTACAACCCCATGATTCCCACCTTGAGAAGTCATAGTCAGATCAAAGTTTTTTAGTGTATATGTAAAATCAAGATTTTTTTCCCTTCAAGTAATTTCTAATTATTTTCTGATTTTTTTTTGGTCACTTCTATTGTCATTTTATGTTCAGCCTGCCAGAATTCACAATGCTCTCTTATGACATCATTTAAATGCTGATTTAAAATATCTCTCTTTTGTAGGATGCCCTTCTTTTGACAACTTGAAGCTACATTTCCTGAAAGTATCCTTAGGCCAGATCCTCAAGTGACTTGTACAAGCAAGAGATCAAACCCATCAACACCAGGGTCAGCTCCAGGAACAGCAGGACTGAGGGTTTGTGTTGAAACAGGCTTTGCTGGCAATACTTGCAGGATCTCAGTCCAAGCTTCCCCAACAATCTCAGCAAAACACCAAAGTGAAAATAAGAGGTTTATATTCCCAGATGAGAAAAAGAGTCCAGTATTCAATCTAGGTAATAATGACAGGTAAGGAAGATAAATTCCTTTCCAGCAAGATATGTGAATATGTGTCAAACTCCTCCTAGACTACTGAAAAAAATTTGCCTCACATGTCTACTATTTTGTTGATTAAAACTCCTTAACATAAAATGTGAAAGCAAACAATTTCTTTCAGGGGGAAATATTTTATTTCAGTGGATTTTATTAGAACTAAATATAGCCAACAGAATGCAACTCCATCAGTGAAGAAGGGATCTCATAAAATATTTCATATCCAACTTGAATAGAGAACACCAACTAGCTTGGGACATATCCAGTGGGAAATTCATAAAAGATGCACAACTGTGATCATTTACACCAGCTACAGCATTATTGTTAACAGTGTAAAATCTGCTTCAGAACAACAAACTTTGAAATTCTTACACCTGTTATAAAACTCAGAGAAATACTTTTCCTCTTAAATGTGCAATTCTTTTAGGAAAACCCAATGAAATTAGGCTATAAAAGATGATGTTCTCTCTTGGAACTCACAGTAAATAGAATAAATCAGTGGCTAATGGAAATGGGAGTGTGTAGACACATACTTCTCTTTATTTCATGAAAAGCATATTTATAATTTAAACAGCTCCTGAATGTATTGGTGGCTGCCAAAATTTAATAATAAATCTATTTGCATATAAATAACTCCATATTGCCTCCTGAAATATGGATAAACTTTCTATTAAACTGTGAATGCAATCTAGTATCTTCATTTCCTTTGGGAACACAAACGAATAATTATAATTTCAATTTATTATTAGTTACTTCTACTTTCACCTACAACAAAGTTCCTCTATGACTTTCAGAAACTTCTCTGAATACCACATGTAAATAGCTGACAAAGCATTCCCCTAAAGCAAAAGTTTGATGGACTTGATATGCAAATCCTTGTGGGTTGCAATAACTAATGTTCATGATTTTTCTTTGTGACAGAAAGATGCTCAGAAATTTGTGCATGCCCAGGAACACAAAAAACATCTTTATCTATATTAAACAGAGGCAATGAGAAGAATCTCACATTTCTTAGCTAGACATACGCAGCTTCGAATTGCAGCTTTATCATGTATTCACTCCACTCGCTCTTGTCATTTTAATAATAATATGAACACTTGCTGCTATTAAAACTCTAATTTCTTTAGGGAAAACTCATAATCTTCATACCTAAGTACAAAGTATAAGCCAAGCACTGGTGTTCCACAGTGACTGAGATTACAGCTCAGCACTGAGCTGTATTTTCAGCTTCTGAAAACCTGAGTTTTCTTTATACACATACCGGTGTCCCTGACACTCCCGGAGCACCAGCTGGTCCACGGTCACCCTGAAGAAAAGATAAATCTATGTTGAAACTACAACAACCAAAGCAGAAGTTTCTTGGTGGATACCCATTAAAACCCAAGGAAGTGAACTGAAAATGAGACAAGAGCCAGGCTAAATGCTAATATTTATCTGTGCCACTGGCTCATGATACAGACTTGAGTAAGTAACCAAAATCCTTTGTTTAGGTTCTCTAATAAAACATTTTCCTTTGACTCTGCACAAGGCCTCTCTTGAAAAGGGATGGAAAATCCCTGACTTATCTGTAGTTCTCCAAATAATTGTAATTTGTGGCCATGACAAAATTTACACAGGGTTATTCACTTTCATATCAACATCCCCATATTTAGGATGTACCTTTCAAAGAAGTTTTTGCTTTCCTGCTACCCAGTCATGCATTTACTATAAGCCAATATCCTCTGCTTGTGCCATGGCCCTTTCAGGACAAGGGTTCTTCTTATAGCACATAGCCACCTTCATCTATGCTTTAAGCTAGGACAGCATTGGTTTTTTGGCTGGAACTGATGAGTTACAGGCACAAATTCATCTTTCTCAAGAGGACTGTAATCCAAAGCAGACAGATACAGCTCAACAAGTGGTAAAACTCTATTCAGAGGTATTTACCCACTGCTGACGTGTTGGTCTGCAACACTATGCCATGTTACTGTAATGTTGGTTAAAAATGTAAGAAAAAAACCAGGCTCCTCATTTCTAAATTTATGTCAGAAAACCCCTGGCACTGTTGAAGCCATACTAGCAGGAGAATATTTTTCTGAGATGGGTTTGTGTTACCTGGAGCAGACGTACTAAAGCTCTGTAAACATAGCTACAACCATGTTGTGTTCTGCATAAAAGCCCCAGGAAGTTTTGGGATTTCTGGCTGCTGTTCTTACAAGTAATGGTGGTTTGTCTCATCCCCATCATTTTGTTCATTTCTGTTCATTTATTCGGACCACAAAGGTGAAATTTTGACCAAATTTAGGTAAGGAAATGATATTTTTACTTTGGGAGAGGGCCAAACACTCACTCAGCTGGTTTATATGATCTGATCCATTGCTTACTCCCTTTATTTAATTCCTGTCCCCACTTTGTCTCAGTTTGATCTGTAATGTCTCCCTGTGTTTGTTCATTTTGAAATCAGACTAGTATTTAATTGCTTGTGAATTGTAGAATTCCAGAGCAAGAACCATCTCATGTAATCTAAGCATCTGGTATAGATACCTACATTAGATCTTGTCACTGACTGAACAAGTAGGAGGAATGCATGGTGATATTGAGAGAAAAAACATTTAATTTACATTTCTTTGTGATGAAAAAGAAGTTTCAGTACAGTACTTTTGCATGAAGTCATTTAATAGCATAATTCAAAAAGCTGAAAAACATTTCGTTTGCAAAACAATTTACTCTTTTTTCTTTCTAAATTAGAAGATATGGGGAAAATCAAACTGGTTTTGTTGACAGAAAACATATTTACAGATTTTTTTTATTTCTCTGCTAAATGTCTTGTGCTTTGCTCTATTTAGAAACGAATACCAAAATCTTGACTTCTTTAGCCTTTTATGAAAAGCTTTTCTTTAAATTTCTAATTAGCCTCCACAATTAGAAAGCAAAAGGCTGAGAACAAGACAGAGGCATTGTAAATGTAAGATGATGTTCAAGAGAGAATAAGAACCATACACAGGAAAATATTAACTATATTACTATCAAGTATAGTAGTATTCTACCAAGAATATTAAAAGGCCTCCTACACACAATTTTCCATTTGCAGAAAATGAAATTTTATGTTCCATGAGTATATTATTTACACCCACATTAAAGCAAAAAGGGAAAATATAAATAAGTATGCTAAGATTTTTCTCACAGAAGCACTAATTTACACACAAAACTAAAACTAAAAATGAATCAAACAAGACCTCAGAAATCATTTAGTTGCAGATAGTGGCCACTAAGAAATCATGCTTTCTTTTTAAGACTCCTACCTTTTCCCCTGGGAGTCCTTCCAGTCCTGGTAATCCCATAGGTCCTGGGTCTCCCTGTTTTTAAATTTTTTTAAAATTAAAAGATTGCATACATTAGAATTTCTTTACTGAACATGGGAAATGTTGAACACCAAGCAAGAGCAGATTATTTAACTTGAGGTTACTAAAACATCTAACCAGTTATTAGGTAAACAGATTTTGTTATGCCTCGTTTTACTAATTTGCAAATTAAGCTTTTCCCAGAGGCTCTGTGTGAGTATTTGGCTCAATGGTTTAATTTTGATGAAAGTTGTAATACAGAAGACTCCATTCCAGCGCTCTTGCAAGCCAAGGTCACCTCTGAAGCACCTGCAGGCAGTACAGCCCTGGGGTGTAAGCATACCCTGTCAACCAGAGAACCAACCCCCAAGCAATTCTGTGCTCTCTTCCCTAAGCAAAGGTTACTCTGCAGCAAAGGACACACAGGCTGGATCCCTGGGTAGGTCCTCACATTTTGAAAGAAAACTGTAAACATGCTCCACTGCAGAAATCAGCTTAACGTGTAGAGTGGGGAGGTCCTTTTAATTCTTTTTTGAAAGAAAATTGATAATTTACCATAGACATTTGATCTAAAGCCAATAGTTCCAGCATTTCAGCAATTCTCAGTTCAATCAAAAGCCATAGGAAATTGCTGTCTGGGTTTCCTGAACCTCACTTTTCCCACCTAAACTCTGGTACTTGGTGTTTTCTGAGTAGGAAGTGTGTGGTGGTAAAGAAAGATGTATTCAGCTTCCAGGCATTATGGTGAAACAAAAAAAAAAGAAGCTTTGTGAATTTTTTTGAAGACAAATTATTAAACTGTTTTAGAAAACTGCCTTACAACTCCATGTTTTGCTGCCACTGCTGAGAGGTTTTGGTTTGGGTTTCTTATTGTCCTTCAGAAGTACCATGTGTCAAACTACTTTGTGAATTCTCAATCAAAACCAAAAAATACATACATACCACTGTTCCAGGATCCCCTTTTGGACCCTGCAAAAAACCCAAACAAACCAAGCCACATTTAAAGAAGATAAAATTACAGTTACATGATAAGATGAGTTTTTTAAATGATTGTATTATGAGTCTATTTTGCTAATGCGGTGCATTTAGAATCATTATTAATTCCAGCTCTCTCAGCTCATTAATTTAGTACAAAATCTTAGGAATATTTTTGGTTTTGTTTTGCTGCTCCAGAATACAGAGAAAGACAGCCCTGTTGCTTGGTGCCAGCCCATAGCTGTGGTTACCAAAGAGACAATCACCTCAAAAAAGAACTTGCCTATGGTGCCAGAATGGAGAAGAATGTAAATAAACGCACAGCATCTTTAGCTCCCTGGAACCAAAGCAACAGTGTCCAGCTGCAAGGTACTGCAGCTGCAATGTGAAAGACACCAGCCCTGTATTACTTCCAGGATATAATTCTTAGTTTTACATATTTTTCATGCACTGTAGTTACATGTAGTGAAACAGTGACAGAACTCAGATCAGAATTCATGAGCTTCTCATTTCTGGCACCAAATTTCATCCACTACAAAACTATGGCTCCATGAACTATAAATACAAAATTACACATTTTTAGTCTAAGAATATTTTCACTGAAGAGTCCAATACCAAATTATGTACCATTTCAGCAGCCTTTACTTGCTAGGATGAAATGATTTAATCAAAATAAACCACTCTCCAAAATGGGCTAAAATTCTCGGTAAAAATAAAATCATAGACTGCTGCATACCAACCATACCCTTATTTTTTTTTAATCTTTCACAAATAAAATCAAATTCCATGCAACTAACCCTCCTCTGTTTCTATGTCAATTAGCTACTAGAAATTAGATTTCTGGTGGCACTTACCGGAGGTCCTGGTGGACCTGGATAACTTGCAACACTCACACCTCCCTGTAACAGCAAGTTTAAAAGTTGAGTTGGGCTAAAATTGGGTGGGGATTGAAAAAAAGGCAATTAACATTAAAGAGAAATACCTGCAGTTTATATAAGCTGCTCATTCCATTTCTTTCATTGTAAGGCATGCCCTTTAAAGCATAAAAACCAAGTAAGTGTCACTTATGAATTATAAAGGCAGAACTATTGCCCTGTTCAAGTCCTGTAGTTCAGCAAAGCTGAGGTATCCTTTTTGTTCCAATTCGTCAAAGATTTGATCCAATTTGTCAAAAATTCCAGATTTCAGAAGAATATAAGATACACACCAACACTGCTTGGGACATTTTTTAAAATTATAAACCAAGAAACCTGTAAATCAGTGCACCTAATACTTTTATTATTATAATTCCCTAGAATAAATGTTGGGTTAGGTACTATTCCACTTAATTTAGAGTCCAGTGAGCTCCACAGACTTTCCCTAGGTTGCCTCGGTTCTCTGATCTCACGTATCCAAGCTGTCAATTTTACTCTAATAATATTGGATACCAAGGCGGACTAATTTGAGCAGGTTTTTTCGAGGGTTTTAGTGATCTGAACTTACTCAGTGATGAATTTTGAGGAAAAAAAAGGGATATGGAAACCTTTTGAAAAAAGACACTGTTGCCTTCCTGCAATATTAACTTTTATTAGATCAACACTCAGTTCTTTATGTTACTTACATTTTACCCACAAGTATATTGTTCCTAATATAAATTCAAGATATAAAACAAAATGTCTCACCGGAGGCCCAGGTGGTCCAGGTTTCCCAGGAGAACCTTCACTACCCTAGTACAGCAAGAGATTGATAAAAATCATTTTCTGTGACTGGCCACATCTATTCCACACTCAAGCTATGATGACCATAATGACAATAAACAAGAGATACAGTCAATAAGAGTAGGTAATACCAAGAATAAATCCTCCTGCAATGTTCCTGTTTTAGCTTTAGGGAAGGCATGAATCATTACTTTGTACTAGTTTTTATTTTGTTAGTTACTTGCTGCTTTATGTGTAGTAACTTCCTCACAGCAAAATAACAGTGATAACATGGGTTGGGAAACATTTCAAATGTATCAGGAGGGAGAGGAAGAAAAAAAAAAGAGTTAAAAGAGTTGTTAATATGGATTTCTAAGGAACTGGCAGATAAAAGTTAACATTCATTTTATGCTTTGTATATTATTTCGCAAAAGCCAGTTCCTCAGTTGATCATTCATATTTAAATAGAGCTACAGTTTCAGGAATTCAGTTTACTTAGAAACATACTGAATATAAATTAAGATTTTAAAAAAGAATCTTCCTTATTAAGAGATACAATGCATGTTTTTTTGGTTTTTATTGTAAAATATTCATCCGTTGTTACCTGTATCTCTGGCCTGTTCTGCTGTTGTGTACTGAATTGACCATATTATAAAAAGCCCAGCTGCTGACATTTTTCCCCAGCAGAATCATGGGGTCTGTGAATAGTAGAGCTGCAAAGGTTTCAGCATAAAATTTCCCAAACAATCTTTTCAAAATGTCATCACTACAATTCAGATAAATACACTGAATTTGGAACAAGTCTGTCAGAATTTTTCACTGGCTTTGTTGGATCTTATTAAATGTGTGTCAGTGAGACACTTAAGTCACAAATTTAAAATTACTATAGTGGCAGAAAATCAAGCTAAGTGCTCAATGCTGATAATTAGCTCAGCAGAAAAATACAATTCTTACTAAACATTTATACTAGGATAATTTCCAAATGGCCCTGCTAATTGTTAGAAACTGTCAGCCTCCCAAGAGTGGTTTGAAGAGTTTCATGGGAAATTGAAATCCTATTATTTTAGACAGCACATTATGTGATGAATCCTCAAGTGTGTCCCAGATGAAGGATGGAGGAGAAATTTACTGGGGCTTTATTTCAGTTTACTTCATTACTCTTCAGCCATCAGACTTTTGCACTTTTAGAATCATGCACTATTAGAATTGTGCACTTCTGGAATTATTCTGTTTAGAATTTTGCACCTTTAGAATTATGAGACATGGGCTGCAGAGAAGCAGCTTCTCATTCCCACCTGTGTGTGAATTGTGAACAAGGAACTATCAAAGACTTGTGTTTTGCATTCAGTTAGATAAAAAGGAGATAAGTGCGTAAATTTTTGTTACTGCCATCTGCAAGGAGACAACTCTCATTCAAATTTTGTACTGAAATAATTTCAGAGCTCTACAAAATAGTTTTCTTTCTCACTCATACCAAAGTTTTGTAGTGAATTAGGATCCCACACGTGGATGTGGCAGTGCTATGCCTAGAAAATTCCAAAGTACTACTGAAAGAAAAGCTGTAATCATACGCAAAATGTAGAACTTGTACCAGAAAATATTTTGCAGCAAAGTTTCTCTCTGCTATATTGTACTGATCTGAGGTACCCAATAAGTGAATTTGACCTCTTAGTTATAATGGATAATATCAAGTTCCTGACAAAAGAACACATAACATTTTGAAAAAAAGCAGTGCTATGAAAGTGCAAATTAACTATAAAGAAGGCTTATGTATTTTTTTCAGAATAACTAACACCCAATAACTTTCAGTGCTTGTACAATTACTTTTGAGTATAATATTGGTAAAAGAATGAAAAGCACAGCAAGCAGTTGCTAGTCATATTCTATGCCAGAAACACATTTTCACTTTCCTAAACCTTATATAATGTGTTATACCTAAAGAAAATTCTCTGCAACCACAAGGACTGCACTTCAAAATACAAGCCCATATGCACAGCACTCCTTACGGAAAGTACTTGTAGTGAAACACAAATAAAAATTTGAAATGTATGTCACATTCCTTTTACACTCTTGCACCCCAAAACACAGTGTAACGGGATTGCAAAACATTCATGGACCTTTACCAAGAATAAAAAGAAGGAATACCTTTTCTCCTTTTGCTCCAGCTGGACCGGGATGTCCAGGTCTTCCTGTGACTCCCTGCACAACACAGAATTGTTTATATAAGTTAGGAAAAAATGCAACACAGTATTTTTGCAGTGTCACTAAGTTTTTAAAACATGCTTTTTGGAGGTAGTTTAAACCTAATTCTACTTCTCCTTCAGGTTTAAATATTTCTCTTCTCTTTGGTACACCTGCTGTGTCCTCCTGCTAAGTCCTTTGAAGGGTAAAACTTGTGGTCACCTTTGCATTTTCACCTTGACAAAGTAAATGTGGTGACCCTAACTAGCATATCTTAATACAGCTGAGAATCATGCTTTACTGCTAAATGCCAGTTTATGTATTCCACATTCAACTTCTTAAATGTGCTACAAGTTTTGAAAGAATTGTTAGTATTGTCATGAAACCTAGGAATGAACAATGATCATATTAACTAATGTGATTCCATCCCATCTGTAGAAAAGGATATTAGAAAAAATTTCAAACAGGACTTTTCCCAGTAATACCAACAATTTTAATGATATATTTCAGTGTCTTTAAATACTGTCATCTGCTTCTCATTCTCTGGTTTTGACCTGTGAAACTTTGTTTTGGCACTAGGTTTTTTTTTTCAGAATGACTAACGGGAATTATTTTTAGATTTTATTACTAACATGACTCTAACTTTGGTAAAAATACATAACTCACTGCAAGTTTGCAGATCATAAATCACGTAACCTCACAGACTCCCTAGTAATGTTAAATCTTCAAATCTATTTAAGTCCCACAAACTGAGTCCAGACAATTATGGTATTTCCAGTAACATCAACAACAGTACAGTTTACTTTATTAGAGCCAGAATGGGTAAGATTTTATCATTACTCCCCTAAAAGATATTTAAAAAGGGCGAAAAACTAGGCAGTTATAGCAACCCCTACAGAAATAAATCAGGTCACAGGTGATAGCACACACTTACAGATGGGCCACTGGGTCCTGGTATACCTGGCAGTCCAGGAGCACCTTGAAGACCCTGGAAATTAAAAGAGCACATGTCTAGTTTCTCTCCCACTTATACTTCAAAAATACTTATATTATGTCCAGCAGTACTATAGCTGTGTTACAACGCATTTTCTTCTAAAATGTTGGCATTATTTTTAGTAATGGTTAAAAAAATAACCACCCCACCGGGCAGGGAAGAGAACCAGGTTATCATCGAACCAAGTTAGAGGCAACGTCTTGCTTGGGTGATAAACACTTGTCCTTCAACCTTTCACATTTTTGGCCTATATTTTGTAAATACTTTGGTTTTTAGTTGTGCAGATAAGAACAGATGTCAAGATTTTTCTTAGAGATTAATTTTCTATTTTCTTTTATTAAAAGGCTTTGTTTTTCTTTTCTGGTGAGAAGACATTTACTCACTCTTCTCAATATTACCTGATGCTATCTAAATTAAATGATACTTTCTGTCTCATTTTTGATTTGGCTTTTCGGTAATTGAACGTGACATTTTACACAGTATTTAATGATCTACTTGTTTAGTATTTAATGATCTGCTTGTATTCTATTTGATTGTCTGAAAATCAATGGACTCTAGTGTCCACTTACTAAACATACAGTTATGCAGCTCACTACAGTGGATAGAGGTGGGATTTGAGACAAGCCTGCATGTCACTGAGCATCTTTCCTCTGCCACACCAGGCTTAGGTGCAATTTTAGACCTGTAAAAATTATGTACTAATGAGAGCTAACACTCTTGGTTCTCCCTATAATCCACAAAGAGAAACAGATTCTTCTAAGCAGTGATTAATTTCATCTGTCCATCCTCTGACAAGAAAAATCCCCTTAGAAAAGGAATATTTCTCATTTGAAATGCAGCGTTTAAGAAGGAATGTTTAACAAGGCAGCCTAGAAAGCCACAGAGTTCAGGAACCCTGAAATAGGTGCTCTGAGGGAGAGACTGAGGGAAAAACTTCAGAGAGAAATAAATCAGCAAAAATGTAGAGATGGAGAGACATTGATTTTCCTTTCTTGCTCCTACACACAGAGGATATTGATCCACGTCTGCAGCTCTTCAGAGTGGCAAGGTAACTGCTAATGTGCTCTCTGTTCCTTTTGAACTCCTTTACTCTGATGGTACATTTACATGAAAAATTAGTATAAAACCAAAGGAACATTTTCTGTAATTCTTACTACTGATATTAAAAAATCCCTCCCCTGAAAAAAAGAAGGGCTTTGAAAATGAAAATAACAAGTTCAACAAAGATTAAAGGGTGATTGGAAAGCATAAGGAAGTTAATGAGCATATTTCAAAGGGCTTCAGGTGGGCTTCTCCATCCTTCTTCCCATTTCTTCCCATTCCAACAAAATAATAAAAATTAAAATTTTAAAATTTGGAAAAAGAAGTTACTTTCAAAACATTTTCATACATGTTTCTGAAAAAGATTCGCTGGCACTCTCACCATGTCATAATCAAAAGCTGCTGCAAAACATTGAAAATATCAGAGTTAAGGCAGCTCACCAGGTCAGTGAGGCAGCTCAAATGGTGAAGAAACATATGAATAACTAACTTATTAACACAGCACTAATGAAAAATATACAATTAATTTTCTCTAGACTCCTTTAAAACTATGCCAGTCATAAACTTGCTGTTACCTTATTACCTTCTTAATTCCCTGCAATATCTTATTTATTTCTCAGCTGTTTAACAGTATTTGAATTGTCAAAACTGTTTTGCTAATGCCTCATCCTCCTAGGATTGACTGGCAGAGGTATCCTATATGGCACACAAAGTATGTGTTACTTTCCCATTTATTTTTTAAGTAAAATTCTGACTGAAATTTGCTTATGGCTGCCCCATCCTTTTAGGGAACATATTCTGAATTCCACCTCAGGAGGCACCTGCTTCTCTAAGAAGCAAAGGCTTAATGAGCTCTATATATCACGTAAAACCAAAGAAAAAATAAGCAGGATTCTTCAGGCTGACAACATGCTAAATTCTAGGGCAAAACAGTAGCAGGAGCTGCATTTTTCCCCCCACATATAACTGTTTACTTTTGTAAGCCAAGTATCCTGATGAACACATTTTTTTTGAAAGCTACTCCCATTCTACTACTCTTTAAAAATTCTTAAAATATCATGGCCATAGTGCTGAAGAAATGTGAAATGCTTATAAAGAATTGCAACCCCCCCAGTCAATACACTCTAAATTCCTTTTGTATTTTCCGGGTGCTGTGTCTTGTAACCAGCACTCCTAAATTAAGAGAGTAGCATGTGTTTAATGCCAGTTATGTATTTTGGAGTTTCAAAGTGTTCACCACATACTTTTTAATGGGCTACTTATTTTAACTCCTCAGTTGGCTATAGGCCACTAAGAAATTAGTTGTTTTATCCAGATTAATTTGCGTAATAGCTTCTGTTGTGGTGATGTTATTTTAAAATTTTTTTTTGCACTGATATTGCTTTTGAAATGTTAACTGCAAATATTCCTATTCAAAATTAAAGCTCTAGCAGCTATTTTAGATTTGGCACCACAAGTCATTTGGTTTTTTTCCTTCTCCATAAAGACATAAAATAACTCTATGAATGTAATATAAGATGCAAAATATTGTAAATATTTAAAATTCAGTGTATTCAAATATTTCTTCAGTTTTCACTTAATAGTAGTTGCTGCTATTACTGTTCCCATCAGATTATTTGCTTAATGGAAAGTTTTCAAAAGTGAATTCTAAAGGGGAATGAACAAAATGAAAGCAAATATATTACAGACACGAAGTATTTTCTGAAAATATTTGGCATTAGCCTATTTATTGCTCTATCCTATATCTTTAAAAACTAGCATGTAAATGTATGTGAGATTTTAAAATATACAAATGAGCAAAAATTCACGGACAAAAATTAAATAGATGTTATTTAATTGAATAATAACATTCAATCCTGTTGAAAAATCAGAACCAAGGGCTATTTATAGCACTACATTTCTATCTCAGCAGTTTTAAAGAACTGAATAAATTTCTGTGTGTTTCATTTTCAGTCTAGGTCTTTACTCAGGTTCAGGTAAGAATGCTACCACTGTAGAAATGAAGTCATTTTACCTCATCGCCCTTTTCTCCTACAAGTCCAGGAAATCCACGTTCACCTTTGCTTCCCTATGAAAACATAACATTCAAACAAGTATTTTCTATTAAAGAACAATGAATTCCATGCTCTGTAGGGCATTTTATGACTCATATTTAATATATGCTAGCACGATGCCCTTACAGCCATAGTGACTAAAACATAAAGCAAAGGCTCAAAACTATCTGAAAGCTTTCAAATACACCTCCCAGCAAGGTAGGTGAAAGGAAATGAGAGGTTTGTACCTAGGAGGTAAAATACTCAAAGGTCTAAAGACCTTAAGATGGAGATATTAACACCAAAGAGCTTGAATGCTGTTGAAATGGAGAAAGTTTACTTTCATGGAGCTGGTCTCAGTGATAGGAGACATCTGTATGCCAAACCATTTGGATTTTTATCCAATTCCAGTGAAGCAGGATTTTGATTGATGTCAGTGACACTTTAAGTCCCAGGGAAATGGCTGCATTACTCCCATGGGAACAGGGTGCACAGGCATAGGGTGGTCCAGCTGTGTTGCATATTTGAGGGAGCCATGGGAATTTGCAGGATTCTCATGTGACTGACTCACCTAAAATGAGTCTATAGATACCAAAGCCCTGCTGGGCAGTCAGATCTGAGCCAGCTTTAATGGGGGCATGACACAGAAAAACTATCTGTGCCTGGGACTCAGCTCAGGCTATTTTGCCCACTCAACCTAGAGAAAAGGCAAACTGACACATGAAGAGGCCTGAGACATAAAAATCCTTTGAACCTTTAGGCTGCTCAATGCCACAGGGATACGGATCAGACAAAAAAGTCAAGTCTCGCAGAGCTAAGAATCTGGCCTTTTGCTTTTAACAAGAAACCAAGCAAGGAAAAGTACACTCTTCAAAACTTACTTTTGGTCCTTCTCTACCAGGAATGCCTGGAGGACCTCTTGTGCCAGGATCACCCTGCGGAGCAGACAGAAAATGAAATGACAAATATTTTTAAGACATAGGTCTGATCCATGCAGACCAATCTATGAACACTTCTTCCTTCCTGACCAGCCCTTCATTTTCCCCAAAGCCTTCTCTTCATCCTTGCTCTCTTCTAAACCATCTATTTGTTCAGAGACACTTCCTTGTTTTCCTCCCCATCTCTCAAACTCCCTACCCAAATCATGCTAACACATTTTTAGCTTTATTTTGGATAGTCCCAGACACGCCTGTGTTTAGGTTTGAGCATCGTCATTTTAAGGATTAATTAGAGATGAAGGCTACTTGTTAGTCTCTCCAGCTTCAAATTCGTAGTTATTTGAAAGCAAACGACCCCAGCACTGCTGAGAGAAGCATTTGCCAGCTAAATTGCAGTTATATAGAAGTGCTAACTGCGAAACACTGAGAAATGAAGAATGAAGCATAAAGAATCAGCAAGAGAGAGAGATCTGACAAGAGCATGTACAGCAGAAAGACAGTACAATTACAAACAGAAAGAAAGACCTAAAATAAATCAGACTTGGAAATGAGGAAGTCAATAAACCCTAAGCACATGTATTAATAAAGGACACTAGAAATTATGTGTGCTTTGCATATTGAAATACTTCCGAGCACAATTTTCATTTCCAAATATTGCAGAACACTCCAAAGTTCATTATTTTTCAAAATAATATCTTAGAAATTCTAGACTATTTTCCCCACTTAGTATATTACTGAAATTAATGCTACAAAGTAAAGTGGAGAACAGGGTATATTTGTAGCAATTCATACTGTGGCCTGGATGTGCTGAATAGGCACTTGCTGGCTACTACCTCACATGCTGTTCAATCACTATTTTGCTAAATTTATATAAAATACATTTCTTGAGTATTTTTAAAAATAAAACAAAAATCAACAAAATCCACAATGCTATTTTAGGCTAGCCCTGTAAGTTAGAACTGAACCTATGTAAGATCTCAAGTGCGTGTGTTTGTTTAAAAAGCATGTTTATAGCAAAAAAAGCAATTTAATCTCTGAAAAATTTACCTTCAGTATAGCACCCATGTCTCCAAAAAGTGGAAGTGCAACCTGAAATTAAAAAAGGCATCTGCAGTTAATGTTTTACAAAGGATTACTAATTCTGATGTATTTTCATTGCTTCTAAGCATTATATTGTTACACATAGAACTGATTATATATATATGTTGGTTGAAGCTACTTTTTAACGAAGACTCAAAAGAAAAAACAGTTTTTCAAATATAGTTAAATATCACAGTCTATCCAACCTATCAATTGTAATTCTTCACGACAAATTCAATGAAATTTCTCAAACCATGACAACAGCATAACTCCTGAACATACCAATATTGTTTTTGTAATACATCAGCAACAACTTAATGTTACTGGAATGTCTTATAGTCTCACCTGATTATATTAATTTTTTTTCCTCCTCCTTTCTCCTAGGCTTTGACTTTACTGTTAACTGTAGCACAAGTTCTGGGAATGCCAAAGCTAACTTCAGTAAATTAGCTCAGATGGGCAAAATAACCCAGCTGCAGCAACATGAGCAACACATGTAATATTTTTTCTTGCCTTTAAACATTTATAATTAGTGAGTAACTCCTTGGTGCCACTGCTGAATTGCTACCAATACTAAACCTGACCCATTTAAAGATCAGTCAGTGGATCTATACTGTACTGAAGTACATCCCAGATTTCCAAGACCTGCCATTAAACTTATATTTAAAGACTCCCTGTAAAAAACACATCGCCTGCTTATCATCAGCTTCATTCACAAACAGACTCTCCAATTACTAATTCTCATTTCTTACGGCAATTGCTAAATCTAAAATCATCCTGGCCAGGCTATAAAATTAAACGTATTCAAAATAAGGTAACAGATTTTGTACAGCCTGTTTCAATTCTTTCCATCTTGAAGAAGAAAAAGAAAACATAGGCACCTCTTTAAAAACATATTTGAAAAACTGCCAGTTAATGAGTCAAAGATCTGCTCAAGAGATGCATTGCTAAATATAATTAAAGTGAAATATAATCAGGGGTACACCATCTAGGTAGAATAACCACCTTTGAAAAAACGCTGAGGTGTTTTTTTATGATGAGACAACACTACCTAGCACAACTTTAGGACACAGTTATGTAAGGTGTGAAGTCCATCCTCTGCACAGAGGTAAACTGTACACAGACAGGATCAGCTGCTCTTAAAAACTTGTGACAAGACTTGAAAATAAAAACCTACATGGCCTGACTTTCTACCCTTCTCCTTATGACATTTTTCAGCTAGGCAGGCTATTACCATGTCACCTGTTGGTCTTCCTCCTGGACAAGAAGTATAATTTCCCCAATCTCTCCTCTTTTCTAATGTTCTTATTTTAGCTGCTGTACCAGTGTACGGTCCAGAACTCCAAACCCTCATTGGGAAAGGGCCCTAACCCCAGCTGCAAAGGGCACACGTGTATGAGAGCAAGCCGACTGCATTTGTGCCACACAGCTCCTCTGCTCTGTGTGTAAGGCAAGCCCAGCCTGACTGCAAACATACTCTCTAGAGCCATAAATCTGTGTGTTGATTTCTGAATAAGTGGATGATTTATGCTGGGATTTTGAAAGTGCTAGAATGGCCTTAATTCTCATTCCTGCTTGCTACATCTTCCTTGAAAAAACGTTCTTTCCAAAGAGATCAGTATTTCAAGAGAGCAAAAGGCAATAATTATCCTGTTTGTGAGTTTCACCATTTAGACCTATTTAATACCAGCATCAAATATTTTAATTACATTCAGTTTACAATGTGCTGTGCCTTCCAGACTTACTCTACTTATGGATTTCGGTTTTCCTTATTAAGCACTTTATCCTCGTCTGTCTCGAGTTAAATCTTGTTGACTTCAGACAGCTTCTGAGTTTTGATTGCATCTTCAAAAAGCAAGCAATCTTTTCCACTTCAATTTCAGAGTTTTATCTACTTACCCAAATCAAATTAAATCACTGACAAGAACTGAGCATGGGAGAGACCTCTCTTTCCAAGTTTGACAATAATCTGCTGAAAGCCATGATTTTGATAAGGATTAACTACATGGTAACTAATTCTAAGCATTTTTTCTTGCTTAAAGAAATATCATGAAGACAGTCTTGGTTTTATTGAGGCCAATGTAAATAACATGGCTGTTTTCCTGTCTTTCCCAAGTAAGTATTTCTGCTTTATCACTGGTTCTTCTAGGCTTGCTATGCTATCTCACCTCACATAAATTTAAAATATTTGCACCAAAGCAAATGCAAAAGCTTTCCCCATATACGTACAGGATCACCTGGAGGGCCTGGCAGTCCTGGCTTTCCATCTCTTCCTGGAGTGCCCTAAAAACAAATGTAAAACTTGATGGCCTTAAATCATTGATGAGGTACACATTACTTTTTCTTGCATACATATAAAACTGTCACTTACATTAACACCAGGGGTACCTGGAGCTCCTGGTAATCCTGGAGGTCCCCTAGGGCCCTAAGGGAATGAAAGGTCATTTGGGATATAAGAATACCTTTCTTGCAAAATTCTTAAACTAAATTAATGCTTTTTGTATTAAAGAGAAAACTTATACCCTACCTGCACACCTGCTGATCCAGTTGGACCTATAGGACCCTGTAAGAAAACTCCAAACAATCAGTAGTTACACTTTCTGGGATAAGGGAGATGAACTCCATTAAAAATTGCTGAATGTGGAACATTTGGCTTTAAATCCAAATCTAATTTTGCCAAAGTTAGAGACCTCAAGACTTTGTGAAGGCTCATTTTTAAGGGCAAGCATTTCCAAAAATTAATGATCTGTGGTGAAACTTGATACTTAGCAAGAAGAATCATAAAAAAAGCTAATGAGCAGTTGAATAAAAACAGATAATTTAGATATAAATGGGTAATTTTTAAAATTCAGATTTGAAAATATTGTAATTGAAAAAATTATCTTTAAGTGTTATTATTTTAGATTAAGACAGTCAGGGTGAATGTTTAGTCACCTTTCAAAAACATTTTCCCTTTATACCAGAGCACTGTCCATAAATTGAGCTGTATCAGGTGATACACATTGGTTGACTGAAGAGAGATTGCCTAAGCCACTGGAGTAAAACTCCTGCAATAACATGTACCACCTACCAGGTACACCATCAACATCAGCAAATTTCTTTACTGAATACTCTGAAGACACTGCAGGCGGCTTTATTTAAGGGCATTAAAAAGAAAGAAACCCAGGAAACAAGCTGAAGAACTGACACAGTTATTGCTGTACAAGTTATTTACTACGGATGCTTTAGATGTCTGTGTCAACTTGCTTCATGTTTGAATTTAAACTCCACAGCAACCCTTGAAGCAAACTGGGAGTTGGAAGTCAGGCCAGAAGGGAGCTCATGGCTTTTTATTATGTTTTTTGTCTATTGCAGTTGCTCAGTGATGAACAGTGAGAAGCCCAAATTCTGGGTGCTGGGTTACTTACTGGTGATCCCTGAATGCCTATTCCAGGGGGCCCCATCTCCCCAGGTGCTCCCTGTACACCAGGCAGTCCTCTTTCTCCCTGTGAAAGGTACAAAGCTTTCCATCACAACAGCTCTGAAAGTGTAAACTACCATATTATCTTTTTAAAAAATAGTTTTAGAAACAGAAATAATGTATTTTGCATACCTTTGGCCCCCTTGGACCTGGGTTTCCAGGAACACCGGTGGGACCCTAAAAGAAACCCAAAACAAAACACGAAAAAACCAAGAAAAAAACCAAATTATGTTTTGAAATGCAAGAGACTAGATGAATTTAAGAGACCTTAGAAATTATGTATGAAGTTTACATGTCTTCTTTGTTAGTGCCAGTGTCACAAGGATTATGTGTGGTACTTACACTATTTCTAGACTGTATTTTAGTTCAATAATAATACCACCGTAAAATAGATTTCAATTTTGAAATTACAATAAAAATACTTGCTTTGTGGCTTTAAACTGGAAGTTATTAAGTTTAGATTAGGTATTAGGAAGAAATTCTTTACTGTGAGGGTAGAGGCACTGGAACAGGTTGCCAAGAGAAGTTGTGGATGCCCCATCCCTGGAAGTGTTCGAGATCAGGTTATATGGGGCTTTGAGCAGACTGCTCTAGTGAGAGATGTCCCTGCCCATAGCAGGGGGTTGGAACTGGATGATCTATAAAGTATCTTCCAACACAAACCCTTCAGTGATTTCTTTCATTGAGCAGTGAGAATTCTTTCCCAGTTGCCCCTGCAGAAAATAAAGTCAGGAAAGTCTTTTCAGATTATGAACTTACTGGTGTTCCAGGCAGACTTGGTCCAGGAGGCCCCATATCTCCTTTTGGACCTGGATGTCCAGGCGGTCCCATAATTCCACCAGGGTCACCCTACAAAATAAATTTGAATCACTAATTGAAATGGGAGAATTTTCCCCTATGACAAAACTTTAAATATTATCAAGTTTATCATAGAAAGTGCAAGTACTTTGAGAAGAGAAGAAAAAAAATCCTCATATTTTCCTTCCAAAAGTTACAGAATTGGAGACATGGATCATATAACCATTAATAATAAGTAGTATTCTCTTGGTTTTCCATGCTTGCAATGCATCTGATCTACATTTCTTGTTCCCCAGGCTCCTAATATGCAGGTTGTCATTAAACCTTGCCAACTAATTCATAGCAACAGCTGAAACAACAGCTGTCTCTCCACAGCTATCAAACACTAGTGCTAAACCTGGGGTCTTCAGTGTATTCCTTTACACCTCTGTTCCTTATTTCAATGCATGCAGTGTCTCTTGTTCCGTATCTCTAAACTCCTGCTGCTTATGCAGTAAAATTGTGCCTTTTCTTATGCTGTCCTCTTGTATTTTGCAGGCTCTTGCAACATCCTCCGTGATTCTTTCTGAATCCATCACTTCCAGTTTTGCAAGATGAGTACATCTTTTGTTCTCGTTCCAGCTATTTTCTTTGCCTTTCTTTCAGCGCACTTCTTCAGACTGGAATTTATTAGTTTCCCTTGTACCCCACAATGTATAAATACCACAACACATCACTAGCTCACAGCACTGTCTTTTCTCCTTCTTTACATTCAGTATATACACACATAATGTTTAGCTCCTGATGATGCAGCTGAATTCTAACTAAGGGATTTCTACACAGCAAAGTACAATGCCCTAAGAAGATCCAGCCTTGGCTCACATCTGATCCAGTGTAGCTGCCCTAGAGCTCTGCCAAGACGAGTATGTCTGACTGTGAAGTGGGATTTTACACATTAGTCTGGGTAGGACACTACACTGAAAAGGTTGCTCTGTAGTCAGGACCTGAACTGACATTTCTGCACAGTACAGATTTAACATAAGGGCACAGTCCTCTTTGAAATATTACTTAAATTATTCATCTAAAGAGCAACTGGGTTGCCAAACTGGCCTGAACCGTCTCCAGATGCAGAGATATTTCTTTTCCATAACACAGTGGGTTGCTGCTGGTACATTTTAAAATCACTTCATACAGCAGTCACACAGACACACTACAGAAGAATAGAAGGTTACTCCTGAAGTGAAAATTTAAAATGCTTTAACACATCAAGTTTAATTTAAAACACTTAAAACATACCTTTTCTCCTTTAATTCCTGGGTTTCCTGGTACCCCAGGATCTCCTGGTAAGCCCTGGAATTAACAAAAATATAACTGTACATTTTTATAGCTATTCCCTTGATGGTTATGTAAAAATATAGAGAAAAATTAGTTTACACTGGAATATTTACTGTGCATTAGTATTGACCCCAAATGTTAAAGACTATAAGTTAATGAACACTTCCTTAATTAAATACATTAATCATTTTTCTTTAAGTTAAAATATAGTAATCAAGATTATTTTCTGGACCTTATCAGGGGAGAATGGCAGAGACCAAAAGGTTTACTTCTTCTATTTTAAAGTAATTCCAAGACTTGAAAATCAACTGTCGTAGTTTGACCTGGAGAAGAAAAACTCAAAGAGGAGTTTTCTCTGTGAGTACTCCCCTGGGAGTTGATAGTGACCAATTGGAGGCTGGTTTGGCTATTGACAGCGTGAAGAACCAATTGAAGAAAGTTAGTTTGCTCCGTGAACACACATTTTGAAGGAGGTAATCCGGAACTGAGCCCTCTTGGCTTTTCCGGCAGCAGTGCAGGTAACAGGGCCCTGGCCTGGCTCCACTGCAGGCCTGTGGGCCTGGCAGGGGGGCCGGGCCGGGCCCCCTGTCTGGGGAGCTGGCATGGCCCGAGAGAGAGAGGGTGGCCATGGACAGTGACCAGAGAGACTCAAACTAATATAAAAATCCCAGCCGCTTCCCCCCCCTTCCCCAGCGTGGCTGGTTTCTGAGATCCTGGCAAAGCTCCAGCACTGTGGCCTTGGTTTTTTTTTCTTTTCCCTGTGCAAAAATCTTAACTCTTTTAATGTTCAGATGAGACTTGCGGACTTTTTCAATCCTCCCTGGAGTGGAAAGGAAAAAGGAGATACTCTGAAGTCAGTGAAGCAAAAGCTAAGTCTTAAGTTTTTTAGATGGAAGGAGAATGAGGAGATGCTGTGAAAATGGCTGAAAATCCTTTTGTAAGATTGTAGGGATGAACTGATGTACTGAATATTCCTATAAACCATGGAAAAAGACCTGGGGGGGGTTGGAAATGTTCCATTTGATAGATCATTTGACCAAAAGCACCTGTGTTGAGAATCCGTTGTCCCGAGGAAAGAAGGGGAGTCTTGGTTTTCAGAGAATGAAGCATGAACAGAGAGAAAAGAGATGAAGAGAACCTTTGCTTTGGAACATTTCATTCTTAAAAGTAATACCCCATGTATTTTGACCATTGACCCACAAGTACAGCTTTGGGAAGGCTGTGGAGTTGGGAGGAGTGCCACGACTGCAGATACCGGGCGGATGCAGAATCGTGAAAATGAAACCACGAGAAAACTGTTTTCTACTTTCTTGTGGAAAAAAATCCCTATAGCCTAACAAGAGGAAGCTTCTCACTCCAAAGTGAACGGAAGAAGGGACTGTTTGAGTTGGGAATTAATTAAAGCAGTTTCTTGTATGTTTGTTCTGTTGTTATGAAAGTTAAGAAAGGGAAAAAAAGAGTGGTCTGACAATCTTATTCTAGATTTTTTTTTTCCCTTTGTGTAGTTAATAAATTTCTTGTTATACCCTCTTAAGTTTTAAGCCTGCCTTGCTTCTACTCCTGGTTCTGTCTCACAACAGAAAATAAATATATCTTAATTAGCAAATCAAAACCATGACATTATTTAGTGCATTGGCCGGGAAACGAACTTAAACTAATACATCAATCATTTTTTCAAGGAAGGCAGTAGCACATAAAAACTTGAATTTTAAGTAAGTGTCTCATCTTTTTTGCCCATGGAAGTCTGCATGATTTCCTGTACTAGTTTATTATTCAAAGTAGTTTCTTAAAAGCCTCAATGAATTCCAACTTCTTCATATTAGTTAATCCAACAAATCCCTTTAAATGTTTTAGATATGTTATGGAGAGTCAAACATTTTCAGTAAATAAAGTATGTTCCAGCCTTTCTTTTGTCTAAATCTTCTCATCTTTCATATTTTGATTTTAACTTCAGTATTTTCCCTTGTCCTTTTCATGAAGGATTTTTATAAATGCAGAGAAATGAAGATAAATGAAAAAGATTAAAATCTAAATAGAAACTATTTCAATAATAAGTAAGGCTTAATTGGGTTCTCTCACTATACTGCAACAAATACAGAAAACTTTTTCCATGACCTTTCAATGTTATTCGACCAACTATTTAGTCAAGAGTTTTGTTAAGAATACCAGTAATTTTCACAGTAAAGGATAAAATTGCCCAAACTGAACAGTAAAATCTAAGTATGAAACTTAAGCTGGACTGGAAAATGAACTCTCTAAGAAAAAGACAAGGAAACACATACTGTTTTAATTTTTCTTCCCAGTGTAAAACACAGTGTAAAACACACTGACATATGACAGATTACAACTTTCATGCCAGTAGTGAATGTTCAGCAGCTGTGTTTGCTTTCTCTGCTGCATTCTGGACTTAATACAGACAGACAGCTACTCGTTTCACCCAGTCATCCAAACTAAAAGCATAAGAAAGAAAACAAAGTACCCTAATGAAGAATATTCTGCTTATACCAACACAAAATCATTATGGAAATGTAAATTTATGTTTACTGATCATGGCTTACCCTATCCACTTTTGATAGTGGCATAAAATACATGCAGTCTCTCTTCTCTCTCTTCTCTTTTAAGGATTTGCCAACTTTATCTTTTCTTTTTGGTTGGACCAAGCTCAAGTGGTTTCTTAGGAAAAGTAATTCATATCTGCTAGATGACTCTTTGATGGTGTAAGTTAATGTAAAACAATTTTCAAACTTTCATAATTGTCATACTGCATAAAATGAATTATTATATTTTTCAATCTATAATGTTTCATGTTCAGAAGATAAAAAACCAAGGAGCTTATAGCTAAGCACAATGTCTCCATAATACATTTAAATTTATGTTTTTACATACTAGAATTGTGTGCACAGATAGGAGTCTTCAGGATCAGCTGTATCTAGGACTTACATATATTATAATCAGTGTTTATCTGTTCATAATGTTCTCTTGATCAAAGATCCATCAGAACAGCAGTTTCAAAAGTAGCAATTATGAACTCAAGTGGGATGATGGCAACACAAGCAAGAGAGAAATGAGTGTTTTGTTATCTTTCACAGTAGGACTGGTGATTTATAGCTAAAAAGAACCAGAGTGGATAAGGCTTACAAACTTTTGAATAGATAATAGGTAAATCAGACACAACTGGAAAAAGATATGTCTCAACTGAGTAGGAAAATGAAATATAATAAAATGACTACATGCATATTTAAATACTACTAGCTTTTTCCCTTTTTTCCCTTCCAGAGCTGAAGATGCTGTATTCTACTGGTCACCTTGCTTATATTCCTAAGACTTTTAATAGGCCACCAATAAAAAGTCTGCCAGCTCTGTACCACGTAAAAGGGTATTTTAATATCAATAAAATATATGGCTTAAAAGTCTGTTCAAAATAAGAATCTTCTTCCACAATATAGTCTCAGGGCATGTGTAGAAAAGCCTAAAACAAAATGCAGCAATGCCAGTTTCTAGATGCTTCTGTTGGTAGAAAAAACAATAAAAACCAAAACTACACACACACACAGAGTAATGATCAAAATCCCAGCCCTTTACAAGTGAGTGGTTGAACTGCTAGGCTACAGCTAAGCTTTTTATTGTTCCCTTTTCTTGATCCACGTCTTGGATCTAAGCACTCTTACCTCCAAATGCTATTTAAAAGCCATTTTATGGTTTATGGAAGAAAGGAGGTACAAGAATCAAGAACAGGGGGTAGGTGCCACCTAGGTTATGTGACACCACTAGTGTTGTGGACTGAAACACAGGGAATAAGGCAGAAAATAGTCATCTGCATGCTGAAAGAGGGATTGTGCCATAATTTAGAAGGGAGACAGGCAGCCACTGCCCCAGGACAGGCTTCTGCTATATGTCAAATCAAATACTCAGGGCACTTTCAAGTTTAGTATAATGGTGATTAATATTTTCAGATTGTTTCCTGGAGAATCCAGACTGGATTGACATTTTACCCTTGCTCCTCCTGCCCAGAGGCACAAGGGTTACAAGTGTGCTGGATCTTGGGGCACGTGCTTACCAGTTTGAGAAATCCCAGCCAGCCAGGAGTGTTACAGGGACATTAAAACCCCCATGAAGCAGACCCCCGTCACCTTGCCTAGTCATCTGGGAGACCCGAATGTGGGGCACCCAAAAGCACAATAACTACAGGAACATTCCAGTTCTGCTGAGAAGTACCACTGCTTGACATTCCCAAACCACCAGTTTCACACCCACAGACACACTGCATCTCTGGGGAGCCTTGCCCTGTAACATCTGTGCTTGGTAACTGCCAGCACCTGCACAACACAAACCAAGACAACTTATTGCTTAACCATTCCAGCCAAGCAGTGATCTCCCAGCTGGAATGAGAAGCCAGGACCCAAGGAACATAACACTAACAGGGGAACAAGGGAGAGATGACAATCAAGGGTAAAAACTTTCATTTCAGTGACCCCAATATCCGGATCCACTCCAGGCTGTCAAACAGTGTCAGAAGCAGGATAATAGATGGATCACTGAAACTCAAGATGATGGCCTGTTGAGGGAGGCATGCCATTCTACTGTGCTTCAACACCTTATAGCTACAGCACCACCCACAAAAGGAGCAGCTATGGTAACTCCTGTGACACTGCTCCACTGGCTAACTGTTCATGCACCACAGCTACAACTGGAGAAATGGCACATTTCAATACATACAGCTTCTCCTGGCAGTCCCCTGGGTCCAACCGGTCCTGGAGGGCCTTGCAGTCCCTGTGAAATGATATAATACACATCTGAGGCAAAAGTCAATCAACTACTGTAATATGGTGCAAAGCATTCTTATATATAAATATATTAAAACATCAGGAATTAAGAATTATCTTCCATATTGAGTAAGAAGTACAAAATTTTCTCATTCTCCCTTACTCTAATATTTAGTTCAATAAGTCTTGGTGGACTGATATATACAAAATCCAAAATATGTATATAAAGCAAATACAAGTAAATACAAAGAGAAAAGACATAACAAAATAATAGATCAAGATTTCGAGAATCATTTTTAAGACAACAATTTTGTGACTTCTATAGCCACATCCATTCTCTCATTCTTTTCATGACCTAAAATTCAACTATCCAACATGAACAGTGTTGGGTGGCAGTTAGATTTAATAGTTCCTAATTCTATCTTTAAAGCAATTCAAGGCATCATGAGAGATTCTCAAGAGCGTTTTGCTTCAGCTATGTTCTTCACAAAATCACACAATTGCAGAATGGGTGAAGTTGGAAGCAACCACAGTTGGTTATCTGGTATCTTCCTGCTCAAGCAGGGTCATTCTAGAGCACATTGCAGTTTCTTCCAGTGAGGGAGACTCCACAGCCTCCCTGGGAAATTTGTTCCATTGTTCAGTCACCCACACAGTAAAGAAATTCTTCCTGATATTCAGATGGAACTTCCTGTGCACTAGCTCCTGCCCTTTGCCTCTTGTCCTGTTGCTTGGCACCACTGGGAAGAGCCTGAAAACCTCGACACCATTGTTTAGATACTTATAGACAGTGATGAGGTCTCCTTCCAGTTCACTTTTCTCAAGGTTGAACAGGCCCAGCTCCCTCAGCCTTTCCTTGCAAGAGAGATGCTACAATGCCTTAGTCATCTTTGTTGCCCTCCCCTGGACCCACTCCAGGAGCTCCTGTCTGTCTCATCCTGAGGAGCCCAGAACTGGACACGGCACTCCAGATGTGCCTCACCAGGGCTGGGTAGAGGGCAGGATCACATCCCTAGACCTGCTGGCAATGTTCTTCACAATGCACCCCAGAACACCATTGGCTTTCTTGGCCACAAGGGCACTGCTGGCGCATGGTGTTGTCCACCTGGATCTGCAGGTCCTTCCCCAAAGAGCTGCTTTCCAGCAAGTTGTCCCCTATGGTTATTCCTCCCCATGTGCAGGACCCTGCACTTCCCTCAGTTGAGTTTCAGACAGTTCTCTGCCCATCTCTCTAACCTGTCAGTCCCTCTGAAGGGCTGCACAGCCCCCTGGGCTATCAGCCACTTCTCCCAGCTTTGTGTTGTAGGGAACTTGCTGAGGGGTGCTCTGTCCCTACATCCAAGTCCTCGATGAACCAGTTTAACAAGACTGACCCCAGTATTGAACCCTGGCAGACACCACCAGGGACAGGTTTCCAACTAGACCCTGTGCCATGATTATGACCCTCTGGTATCTGCTGTTCAGCCAGTTCTGAATCCACCACACTGTTCACTCCTCCAGCCACACTTCCTGAGGTTTGCCTGTGAGGATAGACTCAAAGCAAGGCCATGACTGCTTTATCATTACCTGCTGTCTCAGAGGATTAAACAAAGGAGCTACTAAAGTACTGGCAGTGGTTACTCCTTGCCTCACTAATGCATGAAGAAAATATACCCAGCTACCAGCGGATTTCTAATTGCAAAATGGGTGCTCATCTTCTCAAGTGACAAAATAACATGTGAGTGTTGCTTAAATATTCCTTTCTGAGTGACACTGAGAGCAATGAGAACTTCATGTAAAATGTAAATTTTATGTAAAATAGCCATGATCCAAGCACAAACTTTTGATATAAACTATTTTCATTATTTGCCCATTAATATTAGCTAAAGAGTGGATAGCTTCAGAGTCCTCTTATATAACAGCATAGAATGCAATTTTTATTGGATGATATAACTTTCACTTACCTTTGATCCTGGGTTTCCAATAAGACCAGGTGGTCCAGGATCTCCCATTTCACCCTAATGATTTTTTTTGGGAAAACAAAAAAAATCCAAGTTTACTGCTGTGTCCCCCAGCATCATCTATGTATACTGGCAATGTATATAGTACATAAAAGCCCCAAAATACCTTATTTCCTTTCGATCCCTCCATCCCAGTCTCTCCCTGAAAATAATAAATACAACCATAAGAAGATAGAAATTTAAGTGGGATCAATGAAGAGTTTAATTTGCTACCTTAAAATATTGTAATACAGTTTGCAAACTTAAATATTGAGAAAATATTAAATAATTTCTGATGCCTTTTGCAAACTCTGAAAGACATTCCTCTTGCAGCGTAATTTTTTTGCAAGTTTTCCCAATGTTTCAAAGGGAAAATGTTTGACAACACTATATTTTCTTAAGAAAGTTTCCTGACAAAAGCCTATTCTTCACCACTACATCTCTTCTGGTACCCAGTATTCACCTCTAAACCCACATATTATTACAGTAGGACTTATTCTGATTATTATAATATGTCAGCCAAAAATACCTCAGCAACCTTGAATTTTATATTAAGAAACTTAACTAGCTTTTTTCAGATATCATAAGAGAGGACAATCATTAATTAAAAATATGTAAAATAGGTGAAGAGACTCTTACAGAATGAGTGTTCTGAAAATTTGCCTCAAAATAAGAAAAAAGTTATGTACACATAGAATGGCTAAACAAGAACAGCCTGATGTTAAATGCCACACTGGTGGCATCAAAACAGTACAGTTCAGGCCACATGAAATTTTGTGAAAAAGCTGAAAGAAAGAACCTTCAGGGAATAAAAAAAGTATGTGCTCTAAACTCAGTTCATGGACAGTACCAGCAACAGAAATGCCGAAAACAGGGCACCTCTGTTTTTTGTTTATAACCTGGGAGACCTTGATGCACATGTAAAAAGGAGACAATACATATGCTATCCCACATAATCCCTGCATCTAATGAATGTGTACAAAGAAAAGAGTTACAGAATGAATATGGTAAGAAAATAATCTCAAATGTACATTATTCACAGCAGTTCAAAACATACTATACTTACTGGGTCTCCCTTGTCCCCTTTTTCAGAAGGCTCTCCCTAAGGAAAAGTAGAAAAGAGGTTAAAAGGTTTATTTAAAATGGCAAATAGAACATATGTCTGGTTTTGTCCTGGAAGATGTGACTGTTTTAAACCTGTCTAAAATACAAATATATGGACTACAAAAGCTTATTTGAGGGATGATGTTGATTTAATGCCAAGACCATGACATCTATGATCCTTTCAAGCAGGAGAACAAGGGAGAGTCAGGAACATGAACTAAAGAGTTATCATGCATCTGAATCTGAAAAATTCTCAAATATAGGTGCTGTATAACACAAAAAATCATAAATCTGAGATATCAAGGGGGTAAAAATAACGTTTCTGCCTGCATGAAAATTACAGGTATGACCAAAGAAACCAAGAAGCCTCAGTAGAATGGCTAAGCACCTATTGATCAGTGGAACTATGTACAGCACATGTTCCTAGAAAAGCAAAATTCACATCTGTTCCCAAGCAATACCTCCTGAATCATACTCTAAAATTTATGCTTAAACTAAAAATTACTAAATTAGAAAGTTAATTTTTAAATTTTAATAATTTAAAGCTTCTTGTTTTTTCACATAAATACTGAAGATCACATTCATAACTTGAAAAAGTATGACTGGTACCTAATTCATGAGGCAGCCTCTGGTCATAAACTTATATAAAAGTAATTTTAAACTGGCATTAAGTAAAAGTCTGAGGGTTTTTAAAGCTAAGGACTTTGTGAGCTGGTAGAACAGGAAAATTTACTTGCATATGTAAATACCCTCCCAAGGAGGGGCTTGAATAAAGTACTAAGGACATTTAGAGACTGACAACTTTTCCCATACCTAAACATTTTTTTTCTTGATCTCCTGTATATTTTACAAGATTTCATTTATAATCAGTACACTGTATCGACTTCTAGTAAACACATGAGCACACAAGTAAGGGATTAACTCACCTTTTCTCCTTTTGCACCAGTCATTCCCAATTCTCCTTTTTGACCCTTTTAACAAAATTAATTATATTTAAAATCTTTATATTCTGGCAAATGTAAAAAACTCCCTCCTCTTCTTTAACTGTACTTTGTTCTGTGAGGGCCACAAAATCTTAACTATTGTTACAAAGGAAATCAAGCTTAAACATCTGCAAATGAATTTAAATGACTGTTTTCTACAGCAGATCTGCTGTAGAAAACAGTCATTTTCTACAATAAAATGTTGTCAATTCTGTCACATATCCAGAGCACTTGTCTTTTCTCTTACAAGTTTGAAAGGCATGCAATTGTTAAAATATCAGTGAGCTGTTTATACAGGACAGATAACTATAACCAATATAGTGCCATATGGTGTGGATTCAGAATTTGACTTCCATGTAACTTTTAGAGGCTGTCTATGAGAATTTTTGGTATAGGAAGCATCATCATTACAGAGAAACTGGTTTAAATATTCATTATTTACTATCCAAAATACTTTCTGAATTTCAACTTTTCCAGAATCTTTCCCACATAACTAGCAGGGCAGCTCATTTGACTTCTCAGATGGCATCATAGAAACCATACATAATTCTTTCAGCATTTCCCCTTTCTTTCATACTAGAGGAGAAAGGATCATGTGCCGCCACTGCAGGATAGCACAATGAGTTGGACACTGGACTACACAGGTCAAAGTGCCAGTCATCTCAAAAATCTATTCCTTCAAAGCCCATTAGGATAAATCAAATAAAATGCACTGTGTTAAGGGTGGCAGGGACAGGTTGGGTAGGCACTTTGAAACTTCTCCAAATTTATCCCAAATGCTTACAATGTCTCCCTTCTGGCCTTTAAGTCCAAGGGTCCCCAGTACTCCTAGTAGTCTTGTATCACTCTGGAAAGAAATACCATCACAAAGATCAGAAAATGACACTATTTAATCTCAGCATCAATTTATTTACTAGTAACAATTTCTTGTAACTTACCAGTTGTAAATTCAGAAGTCCTAATTTACTACTAGAAAGGGAATAATAATAAATGCCTATGCAGTACAACTAGGTAGTGTATTGCAGAACACATCCTTTATCACACATTCACACTCCTGCCACACTAGCAGAAAATGAGCAAAAGCATAAAAGGGAAATGTATATGTTGACTATTGCTATGCAAATCTATGATTTTTAAAAGTTCAACACAAAGAACATATTTTTATGCTAATTGTTACAATAAATTTCTCAAGTATGTTAGAAAAGAACAAAAAAAGCCATTTCTATGAAAAAGAACCACAGACATTTTACTCTTGAGCACCATGAAATACAAAAAAAAGTAGAACTAATTTAAGCTTACTACAGTAGTAAGACAGAGGAGAGGGAGCAGGCTCCTCACATTGCTTCTCAAAGAAGCAATGGACTAGAGGTTCAGGTTGTATACTTGCTCAGCTGTTATTGCACTGCGTTTATTTACTCTTCTGTACAAGGTGAAGACACAATATAACACAAAGCAAATGCTTTCCTTTTCACAAAGTCAGACTTCCTAAGGGGAACATGTTTTTTCCAATGACAATGGAAAAAGAAACAAAACCCCAATAACCCTGAAAAATGAGCTCCAGTCAAGACCTAGGGAATCCCAATCCTAGCACACATGCCACTGGGGTGAGCAGGAGCCCTGAGTAAGCCAAATCCCCTTGCCATGTTCCAGTTTCCATAGCTCTAAAATAGGAAAATATCACAATGAATAAATGTGCCATTTACACCGTGTTAATATTTTCAGAAGATGAAAATAAATTGAAAAGCATAAATAATTATTTTAGAAATGCTAGTTTCCTGATGGATTGTCCTTAGTGTTTAGGATTTGTAACAGTGTTATTACACTAATCAAAATCATCTTCAGAGCAAGAGGCAGATACCCAGATGCTTGAGTATTGATGAGAAATAGTTGACTACCACTGGACTGATAATCCAGGTGTCTGTTACCATGAGTACACTACAAATTATTATTTATACTGAGTTGTGCTTCTTTTTTCGTATATATGGAGCAAAAAACTAAAAAAGAAGGAAAGGCTATTAGACCAAATAACTACTCTTACGTTCTTTGCATTTTTATAGGGAATTTTCTCTTTACAATCAAATGTAAGTAAAATACAACAAAGAAAAAAAATCTTAGGAAGTTAATAACAAATTATCCCATAATAACCTAGAATTACTACAAATTCTAATAATTCTGAAACATTTCCTGACTAGATTGTGTTGTAGTTTCAATTTTTTTTGTGTTTTGGTTTAATTTATTATTTCTATGTGTAGGAGAACATTTTCTGATTAAACTGATCTGTATGCCCTTTCCAAAGATATTTAGAAGTAAGGTCAGCTAAATGACCTTATATCTATGTATGGAAAACTGGTAAGCAAGAAGGATGACAAACAGAGGCCTTGAAAGTCCAAACAAAAGATAACAAAGGCCTGAGAGTATAGAAATGCAAATCATGAGGTATCATTTATCCATCTCTGAAGGAATGTAACATACAATACAGGGCAGAACTAGTTTCTCAGCCAAAACAAGAGAACAAAATGCATTTATTGAACACATGCAAAGCGTCTGATTTATGCTGACAATGCTAAAGACATAGCAAGAAGGAATATAAAAACAGTCACATGTGGAAACAGGCACACAGGAAGAATGAGGGAAGCAATGCTCCAACAGTCTCCCACCCCATTAAGGATCAATGCTACTACTTATCCTCAGCAGGTTCTTCTCACCTTCATTAAAGAAAGACTGCTGTTTGCTGTTCAGCACAATTTGCTGCTGCAATCAGCAATTGCATTTATAGTGCTCTTTCACTGCATACATGGATCAAGTAAATTATGCTTTTAAAGGCTTGCACTCCAGCCTCCTTAAAAATCACTCTGATAAAGTGATTGATGCTGACCCAGAAAAATCCTGGTTGCAATAAATTATTTAAATACATTGTGCAATTACCAATACTTATTACAGCAATCAGAAATTCCCATACAGCAATCAGAAAAATTGAAAATAATCTGATAAGAAACAGAGAAACTAGAGAAACAGAAAAAAACATTAATTATAATGGGTCTTAAAAGCTACCACATTTCTTGGTATCAGTTTCTCATGGTTCCTAGAAATACCAACACAAAGAAGCCATAATATCCTAATAACTTAGTATCTAATAATCCTGACTAATATCCTCAGAAAAAAAAAGGTGTGAAAATACTTTTAACAACTAGAATGTGTCAATACCTAAACACTTTAAGCACCAAACTGAAAGAAGACCTTGTGACATCCTTGAGAGCATGGATAAAATGACGGGAAATGACACCACCATTCCTTGTGCTGTAAGAAACCTCAAAAACCTCAGAGTATCACTCAAATATCATTTTACCAATACAAATAACTGAGGCACACTGCAAATTCAATACTGGAATGTGAAAGACTGCTTGATGCCTAAAAGGTGCTGTGGACAAAATCAGCTTCTGAAAATCAGCTTCTGTCATACTATATACCAGCATGGAAAAAAGACAAGTTACTGGTGCATACATCTGCCTAGGTGAATCAGTGGCAAAGCAGAGAATCTGCTCTTTTCTTTGAAGACCTCTTTGTCTTATCCTTGATGGGAATATCCCATTTCCATCATAAAATGTATAGGAATTAATAAGTTTGTTGTTGGAGACTTAAGTTGACTCTAGGAGGGTCTGAATATTTAGTTAAAGTTTGCATATTTAGAACTTTGTACTTGAATCAGAAAGCCAACTCCTCTTTCATCTGGAATCAAACAGCATTTCCTTGTTGAACAGTTAATTGCTCATGACAGAGTCATTAAAATCTTCAAACTAGACAGCTGAAGGAAGAAGAAAGTTGGTAAGCTATCCAGGATTTAAAAGATAATTAATTTATAGACACATACCAGCTGGTCTATATTTTTTCCAGAATATTTTAAATTAGGAAATATAAGCCACCTAAAGAATACTTAGAGCCTTGTAATTATAAGAAACATGATTTTTGGAGACAGACGTGTGCCATTTCCTGGAGATCATCACTGTTTGTATTTCCTCTTGCAGAATTAACCTTAAAGGGACTGTCAGGACAAAAGAGATTGATAAGGCAGAGGTGGGGAATGAGTTACAATAAATTTGGTATCAATAGAGGAAACAGTGCTGGTATCAGTGACAGCTCTTTGGCAGGAAAAAGAAACTGATAAGGAAACTGAATGTGAAAACCAAAATATATAAACCTTCAACACATATATATGAAACAGAAGACCAAATACAGAAACTAAGTCTCTAGGCATAAAAATTCTCTATGCTTAATTCCTAATACATGCTTCTAAGGTGATATAGTGATTTGGAATGGATTAAATATGATAATTAATATCAGAGAAATCACTTCAATGATAAAAGCAGCTGGAAAGGTACGTTTGACATGAATTTAACTCCAGAATCCCTATTCAAGCAAAGATTTTAGCACTCATCTAGGAATGCTAAATAAAAAAAAGACCCTGAATACACGTGCTCTTTATAGTTAATGCATTCTAATATTAAAAGAAATTAATTCCCTCCAGGCTTGACCTGCATGACTTAAGTTCTGATACACACATTAACCACTGTACTGGGGAGATAATGCTGTAATAGTGCATCATGAATCTTTGAATGAAATAGTTTTCTGATCAGAGAGGTTACATACTCCCAAATCAATTAAGCAAACTTCTCTATTCTCATACAATGGCAGACACTACCACAGCTTAAATAACTTGAAATACCTGCAGTAAGAATGTAAAATCTCTGTCAAGCTGAACACAGCCACATGCAATTTTAATATTTTTTCTTTTAAGTTGTTTTAGCTGCAGGTGTTTTTATAATTGACACAGTATTTTTAGTATTAGCCCATAATTTAGTATTTAATAATTTAGTATTAGTCCATAATACAAACATAAGGACAATTTTCATGGACTGCTAGCAGATCTCTTCAAAATTATGCCTCCTTGTCTTTCTATTTTACTCATAGAATCGTGACAGAGTTGGTCAACAAATAAACGTCAAGTACAGTTTAAAGCAATTAGGTTTAGAAATGGGCAGCTGGTGCTTCACACTATCATCTAGGTGGTGCACACATCTTTTTGAGTTTTACCAGTCAAAAACAAGTAAGTAGAAGATGGATGGGAGACAAAACACACGGCAGCAAGATAGATGACATGGCAGGTATGTGACTGGAGTTTGGACTGAAACTTGCAAAGGGATGCATAAAGGGGTCAGGAAAGAAATTACCTTTTGGATTAATTTGGAATGTGGTTCACAGGGATCGAAACTGTAGTCATTTCTACCTTAAATTCTACTTAGTCATAAACCCACATAGACACCAAATCAAATCTCCATACCTCATTATAATGCTTGTTCAATGAATCCAGGATTCCTTTTAGTCCAGAAGGACCCTATATGGAAAAATACGCATCAGAAAGTCATTTTAGTTTAACTAATTTTATGTTTTCATAACTGTATTTAAAGGGCAATGGGATGTAAAAGTTTTTTGATTTTTATTTGAGTGTACAGTAAACTATCTTCTGTAACTTCATTATTTCTTTTTTCTGGCACAGAGGGAGAAGAAAGTTAAGTCTCTGAATTTTGAAAAACAGCAACTTATTTTAAAGTGAATTGGCCATTCAGAAGAGGCAGAAATGAAATCCATATCTATTTTAATACGAGTCTCTTCTGGTGTGAACAACATTCTTGCTCTGCAGCATTTTAAAACTCTTTCCACTAACTCAAAGCATGACTTTCAATGTAGAAGCAGCTCCTAGTGTGAGTAAACGGGTAGGTTTTTAACCTGGGAGTACAGTAAGTGAAATTGATGAAAGCCAGAATTCTCCAGAATATTAACTTCCTAGTTTTATTAGCACTGCAAGTTTTTACTTAACATGTTTTACTTGTTTTACTTAGCAAGTTTTTACTTTACATGTTTCATCAAGAAATTCAACACTGCAGAAGGAACTTCCTGATCAAATGAACATTTAGGAT
Organism: Rhabdornis inornatus; assembly: GCA_013397075.1. Taxonomy (NCBI): domain Eukaryota; kingdom Metazoa; phylum Chordata; class Aves; order Passeriformes; family Rhabdornithidae; genus Rhabdornis; species Rhabdornis inornatus. The sequence continues at coordinate 67,602 of VWZS01003842.1, forward strand.
AGAAACACTGAAAAATGTGCTTGGGAAAAAACATTTTTGAACATTAAATCCCCCAATTTTTAGGCGTATTCTATCAAAAAGCATGCTCTCAATAAGATTTTTAAGTTTGGTAGATGGAGCAGAATACATAAAGTACAGTCAAGAACTTATAAAGTAAGACTCAATTAAATTTAGAAATTAGCACAGTTACCCTCTGAGCTGAAGCTTTCATATAATGTGATATGAACAACACTCATGATGGCTGTAAGAAATGTTTGACTGTATTAATAAGATTACAATATATTCAAGTAAGCCACTTAGCCTGATTGACCTGGATGTAACACACACAGGGCACAAAAGCAACTCTCCTCCTCTGGGGCTTTTTATAATTACAATTTACTCTCTCCAGATTTTGTCTTAGTGTGGCTACTAGGAAAATTTGGAAGCCACGTGAAACATCTGAGGTGTTTCACTCGCTCCTTCTTCCTACATTGGAAGACACAAAAGTACATCCATGCTATTTTGAAGTGAATTGTCACTTCAAATTTATGTTAAAAATAACATCAGTTATTTTTAACTAAGATCTCACTCAGATCTCACTTCACTCAGATTTCTGAAGTTAATGGCAGAATTTTTACTTTGATATCCACAATACAGCTGACAATCCAGAACTGGGGCTGAAGTATGATGACACTGCCTAGGCATGTCAACATCACACTGTAAACCCGCCGTGTTGAATCCTTGAACCCAGGATTCCTGGAGAATTCTGAAATAAGAACTTATTCTCCCTTTGCATTTGACATCATGTACCATGCTTCTTCTACTGTTTTTTCCACAAGTGAAACTGCTGCAGCCACACAACCCATGAAGAACTTAATGCTGTATCTGCCATCAACCCCAAACTCTCAGATATTATTTGTACATAAATAATTTTTGACAGAATGACATGTACATTGGCACAGTTTTAAAAAACAAACATATCCTTTAAAATCCCCAGAATAGCTCATAACTAAGGAAGTCAAGGAGGACTTTAAGCATTTGGGTTGTATTCTTGACTATGCTACAGCCTTTGTGTTACCAGTTTAGTATTTCTGTTTTGCAAAAATTGACATAAATTTAATAATTTTACATTTGTATCATTTTTTCTATATTAAAAACTAGTAAAAGAAGTGCACAACAACAGAAAACATTTTTATTCAAGACTTTTTTTTCCTAAACCATCTTTTCTTTTAGTTTCACTACACTAATATAGTTGCACAATCTACTCTGAAGTCTCTAGAGACCAAAAAAAACCTGAGAAGCATTGGTTTGAAAGTGGAGAAGCAATGAAATTAACAACAGTTGAAGAATTATTGTACAAGCAGTTTCTAGCTTTTGAACGAGGATTTTGCACATCTGCCACTTTGAAGCTCAGTTGAGCAGGGTTTCCTTTTCTTTCTAATATCAAGTTTTGTAATTGAGACAAGTGAAGCACACAGAGAGTAGAGTTGTATGAATAAAAAAAGACCTGAAAATGCATCCTGATTGTTTTCCAAAACTGCAAACAGGTTTCAGTTGTTATTTCTACAGACAAGGTAGGAATAGAAACACAGGTGCTTAAAGGGAAATAGCTCCAAACTGTGAAATTACTGGAGTTTACGATGTATTTTCCTCCCTTAACTTTTATAGTTCGTCTGCATTTCTGTAAAGATGAGACTGTTGAAAAAGTCTGCCCAATCTCACAGTCCATGCATAAAATGGGTAACAAGTAAATTGCACTGGTTGCATCTCAAAAATAGGCCATTTCAGAGAACACAGCCTGCAAGTGACTCAGTGCAGTTACTTTATCCCTGTATTTTCCTTTGGTGCCTGCCCATTAAAATAAAACACTGTTTTTCTGTTTATTTTAATGCAAAACATCGTGAAACTCATCAGGGCAGATGTGCAATGTTGTATGGCTATTCCAAAGAGCAAATGGAAAGAATGACGAAAACACGATGTCTGCCACAATAGGACACAGGAAATAAATTACATTTGGATACGGATAGAAAAACTTAATGCATAGAAACAAGCAATATGACCAACCTTTGCCAGCCATTCCCACACTATAATGTAAGCATTTCCAATATTCTTCTAAGAAGCAGCTGAAAGTCCAGGAAGACCAGAAATGCTACTGACAATTTTCACTTATCATTGCTTTGATTTTTTCTTTATTGTAATTAAACGATAACATTCAGTCACTTCCAAAATATTAGTAGAGGGATGACAGTATTTCCTGAGGCAGAGGAAATGAAATTTTCAAGGTGAACTGCTGGCTACTTGAGATAACTAGTCTGGGGGCACTGACATATGTATTGAATGACAACACCAAAAATGTATGTTATTAAATGAAGTTCAAGTGAACTCCTCTACTGCATCACATGCAGTGCAGACAAAAATGAAACTCTATTTTAGTTTAAAACTTTAGGGAGTAAGACAAAGCTCATCTTCCAAGCACAAATACTTGAGAAGATAAAAATATGAAGTTCAGCCTCTTGCAAAGGTAAATGAGAAACTGAATGATGAACTTCAAAAGCTACAGGAATTTTGAAATGAATCAATTACATCTATTGGTTGAGAACAATAGCTTAGCTTTGGATGTATCAGTTTAAGAGAATGAATAATTGTGATTGCAGTTTACTAGCCTGTGATTTAGCACACCCTAAGTTTCTTTCCACCTCTGCCACAGGTAGGCTGGACAAGATTGTGTTTGGCCAGAACAGGCAGTCCTCATGCTTCTTACCTTTACAAAGCAGTGCTGATAACATTTCACTTCTGCTAAAGAACAACTGGGCAAAAGTCAGACTTATCTCAAAGAATTTTTAAAAATTTTTTTTTTGTTATACTGGTGCAAGTCTAGCATAGACTGGTAGCACACTCTAGCATAGCACTCTTGATTTTGAAAAACAAGCTGAATGGGAGATATTGAGAAATGGAATTCCTCCAATCATAACATTTCCAGTAGAGACAGAGATTAGGACAATTAGGACAGGAAAGATAAAGTTAACCCTCAATGGAGAAATGAGTAGAACTCCTTTTTTTCTGTTCTCTAGCCCATCTATGTAAATTAGTATACCTGCTGATTTATTTAAAGGTAAAAATAAATAAATAATGAATAAACCTCCAATCTCAACAGTGACAGACTTCAGGCAGCTATTCTCCAGGCAGAACAAACAGAAAAATAAATTATCTCCTCTAATAATTCTACAAATCAAGACCAGAAAAGTACTTTGCCTAAGTGAAGAGTGCAGAATTGGGCCTGTACATCCTTAGGTGAGGATACCAAGGTCAGATACATTTCATACATTACAGTGTGTGTGACAGCACTGTGAAACAGACTGCCCAGAGAGGTGGTAGAATCTTCCTTGCTGGAAGAATGATGCTGGAAGATGATTCAACAATCATCTGGTCACAATCCTCTGCTTTCAGGTAACCCTGCTTGAGCAGGAAGGCTGTATCAGATGACCCACAGAGATCCCCTCCAGTTCTACTCATTCTATGATTCTTTGATTTGCTTTTAAAATAAAAGGATGTGGTGTCTAGAAAGCCAATGCATTATACATAATGCAAAACAAGCTGTGGTCTGCTGGGGACTCTGTCTGTGTCGCTGAATCCTATAGACTTTTAGTTAGCAGCTATGGCAGAAGAAAGCAATCAGCTCAGTTCTTGAGTCTGATCAAAATGCTGTTCTTACAACCTTAAAGCATCCTATTATCATAGTAGTTATCTTTTGTTTCATAAAATCAGCATTTCAATTTTAGTGAAGAGCCATGCTGAGCAGGGTAACAGCACGTGACAGTCTCTTTTTCAGACGACTTTAGAAGAAAATGGAAGTAGAAAAATATATAAAATACATTTTAAGGGTACAGAGATATTGATTTTACAATCACAATTTTCAGAATGCTTGTGAGAGCAAAGTGAGTAGTATGTTTAACAGAAGCTTTCCACTGCTATCCAGGCACTTCAAAAGTGGAGAAAAGGTCAAAAAGCACTAGAGGGAGCTGCTGCTCTACTTGGGTTCTTGGATTCAGCACAAATTGCTACCCGCTGGATGAGAAGGGTGTGAGCACACATCCCGGGTCTCCTGTACTGAAATAACACAACAGTACTCAAAAACGATATCAGACAGGAAGGATGCATACTACGAATTCTGAGCCAGAAAGGAATCAAAGAACACCTTAAAAGTCTATAATATGTAATAGACTTTATACATGTACTCAAAGGAGGAATATATTTCATAAGTTTGCAAAAATATTTTTATAGCTGATGAATAAAAATCCTCATTGTCTTCTTGCCTTTTGTGAGCACATGATTTGTTCCAAAGAGAAAAAAATAACGCAAAAGAAAGAATAAGGAAAAAATGACACAAAAGCACAAAAGAAAGGATACCTGGAAGAAATTTCATAGAAAGTCCCACTTTAACTGAGTAGTTTCATTACCACATGCCAATCAATCTATGTTTCTGACAGTGATATAAGTTTTTACACCAAAGCTATGCAGATGATATTAATGGAATAGAAACTCACAAAAAGCATTAATTTCACTGAAAAAAAATCCCCAGAAACTAAGTTAGGAAGAAAAAGAAAAAGGATGAGATATTGACAGAAGGTTAGAAAAGTCTTAAATGCTGCCATGAGACAAGTAGATTTTTTACTGTTAGCAGGTGCTTTTACATTGCTACCACATTAAAACACAGCATGCATGCTGACTGCAATTTTTGTAACTTTTTCAGTTTTCTTTAATTTTACCCCAGTCTTTTCCCCACAAATCCCTATATGCATGCATTGTCATTAGGACTGCCCTTTATTATAATTACCCTGAGTACTGTATTTCCTTCTCACAGTTTTTGTGTTTTCTTTTCTTTTTCTTTTTTTGTCAGTACTGAGCATTTCACTGTTCTATCTAAATGAAATACTTAGCATCATGCCAGTAACCGATAAATAAATAAATTTATTAATTTCAAACACAAGCTATATGCTGTAGCTACCCTAATAATTAATGACTGAATCTCCTTTTTCTCAAAGCCAAATTCCATATTTTTTTGAAACATCAGCCAAAACCCAAGCCTTTTTATACTGGAGAGTCTAATTTTTACATATTCAGTCAATCTGTTAACCACTTTGACAAACTTGTGACAGCAACCACCCTGCAGGTGTGACTATTCTGTTCCACTTTGGAAAAGCCAGAGTAAGGGCTGATGATACATGCACATGCATGAAGAAGCTGCTTACTATTAGGAGAGAAGGGTAACTGGAAGCACAGCAAAACTGAATATAGTTTGAGCCTTGAAAAAGAGAGGGGAAATGATGGATCCTGTTGAAGTTTTTTTGGGTGCATACAAGCTGTGGCACTTGAAATACGGGGATCCTGCCAAGGCATGTTAGCAGGCATTACTGCTTTTAGAGTGTGCCTTTTCTATGTGTTATGTTCTCAGTCTTGGAACACAAGATGGTGGTATAGCTGTATCTAGAGTGGGTAGTGCATCAAGAGAGTTATACCAGAAACAAATACTTTAAACCAATATTCAAGCCATGGCTGTTTAAGGAATGCTTTTCTGTATGTAGTACTAGGCTACAGTACCCAATACAGAGCTCCTTGTAGTGACGTTGCCGTGCTGACAAAGTTGAGCTTTGCACTTGCTGTAAGAAAATCTGAGATACGTCTCAGTAATAGAAGTGCAATTTAGCTTCCATTCAAGATTTCTGGTATATCTGTCAAGGATCATACATCTTCACAAGCCTGACCTGCCAGCAAATCTAGGATGGCAGAAATCTGTAACTCAGGAACAGCTTTTCACTAGCTCACAAAAAGCTAAGTAGATTAGGTCTAACATTGACCTCTGCTATGGTTTGCTTTTTATCCTTTAAAGGTTATATTTGGCACTTGTATTATGAAAGATTCTGCATCACTCCTTTCCTCTGTTTGGCCTCCTTCAATTTGCAATACCATTTCAGCATTAGGACTGTGCAAAAGACACAAGCAAGGCTTCAATATGACTCTATGCAGGGGAAAAGAGTGAAAGGGAGGGATTTTTAACTGTTTGGCTTTATGCAGGATAAATGAATTCCATCATAAACGCCTCTTTCTGAACACATTTTGCAAGAAAAAATTATTTATGAAATCTATGCAGTTTTGGTTTTAGATGAGGGTAGATGACATCTGTTTCATTTTAGTCATTGTATCCCATGCAGCAGTGTATTCTCGTCTCTACATATAAGACCAGGTTGAAGCATATAAATCAAATGTTCAGATGCATAAACCACTAGCTTTTATCCAGGTAAGCAAAAGAAGGGATTATAATTTTTTTGTTTTATATTAAGAATGTAAAGCAGCAGAAGTTTACTTAATCCACAAACAGCTGTTTTGTATTTGTGCATGACAGCATTTTTACAATACCATATACAGAGAATTTTACAAATATGACCAAGTCTTCCTTTACCAGAAAAAGGGTGCTTTCATTGAAGACTAATATACATTCATTCCTGACTTGAATTTTAAATCCTTTATCTTATTTAAAAAAATAGAGAAGAAAAAGAAAATCCCAAACCTCTTAGATCTGAGCTAAACCCTTTAGTTCTTCATATTACAAATCCTTTCATAAAGTCATGTATTTTTTAATCTTTTTAATTCTTCAGTCAACTCATCTGAACTACAGCTGATGATCATTCCAGTGCTGGGTATAATCCTCCCCATCATTCAGACAGTTGGCACATGCTTCACACAGTCCTTCATCTTTCAAATTACCCCTCTGAGACAGAAATTATCCCTTCTACAGAGCATCACACATTTTGCAAAGGGAATGAAAGCACAATATTCACAGCTAGCATACATGGCCAGACTTTCTTTGGCATGCCAATTTCTTCTTCCTCTGCTGAAGTTTGCATCTTGTTCTTTCCGTTCTGTCTAGTCCCTCCTACTTGTGGAGCCAGTCCTTTTATTTTTGCTGCAACAAAAGGCTACCAGTAGTAGCTGATGGATGCAGCAGAGTACACACAGAACAATTATTTTCAACTATAATTATGGTCCAGTAATCTGCTATAAAAGAGTTAACAAAGTCCGAGGACAGAGTGAAAATTTCCCACTCCCCTCATTAGTTACTTACAGGAGGTCCTGGTGGCCCCGGTTTTCCTGGAAGGCCTGGCTTGCCTCGTCTCCCCTGGAAACAAAAATTATGAAAGACATTTATAAACACTGAGATTAGGGAGTGATTTGGAATAAGAATTTTAAGAAAAACTTATTGCATTACATATCAGAAAAAAAAAAAGATATCAAAACCCATCCAAAATGAATAGTCTGTATCAGTCTCTGCAATACTATCTAATATGAGCAGTTCTGGGATTGCTTTTAATAGTTATAACAACTATATTTGCATCCCCATCCACAATGTCACATTTTAAAGCTTTGTCTCAAACATGAGCGCACATTGATAGGGTTATTAACAAAGTATCTTGATGAGGTGTAAAGAAATTATATTTGTATAAATATACCTGAGCTTGGGATGTTAAACTATGCTGCAGCAGTCTGACTTGCACAGTCAATACATACGTGCAATATAACCCAATTAAGAAATACATATGCCCTTCTTCTCTGGGATGTCGTAATAAACACAAAAGCCAGAGATTTATTTGCAAAAACAATTCACCATCTTTGTGCAATTACTACCATCTGTGTATATATAGTGCATGTGCAAAATCATTTGCATTAAAATGTAAAGTCCATAAAAGTCTACTTAAGGGAGACTTTCCACTCAGTTTCTAAAAAACACATGCATATGTAACTACTACAATTTTTTAGTACAGAGTTTGCTTGAACAACTGTTTTCACATATGCTTTTTTTTTTTTTAAGGAAGATCAACATAAAAATGCAAGTAATTTACAGGAATTAAGGAATTAATGTCTTTATAGCCAAGCTGAAATCCGATGCACATTTTTTAGAAGCAACTGCTGAGAACAACTAATATCTAGGTGCAAATGGCAAAGAAAAAAGTATTCTATCCATTAAGAGTAAACTTTTCCCTTGCATATGGCAAATGTAAATTAATGTTAAGCATTAGAGGGGAGTCCTGGTGAAAACTTGGCTTAAAAAGTAAAAAAAAAAAAAAAATTAAATTCTGGCTGATGGCTCACAATTAACACATGGGCATATTTCTGTAAGCTATGCTCCCTACTTCTAAGCCTTCTTCTGTAGTTTATTAAATAAGTGTCACATAGAGTGCAGAAGTATTCTCAGGAGCGGGAGGTGAAATCCAGTTTTGCTGTTTCTAGGTGAGACATTTTCCAGGTAGGAAAGCACTTGCATGCTCTGCATTTCATTAATCCTGGTCTATGCTGAGGAGGTGACAATAAGGGTGGAAAATCCCTCTCCCTCACACCCTGCAGCTCCCCAGGGCAACCTCTTGCCTAGAAGCCAGAGACTCTCCTGAGAGAGATGGGTATCTCAAGCACTTAAAGCTGAAGAAGAAACAGAGCAAAGATTGTGTGGATGTGTTTCAGCCACTGGGTTGTGCCACACAACATCTACACTGCCACTGTGGTTTTGTGAACATCCTCAGTCAGTCAGTGTGAAACAAAACCACCTCAACATATTTGGAGTGCCAAATTCCTGGGTCTTAACTAGCTGAGACATATGTTATGTGCTGAGCTGTTTAATCCTACCAGTACTTGCACATGCAGGGCTCTAACTGGGGCAGCTAAGGGTAAATTTTTAGAACTAAGTTTCAGTACTAGCTGCCTAGACTGGGCTCAAGGCTCTGCTGGTCCTTACTGCCCACCCCCAGCACATCGTCTGCTGTGCTGGTAATCCTGTCCCTGCAGCCCAGGACCTGCTAGAGCTGGGAACTCAGCTGGCCTAAGGAGCAGTAGGTTTTGGCTTTGGTCAGCTCACTGATGCTGTTCACTGAGCAACTGAGGATCTTGCCTGGCCTGACAGTGCACAGCACCGGGAAAGGCACATCTGCACAAGCAAAGGGGGCTGCAGTTAGCCACATCTATACTTTTGGACTGGTTTCTATTACAAAATACAGGTGGAAACTGATATTTCCTGACTTTTTTTTTAAGAAACAGTAAACTTCACTTAGAAAGTAGAAAGACTGAGAGCTAATAAGGTAATAAACAAAGATAAATTGCTCCGTACTTTTAAAATAGTCCCTCTGAGTTATAGTGATCTACAGTGTTGACTTCTTGGAGCACCTTCCTTTTCCTGTTTGAACTTATCTAAAGCATCCTGAGGGTGACACTTAAAGTCACAGCAGTCTAAACAAAGTATCAAGGAAGTGTCAGGATGAAGAAGACAGGGCTTTGACTGGCAGACACAACTGCGAACGAGGTGTTAATTACACAGGAAAACATGGAATAGATTGGGAAGGCAATTTTATCTCTGTTTACAAGATGAACTAAAATGTGATTTATGACATAACAAGGACAAAAACTTGACTAACTTTCTGATAAAATAATCATAAAAAAATTAAAATTGGGGTCGTTATTTTTCATCATCATTTATTAATTACTGGAACACATACCAGTGAAACACAGAGGAAACACTTGCCCCACTTTTTATCCCATCATTATATTATTAGCCATTATGCAATGTTGCATGTAAAACAACACACAGATCAGTATGAGGCATAAGCTTTTTATAGAGTAATAAAAGTGCTTTTTATGCCTCCAAGCACCTTTATAAACTGTCTGGTATTTTAAATTTAATACAGAAATGTATGAAACGCCACTACCCTTCAGCAATGCCTTTCAGATACAGAGAAAGCAATGTTAGGAATACCCAAGACACCTGCTTGTCAGCACTCCTGCTTCTCTATGACTTCTCAGCATCAGCAGGGGAAAAAAATATATACTATAGTAAGAGTGTAAGTAGAAAAAAATTAGTTTATGTTTTTGTTTACGGTAATTAAAACAATTAGAAGAATGTTTTTGACAAGACCATTATGATGCTGCCTTGAGCAGACCATGACTAAATATTTACATTTTGATTTTGAGTCATCCTTCTGGCAAGAAAGAAGTGAAAAACATCTCAGTGCCCTCTGTGGTTTATAGAGTGGGCTTAGCAGAGAGCCACAGTTCCCATCTCCTGCTCAGCTGTGGGTCTTGGTAGCCCCATGAGAGTCACATTTAGTGCCACTCTGCTGTGCAGAGGGCTGACAGCCCACACAGGAGGCCTGTTACCTTTATTTAGCTTAGATCACTGAGAAAATATTGTTTTATAACAACTCAAAATATAAATAAATGTCCTAGGCATCACACTGTTCCTTTAAGTAAATAAAAAATGCGATACCACCTACATTCACTTAAAAACGATACATGGTGTCAACAAGTTGTCTAATGCTACTTAGAATACCTGAAGAAGAACAAAACAGTTGCTGGCTGCTTCCTTTGTTCTGCAAATATTTTTGCTGCCAATCAATGCGATAAGAAGTTTTCTAAATGTTACTGATGTTGTATGCTGTACCCTTGACTTCTGAAATGCCTGTCCCCAACTAATTTGTACAGCAGGCTACTTTCCCTTTTCCCAAAGGACAGACTTCAGCTAGATCATTCAAATGACAAATCATTCAAATAACAACTGCTTGGTTAGGGGCAAAAAAAGATAAAATACTAAAAATAAAGTAAATGAGAGATTATGTGCTTCAGGAAACCCAGCTGAGTGCCTAGCTGAAGTACGTGGTCAGCTGTATTCTTTATTCCTCTCTTCCTTCACCCCTTCTGTGAATTGAAATGACTTGATGAGCTTTGCCTGACGTGAGATGGAATGCTGTTCTGAAGAGAGGCTCTGGCCATCCTTCCACAGGCTTTGTGCTCTGGTTCTGACTGCTGCCCCTGGGCACTGCTGCAGGTCCAGCACACAGTACAAGAATTCAAAATCTGTGTTGTAACCCCCTGCTGTATCATGCCATATCCATCTATTCATTTCCCTCTAACTTTAGAGGAGTAAAATCTCTAATCCTAGTGTTTAAAAATAAATTGTGGATTATTTAAGGATAAAATCAAGCAGTTATGGAGGAACACCGACATGATTTATGGAATTAATAATTTAAAGAATCTACACTTTAGTATGAAGGCAAAAGTTCTTAGAATAAACCCATGTGAATTTCAAGGGAAATGCTAATTAGTGATTCTTGAAACACATCATCACATTTCAAAACAGGAACTAGTTCTAGGGAAAGTAGAAATCTGGGCTTTAAAGTCTTAACTACTGTAGTTATGCAAAAATAATGAGGTTTATGTAATTTGTTTTCCAAGCTAAACTATGATTCTCTTGGTCAATCCTCAAAACCAGACTTTAAAAGGCACAGATATAACAAAAGCCGGAGGTGGGTGGGGAGTTAAAGACCCTTGTCACATAGTGCTTAACGTCCAGATGCCCCCCAGCACCTTGGGTGCCTAAACACAGCCCCACGAGTAGAGCTCTGGGCAGTTAAAAAACTGTTCCTCCAGATGCCCAAAGTTGCCACCAAGCAGCCAGACAAGTTCCAGTGCCTACACTACCTCAGATTACAACAAGAGTTGGGCTATTCTCTCCCCTAAATGGAAAATCTATGTTGCAGACAATGAAACCTTGTTAACTTCAGTAGTACGGTGTTAGGCTTCGAATGTACAAGTCCTTTTTCAATCCTATTAACTTTGGCCTTGAGGATGTATTATGGTAACCAGTATATTACAAATTAACCTCTGCATTGGATGTTAAACGTGAACAAAATCACAGGAGATAAGAACAGAAGGCAAGAAATTAAACAATTTGCAGAAATCAAGTGCAAGTCTGCTCATCACACCCCAATAAAACCTTTCACAGAAACATGGCTCACTGAGGGATAGAGCACACAGAGCCCAATTCCCTGTTTTGGGAGAAAAGTCAGTAGAGAGCTCCTCACTAATGCAGAAGCATTCCTGCACTCAGTCTTGGGTTTCCAAAATCATTTTAGGAATGATTTACAAAATCTCTAGTTTCTTCATTGTGACATTAATAAAATGCTTAAAGGCAACACCTAGCCAGATTACATAAAATTGAAATTAATTTAACAGAAAAAAGTCCTTAAACAGGCATAGCAATGCCTAGAAGTCAAATGCCATGACCTCTTTTGCCAACACATTACTAGAAAAAATCCATCACAATTTTTCAAGTGTATGTATAAAAACTTAATTTTATTTCAAAATCACTCAAAGAACTAGTTTTCAACGGTATTTAGATAGTTTCTACCTTAATTTTTAATTATTAGATATAATTTCTTATTCCCTCATGTTTCTATACCTCTGGCTAAAATACATTAAAAGAAATATTAATAACAGAGTATTTGGAAGCGAGTCTGCAATTCTAAATGAGCCTCTCAAAAGATAAACCATTTCTGCTATTCCATTAAAAGTTAGATTTTAATTTCTACAGTGGAAATTAACAAGGGAAAACCCAGAATTTTTCTAATTGACAAATGTGTCTTTGGCATTCTAAATTACAACATTTTCATTCCATTTTTAAATGCCAAAGTAGGAAAAATAAATATTTTTAAGCTGTATCCTAATTTACTGGATATGTTCTTCAAGGTAGAGACATTCTGGGAGAAAAACTGTTTTACATTAAGTATTTTTGGACTGTAAAATGTCAGAGTGAAGGAACATACAGAACTCTAATTTAAAGATGAAATCAGACTGGAGCTTTGCATGTTTAAAAACAACTTACATCAAAGTCAAGAAGGACTGAGAAGATTAAAAGAGATTCCAAAACTCCAGAGCTTTAGCTGTGAAGAAAATGCTTTGCATTGTGCCAGGAGGCTGACCTGCAATGCAGATTATCATTGTTCTGTAAGGTTTGTTTTATAATTGGTAAAGTACAACATTTACTCACTGAACTAGAAAACAAATTATGTCAAAGAAATATTTAAGTTCTGTAAATCAGATAAATGTAATCTGAATTTAAATTAATTTTGATGCCACTCTAAATAATTATGTTAAGAAAATCTAATAGCTCTCCATCCATCTATTTATGAAGATTTTCCACTCTGTCAAGCTAACTTTATTCATGCTTGATTAGAAAAAACTTGTAATCTCAGAGAGTAAACTGATTATTAACATAAGGCAAATACTGTGGTTCCACAAGGTCTCTCCAAACATGCAATTTTAGTGAAATCAATGTTGAAATACTAGATATGACAACAGATTCTCAGTTTTATGAGGTGTTTAATTTATTACTAAGATAATGCCAAAATAACTTCCTCTTAAGTGAAGTATTTGGTATTATAAACACAGCTATTGGAAATAAGGAAGTTCTTTCAAAAATATTTACTTCAGGACACCTGCAACATCCCAAGGAATATAAAGTCAAGAATATGGCTGTGATATTGCAGAAAGATTTTGAAATGCTTCAACCTAATTCACCACTGGAACCAGGGAAACCATTAATAATCTGTTTAAATACATATAAAAAGACTTCAATTTTTAAAAATTAATCCATAAAAATGAGGTTGTTGGCAGCTATGCTGAGAAAAAGCTAGAGCTAGTCAAATAAAAACCACAGAAATAAAATCCACAGAATTGTCTGGGTTGGAGGAAACTCTTGAGATCACTTAGTATAATCCCTGTCCTGAAGCAGGATCAATTGTCCAGTACTGTGTGTACTCAGCTTTTGAATATCTCCACAGATGGAGACTCCATAACCTCTCTGGGCAACCTGCATCAGTATTTGATGAACTTCACAATAAGAAAGTGCTTTATTGTGTTCAAATAGAATTTTCTTTTCTTTTCTTTTCTTTTCGTTTCTTTTCTTTTCTTTTCTTTTCGTTTCTTTTCTTTTCTTTTCTTTTCGTTTCTTTTCTTTTCTTTTCTTTTCGTTTCTTTTCTTTTCTTTTCTTTTCGTTTCTTTTCTTTTCTTTTCTTTTCGTTTCTTTTCTTTTCTTTTCTTTTCGTTTCTTTTCTTTTCTTTTCTTTTCGTTTCTTTTCTTTTCTTTTCTTTTCTTTGTTTGGTTTGTTTGTTTGTTTTGGGTTTTTGTTTTGTTTGCTTGTTTGTTTGTTTTTAATTTCTTCCCCATTGCCTCTTGTCCTGTCACCAGCTATTAGTGGGGAGAATGTGTCTCCCTCTTCTTTATTCCCTCACATGAGACATTTCCACACTGATTAGATTCCCACTGAGCCTTCTCCAGGCTGAAGAGTCCCAGCTCTCAGTCTCTCCTTTCATGGAAGTTTCTCCAGTTGCACTTTGAAGCCCCTGAGGAAGTCTGTATCTTTCCTGAGGTGGTCTCTCCAGTGCTGGGCAAAGTGGAAGGATATCTCCCTTGACCTGCTGGCAGTGCTCTTTCAAATGCAGGATATTGTTGGCCGATTTTATGCCACAAGGATGTGCTGCTGCCTCATGGTCTGCTTATTGTCCAAACAGTTCTACACAGAGCTTTCTTCCAGTTTGTTTCCACTGTATGCTCATATCTGGGGTTATTCCTCCCTAGATGCTGAATTTATCATTTGCTCTTGTTGATCTTCATGTGATTTCTTCTGCCCCCATTCTCGGCTACATTCTGCCCCATTGTCCAGGCTGTTAATGAGGACACTGGACAGGACTGGCTCTAGTAGCAACCCCAGGATACATCACTAATGACTCACCTCCAAGTGGACATTGTGTCACTAAGGAAAACTTTCTGGACCTTTTTTTATGGTTTTCTAATCCACCTCACCATCCACCCATCTAATCTGTACTTTGTCAGCTTGTCTAGGAAGATAATTCAAAGGCTGAGGTTGGCATCCACTGCTCACCTCTCATCCACCTAGTTAGTCACATCATAGTAGAAAAAATGTATTTGGTCAAGCAAAATTTTCCTTTCATAATTCCATGCAGACTATACCATCCCAATGACCTTCTCGTCCTCCATGTGTTTGGAAATGGTTTCCAGAAAGATTTCCTCTTTCACATTGCCAGGGATTGAGTTGAAGCCTGTTGGCCTGTACTTCCTTGCACCCTCCTTTGTGAAGACAGAAGTGATATTTGGTCTTTTCCAGTCTTCAGGAGCCTCTCCCAGTCACCATGACCATTCAAAATAATCAAGAGAGGATTGTGATGTGTGAGGCCCTATGGATTTAGACAGCTGTGTCCTTCATCTGGGTACAAAATTCTGACAGCAAACAGCTGTCAGTGCTCCTTCAGTAGTGCTTGGGTCCTGTGCCTTGTGACCACCATCTCTAAGTATGGGGATTTAAAAATTGAATAATTTTCAGAAGAAAAAAAAGTATTTATAAAAAAATGCACCAAGTTCAGGGAAAATCCCTGCTACAAGGATATCCTGCTGAAAAGAAGCATTACTTTTCAAAACATTTGGAATTGTAATTTGGAAATATAAACTTCATTGCACTTAACACAGTAAAGGCAGAGCCTGGAAAGCTCCAGGCAGCCTGTAAAACATAGGTAGTAGAAATTTTTAAGAATACACATCAACATGGCAAAATTATTTGAAGACCTCAGAAAATTCTTTGCATGGGAGCTGAAGGCCCCTAGTTGAATTTTTTCAAAAATTAATGGAATGGCGATTTGATTATAGAGAAAAATCTGTAAATACCTCTTCAATATAAAGAAGACATTAAAAATCCAGTTGCTGGAGGCTAATGGAGGATTAGCTACATGCCCACTATAAAATAAAACGTATGTTTTGAAATGTGTGATTGACAAGAAACACTGGAAGAAAGAATTCAAGGAGACTTGCAAAGAGTCTGTTGTTGATTTGCTTTGAAGTGGAAACTGGACTTCTGCAAAACAGGAGCTTACCTAGAAAGTGCAGGATGCTTGACAAAAATAAGAGCTCTGCATAACGCAGGAATCCAGGAAGATGGCATAGTAGTCCACTGTGGTTTAAATTCCATGCAATGCTAGGTTAGTATCCAATCTTACTGTTGCTTATGGGTTGATAATACTGGACTTTTCTGAGTAATGTGTAATCACCTTCTGAAGCTCCTGATGTAATTCTGAACAGTTGCATGATAGTATCAAGTTGCTGCAGCAGTAACATGCCTGAAGCCAATGTGATGAACACTGAAAATTATGTACGAACGTAGTGCCTGCCCACAGAGCAGTCTAGTATTTCTCATGCAGAAATGAGAGAAAAGGAATGAGTAGCTGTTTCCACTGGCTCATTTCTTTCAGCGTCCAGAACTAAAACTCAAAGCTCCTGCTGACTAAGGTCTCATGACTAAAACAAAACACTTCATTAAGAATCAAAAACCTTAAAAAATGTTACCCAAAGTCACTACTTGTAGACCAAGACGAAACACTAGACTTTTTTAAGAAGAGCAAATGTTTGAGGGCTCCTTGAGCCCTCAGGAAAACACAACATTGACTAATAAATGTGAGTGGTGAGTGGCAGTGGGTATCTTGGCAAGAGGAGAAACACAATGGCACTACATGCTCACATAAAATTTAACAACATTCACATTATTACAACTCTTTAAATGAGTACTTAAAAATCTCAGGTTGATTGAAGAATCAGAAATAAGTTCACTGTGTGCTCTTTGAATATGGCCAGGTGTGATGTAACCAGGCTATGATGTCTTCTGCCACGACAATTACTTTTGCCTTCAGAGTAACAGTCTAGTTAAGGATGGACAATATACAATGAATCACTGAATATCTTTTAATATTTTTTGTAGAGCTACTGAAAATTCTAGGAAGCTTCTTTTGTGTCCTTCACTTCATCTCAGAACTCTGTTCCTCCCTTTTTGGTGCAAAGGAAACAAGATATGTAAGTCTGAAGACTGTTATTTATACTCACTGCTCATGGAAGTTGCTCTCTACATAAGCCAGCCACATGCACAATGAGAAGAGATAAAGAAGAAGATGAGAGGGAAAGGGGTCACAATGAGTGAGGAAAGAATGGAAGCTCATGAGTCTACTTGTAGAGACACAACCAGTACTCTTGATAAATGCTAGACTGTTAATCCATTTGTTTATTCAGAAAAGAAATATTTATGCATTTTTATACTAGAGTAGTATGAGGGAAGTAATACAACTATGAATTCAATTTTTATCTGTCATCACACTCATTGTTCTCCATGACTTCATTACTTGAAATTTTTAGCAAATTTGCAATTTTCTGTTAAAAAAGCCAAAAAGTAGAGCTCAGGCATCCTAATACAGGGTCCTTTAATGCTGCACAAAACTAGTCAAAGAATTTTCGGGGCTTTTCTCTCCTTCTGAATGATCTCCCCAAACTACATTTCTGTAAACATATCACACTAGTGTACTGCTTTTTGCAAACCTTTTTATTCTTTAGGATGTCTGGAAAGCATCCTAAAGCTAAGATAGAAGATATTTCACACACTTCTGTCATCATTTTCCATTGCTGACCATCATGTAAACAAGTAAAACCAAACTGCTCTTTGATATGGGAGTAAGATGATAACCCAGTATGACCATACAGTAGTAATATACTGTATTACTATATTATATATACACTATAATATATCAAAGACATATAAAGTCACATATTCAGTATTTTAATAATCATGTATGGACTCTAATGACACCAGTAACTCTGTCTACAGTGCATCTATCAGACAAAAGCTGTTACCACCTTATTTGAAAAAATGTATTGATTCCCCTTTACACTTGAAATAAATAAATCATTGACATAATCTAATTAAGTAATGATGTAAATTTGCATTCCTAAGCCAATTTGATGTATATGTCAAGAAGCATTTCAAGGTTGACATAACTTTGACCTCAAAAACTACAGTTCGGTTATCTTTATGTTTATTATAATAATAACAACATTTATTCTATTTCTATAATAATTATTATATATATTTTTATGATGTAATTTTTTTGTGCAGATTATTCCAGTGAGGTGAAAGAAATACAACTATTCAGACTTATGCCTCTCAGTAGGGGTACAATTTTCCTAGTTCCCTCCTTAGTGAACGCAGGGAGATGGGTGCCCACTTTGGGACAGGGCACCTTTGGTATTTCTTAGTAGTTTTAATATGAAACTCTAATCTGGGTTGATATAATTAAACCTCACTTAAAACACTCTGAAAATAAAAATGCATTATTTTTTCCTTGCTTTTCTACTCATTTTCTATTGCAATTTACCTGTCATTAGCTCTAACCTGAGCCTTCTATATGTTTCTTCAATATCACCATTAACACTGTTAATTCTCCTCAGTTCCTTGCTTCGATGTGTATTCTGAGGTCTGTAAGTTACACACTATATGATTGTCCTCTCAAATCCTTATTAATCTAGGACCAATTTTAAAAAGAATTGAACGCTTAAATATGCTCCAGATGTAGATGGAAATTTAAATTTTGAATATAGCAACTACTGTATGAATGACAATTTAAAATAAAAGTTCATGTTCTCAAAGTGTAGCATCCAAATTGAACACAGACTTTCAGGTGTTTCTGGACCGTCTTTTTTCCCCTAATATGTTACAGTTCCAGCCTTCAGAATGGACACAACATGGCTTTTAGGTCTGAATAATACGTTGGAGAAAAAATTATTAGCTAGTTACACACTCAATAATATGCTTTAATCTTCAAAAGACAGCCCATGAGAAAAGCAATAACTTCATATAATGTGAAAGATTTGGAGGATCTGCTGAAAGTAGAACAGAGGAACATGACATCTATAATTGAATAAAAAGGACAATTTAATAGCCATTAGATGTGCACCGTCCTGTTTGCCATAAAACAGAGCAGAGATCTTGTTACAAATGGTATGTTACTGTGTAATTAAATGTATTGGAAATGCAAAAGCACATGGGAGTTGAATTAAGACTGCCAACAATGTTGTTAATGCTTGGGCGGGAGTGGCCATCAGAAGGAGTATTGTTGTGAGCATTTCACTGCTAGAAAGATAAAGACAGATGCTGAGACTCCAGTCTGCTGTTCCCATTGTTTGGCTCAAGGCAGCTGTGTGCATGGCGAGATCACAAAACCATCAGAGCTCCCGTTTTTATAGAGGCTGGAGTGTGACAGCAGCTCAATTTTATGCGTGAGCAGGGAAATGTCCACAATGAAAGTATCACCCCACTAATTCCTACTGCAAAATGGAAAAAAATTTAAAAGCATTTCCAAATCCATTTATCCACCCTTAAATATAATACAGTGTGTTAACTCCAAATTTTCGCATTAAAAAATAAAGAAGTTCTAAGAGTGAATTTTCTAAAACACAGGAATGTTTATAACTGTTCCTAAAGGAGAATCTATCTTTTTGCAGATTCAATACTCCATAGAATGACTCTAAAATATGTTAAAAGGGGATACAACTATCTTTTTGCAGTATCCTATATATTTAATTACCTAACCATAATAGTCATGGTAATTATAAAATCCTTAATAAAGACATTAATATGCTCGTAAATGTGCTTTAATAACATATTCATCACACAACTTTGAGTTCTCCATTACTACACTGACTTTTTCTGAACAGATTCTCAATCCTTAGTGAGAAACATAAATAAACTCAGCTTTCATATCTTTGTGTTGAACTTAAATGGAATTTAGTACTATTTTTAAAACTTAAAAAGCAACATAAAACAGCTTTGGGGCCTATGCATCATTATTCATTTTTTTCAAGAGCTAGTCTTCCGCTAGTTTTATTTCTATTATTGGAATCATTAAATTAGCCTTTAAGAAGTCACTGTATTTACTAAGATCAATAATGAGAAACACTAAATCTTGTTCCTTCTGATATTTTAACTGTGATATTGAATATCAAGATGCCTAAATAAACCAAGAATTACTGAGATACAGCTTCAAAACTGTGAACTGGGCACACACTTAATTTGTAAAAACATTGAAATGCTCGAGTCTTAATAGCCTCCTGAACTTTGAGGAACGTATTAGATTATAAATTTACAACACTGAATTAATTCTTGTGATACCACAATCATAAATATATTTTTCATCTGTTCTAATGAATTATCAAATTCAATAAGTCAGGGAAAATAAAAACAGAACATGGAGAAACTGGTCATCAATTACTTAATTATATTAAAATTCTAAATAACCAAATTTTTATTTAATGTATTTGGCATATACTGCCTCCCCAGCCCCCTTGACTGTATCATATCTGTTGTACACGTATGTTAGGAGCTGACACTTGCATAATGGCATTAAAATACCTGGGTCAGTATTGCTGGTTTCTGTCAATATTTTAGATAATGACCCTCAATTTGTATCTTTATATATCTTAGATGTTGTAACGTATAGATCACCTCTTCTAAAGAAAGGAAAACTGAAAAGTTTTAGCATTATTTCGTCTAAAATTACAGCAGAAACCCACTGCACAAAACACAATACATCTGTGCTGCCAGTCATTAAAACACTTTAGATGGTTGAAATTGTTAAATCTTCTTCAACTGAAGAGAAACCTCAAGTGTCAAGGCTCAGTTTGTTGTCAGCATGCTTCATACTCAGCTGCTACCTTACCATTTTTTATTAGTGCTTGGGCAGAAGTCGCACATCAAGCTGTTAGCACACTCACCAGTTGTTCAGCAAGTTTACTCACCCTTTGACCTTCTTTGCCAGGTGGACCTTGGGGACCCTCCAGCAAACCCTGAAAATACAAACATTAAACAATTATAACATTCAGTGCTATTTTCATCCTCTATTTTTCTACACACGTAAGACTAGTCCAAAGATCCAGATGGCAAGACAACGCATTTATTTCTAACAATAAGAATTAGGTATTCCTAACAATTCCTTCAATGTTATATTAAGGTGCAAGAAAAAGCACAAACAATAGTTATTAGTCACATTCCATCATATAAAGGCAGCATCCTTTGGAAAAGAAGTGGCAAGTCAGCACTAATTGAGCATAGTTATATTCAACTACAATATTAATTGAAAAGTGATTTATCTTGTTAATTTAGGATGCCATAAAAAATGACAAAAAAGTTATTTAAAATAAAAGACAACTTATTCTACAACTCACTCTACAACTCAAATATAGGCACTGAAGGGGGAGGGGAAGTCAGGGAAAGGGAACTAAATATAGCAGAAGGCCTTATGCTCGCTGGATCCTAAGAACCAGCACTGTGCTGCTTCCTCTGCATATCTGGCTTGGCTTTCCAAAACATTCCAGTGTCTCCTCTCTCTCTCTCTCCTGAACAGGCACAGGAGCTTTGAGTGTTTTGAATATATCCTTGAACTGCAACCCTTCCTTTTGAACTCAGCATGAGGATCTGCCTTTTTGAGTCACAGATAAAATCACAGACCAGTTCTGATGCTTTGAGGCTTTAATTTTATGTCTGATTAATGTACAGTATAATCATAAAGCCTTCATATAATATCTCAGAACAACTTAGAACAGTCATTCCCCCCACTCCCTCTTTACTTCATGAGTCACCTTGGAATACAATTAAAAAATTACTTTGAGGAAGCAATCCAATTTCCATTATAGCAACAAGAAATGTGAAATCATTATCAATGTAATCAGCAAAGAATATGTAACAGTCCTGCATTGTATAATTAAAAAAAAAGCCTTGCATGTTATATTGTGTATTCTTACGAGTGTCACATTTTGTTTATTTAAGGCTTTGAAATATTGCAATTTAAAATCTTTAAAATTATTCAGACTCGTGTATTGCTTCAGCACGAGTTATATCTTTGTACAAATTCAAATGCCTTACTTAGAATCAATTACACTTATTTATTGACCCAGTAAGGGTGAACTGAGGTGCCCTGACAATCATGATTTTTTAAAGCACTCAGGTTTCTAGAAATTAATTTAAGGAGTTAGTTTATGATCTCTAATTCCCAATATAAACATGAGAAAGTAAGTAGGCATTCCAAAGCTACTAGCTCATACATATTCAAGTAATGTTTTAAATTGATTAGAATGTAGTCTGATTTCAATTTTAAAAAGAAATGGTCAAGAGCTTTTCCATTTCTACCCTTTCTCCACTTTCAAACACTGAAGGTAAAAATATATCCCAGAAAGTATTTCGCTATAGGATATTTCTCCTATAATTTCAGTTTATAATGTAAACAGGATAAGGTGTAGGATCTTTTACAAAGCTGATGCACACTATTTCCATCTTTCTCCATAAGTTTATGGAACTAAAATATGCATGCATTTGTTTTGTCCAACAAATAATATCACGGTAAGTTAACTGCATTGCAAGATATGTAGCTTATACGTACACAAACCCATAAAGCAGCATGACAATGTGACCTCTGTAGAGCTTCTTTACTTTCTCATCTAGGTAGTGTGGAACTTGCAGTGTTCTAACTGTTAGCAATATTCTAAATCTGAAAATAAATTCTGGGAATTCAGGAAGAGATGGAATTTTGTTTTGCTAATTTTTCATTTAATGACAACTTTATGCAGGGGAATGAGATGAAAACCTGTAATGTCTGTTTTATGGGGGAGGAAATACTTGGCCTCACATATCTTTACAATAAGGCTCCAAGGGGACAAGAATTACACAGGAATGTAACTGCACAATAGTGATAATTAATAGCCAACATTTTAATCCAAGGAGTACTTTTATTCTTTTTCTTCTCTCTACAATATTATTGTCAAGAAAAAGGAACCAGATAAGGAGATTTATCTTCAAGGAAAGGGAGGAGAGCTGTGTACAATTGGTAACTAGGCAGGGAGGACTCCCCTGTACAAGGAGCCACATCCTGATATTGAAACTGAGGTAAAAGTTCACACCAGCTTCAGCGGGATCTTCCGTTTAAAAAGTGATAGGACAACATGGGCCATGTTAACTAATACAGCTCTAAAACTGTAGTAACTTGGCCAAAGTAATGGCTTAGAAATGCTATCTCTGCTCAACATTCACTGGAAGGGATAATGGAAAAATAACTGCAGAAGAAACCTGCAGGGGAAATGAGAAAGAAACCTTCTACAGTGAATTGTCTAAACAGATGAATAAAAATCTACTACTGAACTCCTATAGAACTTGGCAATGAGTAGAAATACATGTTTGTAGGAAGGCAGACTAAAGTATCTACTTAGGTTGCATTCCTATTTAATTTCTGGAGATCTTCCTTTGGAGGGAGAAGATCAGATATGACTCCCTCCAGCCATGGATAGCACAGCTGGCCAGAGGAGCCCACCACCACAGACAAAGGGATAGAATATAGACTGAATATACATACCTGTATCTATCTATCATCTATCTATCTATCTATCTATCTATCTATCTATCTATCTATCTATCTATCTGGCGTGTGCTGTGGATTGTGTTCAAAACATGTATGTCAGAAAGCAATTTATTCAACAAGTACAAACTTCCCAAGTAAACAACAGCCAAAGCAATTAAGATCATGGAACCATACAACGGTTTGAGTTGGAAGGGACCTTTAAAGGTTATCTAGTCCAGCCCTCCTGCAATGAGCAGGGACATCTTCAGCTGTCAGACAAGGTTTCTAAGGGTCCCAACCAACCTGGGCTTGAACGCTTCCAGGGATGGAGCATCCACCAACTCTGTGGGCAATATGTTCCAGTGTTTCATCACCCTCATTGTAAAAAGCCTTGTAATTATTTCTAATCTAAATTGACCCTCCTTCAGTTTAATACCTCCTTCAGTTTTATCCCTTGTCCTATCTCAACAGGCTCAGCTAAAGTCTGTCCCCACCTTTCTTATGGGTGCCCTTCAGATACTGCAAGAGAATTGAAATCATTCACTATGCATCATTGTCACTCTGATACTTTTGAACTGGCAAGAGCATGGCTATGGTGATGAGCAGAACAACATCTGGGAACAGCACAAGGCACTGTGAGGTATAAAACCAGCCTATTTGTGTGACATTAGGCTGGCAGGAAAATATGATTCTTCTAGGTTATCTAACACATCTAGGATTTTCCTGGCTCTGCCAGGCAACCTTTGAGGCTGAAAGGTGGTAGCCTTCTACCTACTTCATGAAGCAGTGAGTTAAAATAATATATACAGTCTATAAAGCCTGTTCCTGTCATGGACCAAGCAAGCCCCTTGGAGTAACATACCTGAAAGAGCTTGAGGAACATGAAGTGTAAATGTCTCAAACATTACCATGTAGCTTGAGCAAAATAAAAGCCAGTAAAATGGAGACATTCTTAAGTGCAACTGAAACTTAGAAAATGTACCACAATGTGTGAGGGTGGCTATGAAGAGAGATGATACATGATGCACTGGTAGGCACAAGAGGGTTGTACAAAATCTTGAAAATGACAAGTAGAAACTTGTGAATCCCTTTGTAAGAGGTAAACCATAAAGAGACGTGTTGACAAGGGAAAATATGCTGGTTAGAATATGGAATAGAAAAAGCAACCACAATGTGAAGAATATGCAGACAGATATTTAACTGAAATCTCATCAAAACTTAGTCTAAGCCTTAGTTGAGGGAAACTAGGAAAAAACAACAGGTTTAAAAAATGCTGCAGTAGAATAAGTGAGTTTTTAAAAGAATTTGTATTGAAAAATATCTATAGGAATTAAAATTTAAGTACTTTAACAGCTAATTTTTTTTGCAAGTATCAGGAGATTAAAACTAATAGGAATTATTTACTTTGAGATAGAAGGAGAAAAATATGTTAGGAAGTTACAGAAAAATCAGTAAACAGCTCAGCCAGTTAAGCTGTTTTAAGTTTCTAAAGCTGTTAATTTAAAGTGTATGAGTGTGGAGCTATCAGAAGCCACTTAGTGTAAAAGGTCTAAAATCCTGTCGTGTGACTCTGCAGGTGCAAAAGCATTTTTAAATACCTGAAACATCACAACAAGCATCTGCAGAGACAGAGTGGAGGCATTGTTCATAAATTTAATAACTCAGAGAAAGTGCCTAAGAACATACTCTCAAAAAGCAAAGCTTTTATCGTGACCCCCATGGTAAAACAAAGAACATTAAAAAAAAAAAAAGAAAAAGCCCCAGTTGAAGTGGAATAGTGAGGTTACTTAAAGCTGTTATTCATGTTACTTTCCACAGAAGATTATGGTTGATGCCAAGAGAGCAAAATACTAGACAAGTATATATTTTTTTGTGATTCTGAAAGTTGCTTCAAAACACAGCTGATAGTTTTTGAAGCAGAAGTGTAGACAGCTGCCTTATGTACTTGTAGGTAGTGTTGCTGGAATGCATTCTGAGCTGGGATACAGTTCCTTCTCAACACAAATTAAATAAAATACAAATGTTAGCAATAATAATGCAGGTCTAATTAAGGCACAAAAATTATTTCATTTATAGACTGGTTTGTGTATTCTATAAACACAAAGCTACTTTCATCCGGTTTTCCCTCACTATGAATTCCAGCAAACACATGATCCAAGTTTTTACAGAATAAATACTACTAGATTGGGTGCAAATGTATGTTATTTAGTGAGATGAGTTTAACAAAGACAGAGACTAAATTAGGTAATGCAGAAACACCTTATGATAATGCAAGGATATTTTCAATCATTTGAATATCAAATGATGATGATCATTTGAGTATCAAATGATTTATATAATTCATATCATTTGAGCAAGCTTTTATAATGATAAAACTTTCTACTTCAAAAAGACCCAGCTATAACAGGTATTATTTTGCCAAGGAATTTCAAAACATTATGTTGATAAACAGAAAGGTATAGTTCCACTGATTCATCACTGCTGAAACTTTTTTAAAAGCAAGCTGGCAGGTAATTCCCATTGCAAGCAATTGATGTAGTTCTTTAAAGCACAGTCCTCATCAGGAAAAAGAAAAGCTGTCAACATTGTTGAATTACATTTTCAATGATCCCTCTGTAAACTCCACAAGTAGAGCAGCACGGAATCATGGTAATCAGGAGTCAGGTAAAAAGAGACCACAGCTTTCCAAATTCCTGACATGACACAATGGGTGGTCACAGTGAAGAACTGCAGCCTGACCGACTTGAAGAGCACTCACCAGCCACCCAAATACTGCTTGTGGAATGGATGGTACTGCTGTGCTGCACTGATGTAAGAACGGCACAGCATCCCAGACAGGATGCAACAAGATGCACTTCAGTAGGTCTTAAAGGCATCCACTTAATCTCGAGGTGTTTGTAGAGAGCAAGTTCTACTGTGCAGGTCACTGTGATCCTTCTTCCCTATTTTGAGAATATTTTCCTCTTTGGCCTGTTTGTAGCATACCAAGAGTAAATAAATGGCTTCCTCTCAGGTAAAAAACAGACTATCACACTCTGCAAGCAAAGGAACTGAAATATGAATAACTTCCCTCCAGTCAAGACAGTCAAAGTGTTGGTTTCTCAGGTATCTTCAAAGCAGTCTACTTGCTGCAACTGTGATGCTGCCCTACCTGGAACCCCAAACAGGGGGATGAGGAAGGGGGAGACTTTAAAATAAAATTACCATAGTTTCCTCTTCTTGTCCAAAAGATTGTGCATCACCCACACGGAAGCCTACAGAGCTTGCAGACACACCTCACTGTTACAAATATGGGAAAAACAATGGTAAAAAT
This sequence comes from Rhabdornis inornatus, assembly GCA_013397075.1. Classification (NCBI taxonomy): domain Eukaryota; kingdom Metazoa; phylum Chordata; class Aves; order Passeriformes; family Rhabdornithidae; genus Rhabdornis; species Rhabdornis inornatus. Next base: position 93,980 of record VWZS01003842.1, read on the forward strand.
GGCACAGGAAAATCACAGAAGGATGACTAATTTCCTGTTGCATTACCATTTATGAGAGAAATTAGACTACCTCTATCTCAGGCATTTCCAAACATGACCTGATCTCAGTCACATCCTTATTGAAGTACCTTGAGACAGCAAGTGGAAAGATTTTTATACCTGCTTGGCCCCTTAAAGTTACTGCAGTGACCACACTGTTTTGCTGTCACAGCACTTTCTAAACTGCTTTCAATCCATTTACTTACACAGAAAAAGAGACAGCATTTAGCAGAAATATTTCAGTCTGCCAGAAAACACGATAAGCTACATTTTCTTGATAATCTATTACTGGAGCAAACAGAAAATATGCTCCTTACTGATGTAATTATTCTTTGGGTTTGGCCATTTCTTTAGCTCTCTCTGTCAACTTAACTTGAAATGTACTTTCCTTCAGAGACAATAATTTGTGAGGGAAATTGGAAGGGTAATTTCACAGAAGTTTACATCCATGAACCTAGTACTTTTAATAAACATAGGTTTATTTGCTAATCAAAAAAAGTATAAAATCCTGAGGAGTAAATCAAAATTATTCATTACATTGATGCCTACTGCTTATGGGACAATTTTCAAATCATTATTCTAATGAAGGACATATAAATCACATTAATGCCAAGTTATCAGCGTAAGAATTTTTGAAAAACAAATTTACTGTAAGGTTAAGACTTCAATCTTCCCTTGTGCCTTCAGCATCATTATTACTGCATAAAGAAGATAAAAACCACACTGTAACTGCTAAACCATCTTCTGTTTCAACAAAGACGTAATCTTCTGCTCCCATAATTAAAAAGTGCTTTTTGAAGAAGCTTTTTGAATATTTGTAAGTTATACTGTGGAAGTTAAGCAATCACTATATTTGATGAAAAATAACTGAACAGATTGGTATTTTCAGGAAATCAATACACCTCCGTTAAAAAAGTTTGGATCGATAAAATTCAAATTTTTCTTAAAGTGTATGCATGAAAAGAAGAGATTTACAATGAAAAGGTATTTTTCAGCCTATACTCCCTTTAGTTAAATAGGATTACTTTCCTTTATTTCATTACATGGAAAGAAAGTGAGGGTAATATTGTCTGAGTTGCTTACTACTGGAGAGTGTGTGTCCATTTCTTTAGCTTCACATGAATAACTGAGGAGAAAGCTGTGCAATCAGGAGCCGATGTTTGTTTGGAAAGGGGAGAGGCAGAAGTTACAGTGGAGCTTGCCCAGACCTGAATCTGCAGCTTCCTCCCACAGCCGCCTCCACACAGCACTTGTGCACCAGCTTCCTTCGGATCGGTTTAACCAGACCCAGGAGCCAACATTCCAAATATCTGTTTAGTAAGCAAGTCCTGGGGACTTCTGTCTGTGACCGACTTAAGCCTTGGCTTCTGAGTAAACACTTGGTGCCATCTGGATGACTATTTTATAACTCCTGAAAGGGATAGGTTCGCAGGAACATACGGACGGACGCTCATTTTCCTCAGGAACTAAAAGCAGCGTATCGAGTGTCGAGAGGAATAGTTATCATATATTTTACAAGAGATGGCTGTGCTACCTTCCCTCACCTGTCACTCTTCTGACACGGCACGCACAGGCTTAAGCTGGGGATACCAGAGCGGGCAAGCTGCGGAGCCAGCTGTGACCCTGCAGAACCCAGCCCCAGCTTCTGCCCCTAAATCCCACATCTCGACAAGACCACACTACAGAGCAGCACAATCCCTCCTTTTTACTGTCTGAAGGCTCATCAGCTACAGTACAACTTATCAGGGAACTTCAGCTTTAAACATCCTCCACATTGCTGCATAAAGTGGACATAATAAAGGAGAAAAGTTCAAAATATAAGCACAGCATTTGTTCATAAGACACCTGAATAGTACTAAAGAAAAGAGACATCTACCACTTACAGAGAAATTCAGAACATAGCAGAGAAATTAGAGGCAGCATAAAGAAAGGCTGAGAATTGATCATGATTTTGGAGTACTCCCATAAAACTACCACCCTAACTGAGAAGAAAAAGTAAATATCTGGACTTGGGGAGTGTTAACTGACTCATAGAAACACAGGAAAACTTTACGTCCTTAATAAAAGAGCTCAAATATACACATATATATGCCAAATTTACAATAAAATGTATTTGCATGAATAATTCCTGAGTCAAACAAATATACTTTGAACCATTGAAATTGCTAATTTCATTAGGGTTCTATGTAAATACTATAAAATTTATCACATATTTCTTCTTACAGCTTAACATATTTTGCATTACAATGCTGTTTCTTTTCTCTAATTCTTCATGCAATATCGATGAAATTGTATTAACAAGACCTTAGTATGTGCCTTAAATAAACGCACAGAAACACATGGAATTCTAATCCCATCTCTTTCTGAATTCTCTGCTATTGCTACAAGTGAAAAATTTTGTTAAATGTTCATGCTGTTAGGATTTCAGTGTGAAATTTTCTGTTAACTCACATCAAACAGGAAGATCCAGGGCTCTACTTTATTTTTCAGATGCCCTTTCTGAGCTATGAAATTTCAATTTCAGACTCATAAAATAATTTTTGCATCTCAAAAAGCAGTGCTATTTTTTTGCCTGTTTTGCAGTTTAGCATATGCTCATCTACCTAATAGATTGTTACAGCTGTTGGGTATTTATGATTTCTGCCATACATGCTGCCTTGAAGTTTCCCTCATCCCATACTATAATGGCTATATCTGTCAGTTGAACACTTAAAAATACATTTTCCCCTCCAAGTACCAATCCCCTCATTCCCTTCTGTGTTTTCTCATGCTTCTGAGCCATGTGGGATTTCCTACTCATCAAGGTTTCATAAACCCTTTTAGACACAGAGTCATTGACATATTTTAGACTTTTGCAGGTGTCAATAGCACAGACAAAAAAAACCCCACGAATTTCTACTGCATGCTGTTACATACTTGTGTAGATTACCTACAGGCAACTCTCCCTGGACCAAGCAGCTGCTGCAGTGAAGCAGCCTCAGTCTTTTGCTACCTTCACACTCCCTGTGCTAAGAATAGAAGCAGGATAAGAATAAGGATGGTATAGGTCTGTGTATGGGGAGAATGTTTTGACCCTGAACAACACTACTGATGGCCTAGTTTATACTGAAATAAGAACATATGATAGATCTCATTCAGCTTGTTCCACTGATGTATGATTTCTATGGAAACACACAGGAGTGGAAAAGGGCAGTAGAGCTCTGTATGATGCCATCATTTACCACCTGTCTCTGTATGCAATTGCACTGGGGCAGAAGGTCAATGACCCAGGCCCAGTTGTCCAGATTGAGCAAAACCTGGTCCCTTTTAATATTCCCTTCCTCCCCGCTCAAAAGTCATACTTAGGACTTAGTTCTAACAGTGTGTCATCATTTTCACTCCTCTTCTCCCCCTGCCCCCCAGCATAATTCATTTATCTTCTAGATAAAAATAAATAATTTTCACATTAGGAAAAAATAAAAATTACTAGAAGCAGAGGGTAAATTTACGGCATTATGCCTTCATCCCAAATGAATGGAACATTTTAAAACTTTAACAGGACTCATAACTGAAGCACTTACATCATATTTTGGCTATAACATCATGAATGGTTCTGACATAGTAAGTTCTCATTAAGTGACACATGAACTGTGATATTATCTGACCTATTATTTATTCACAGCAAGATATGACATCTTCCTCTCATGATTATATATTGTAAGAGTCACAGCCACACAGTCACACAAATAAAACCACTCTAAAAACTGAGTTTTCCCCTAGCCACCATCACTCATGTAATTCATCTTCTTTTAGCTCTTGCCAAGAGAAACGTGCAACTATTTACAGTGGCAGAGAGAGAAAGCCTTCCTGCTGGGCCGTATATTGCCTCTCTCCTGTAATCTGTCTTCAAACTGCTAAACCCATTCACACTCCCTCTAGTCTACATCAGCTACTAACATCCCTCTGAAGACTCTGTATACTTTCCTAAAATTTAAATCTTTTCTTTTAGAAAGTATAAAGACGACCATCAGTAAATGTACCAACACAGAGACATCTTGTTGTGCTGGAATCAATGAAATGAAACATTTGCACAGCATTCTGTAATCAAAGAAACGCAATTCTTTGACATCCATTTTATGAAATTGGATCACTTCAGGTACACAGGGAGTAAGCTCAGTCAATCTGAAAGCAGAGTGCCCTGGCAGCCAGGAGGGACAAAAGTGTCCTGGAGGGCACCAGGCACAGCATCACCAGCTGGGCAAGGGAGAGGATTGTCCTGCTCTGCTCTGGAGCGGCCTCACCTTCAATATTTTGTACAGTTTTGGTCACCGCAAATAAGAAAGATATTAAGTTCTGAGAGTGTCCAAATGAGGGCCACAAAGAAGAGAAAGGGGCTTGCAGGTAAGAGCAGTTGAGCTCACTTGGTCTATTCAGCCTGGAGGAAACTGAGGAGAAACCTCACTGCAGTTACCACTTCCTAATGAGGGGAAGAGGAGGGGCAGGCACTGATCTCTTCTTTTTGGTGACCAGTGGCAAGACCCAAGGGAATGGCCTGAAGTTGTGTTGGGGAGATTTATTTTGGGTTTTAGGAAAAGTTTCTTCACCCAGAGGATGTTTTGGCACTGGAACAGGCTCCCCAGGGCAATGGTCACAGCACCAAGCTTGACAGAGTTCAAGCGTTTGGACAATGATCTCAGGTGTGTGGTGTGACTCCTGGGGATGGTCCTGTCCCCTGGACCATGGCAGGGAGTTGGACTTGATGATCCTTGTGGGCCTGTTCCAACTCAGCATATTCTCTCATTCTTGATATCATCCTATTGACCTCTGAGTATGATTCTTAGGAAAGCTAAGTGTCCACAACTGCAGCTTAAGACAATGAACATGTTAAAAAAAAAGAGACTCAACATACCCAGGTATTTCTATCAGAACAGATGTAATAATTTTTCAATCATTTGCACAAAAAAATTCTCAAGAAGACTGTTCTATGGTCTTAGAGCACACACAAAATAGATATCCTTTTTTCCTGTCTTATCGTCAGACATGACTGATTCCTATTTCTGTAACCCCTTCAAGGACTGTAAGAATCCATCTAAAGCAAGACATACTCCAATGTATCTACTACAGTAAAATTGCAGGTTACTAATAATATTGTATAGGTTACTAATAATATTGTATTAACTCTTAATAATGTATTAACTCTTCCAACACACAGTTTGTATATTCAAGAACTAAAAGACATAAATGGACCTGTTTACCTCCAGCAAGATGTGAACTGCAGCAAAGAGTTACAGATCTTGGGACAAAACAGTAACTTGTTCCCAGGAAATTGAGATACAGGATATTATAATTAATAATTCAAAAAACAAGTAGTCTAAAACATGGCAACTTAATTTTGACACCTTAAGAGTAGAATTTATCTTTATATTCTGGGTCTATGTTATATCTTTCAATGTTTGTAAGATCTAATGGAGATCTTTGCTGCTAAGGTGTTGGAAATTAAGGGAGGGAATAGGTAATGTATAATCATTTAAACAATGAGTGGCAGTTCTTTTGAAGTTTATTTAGGATTACGTGGGTAGTATGAATAGTATAGATGTGGCTCATAACACTGAGTCTGGGAGAAGAGCTACTCGTATTGTGAAACTACAGCTTGGGAATTTGAAAGCTTTTCTCTTTCTTATTTATTTATCTTTTTTCAGTTTTGCCACAGTCTTTTGCACCAATTTGAATTGCTTTTGCCCAAATACACTGTTCTGAATGGAAGGGCCACGGTATGGTCATGTTCAATAGAAGGTTCATCTCAGCTCATGAGCAAAATCACTAGAATTCAGACAGGATTTATTATGTTTATGAAGCAAACATGGCATGTTCTGGAGAGTTTTGGGGACACTTTTCTTCAGGCCTTGTACATGCTTGAGGCCTGAATCGTTGCAAGGAAATGAAGAACATTTTCCACCATCCATACAGCAGTATCTAGCCAGAATACAATACCCTAAAAGTATTGATCATTTTTGCAAGCTTTTACTGAAAAATGCTTTTCCTTAAAAATAACAAGGGAATTCTTTCACTTGAATAAGTCTATACTATTTATATGCAGAATAAACAAGATAATATCCTTGTTAGCATTTGGAAGGAAACAAGATGTTTTAAACCTGCTTATTTTTTTTTATATTTGCAGATTTCTCTTCACAAGTCATATAGAAAATGCAGAGGCACTCTGAAGAAAGGGACTTGACTTTTGGGTTTAGAAGTGGGAGTATTCACATTGCAAATAAGTGAAAAACATGCAGCATTTCTTAGGGATTTTCTTTTGGATGTTTTTCTTTACATGTACTCACACTCAAGGCAGCTGGTCCTGGAGGTCCTGCATCTCCCTAGTTAAAAGAGGAGAGGAAGAAAATCAACAATCTCTTTAGTTATAAATATTTAACCTCTAGACCTTCTAGAGAATATGCAGCACTGCAGAAGTGATTTCAGTACAATCATCAAACATGTTGATCATGAAAATATGTGAGTAAAGTGATATTCTTCTCCAGTAATGGCATAGATATACACAGTTCACCACAGGTTAAAGAGCAAAAAAAAGCCAGTGCTCTGCATAAATGAATCACAGCTTTAAAAAGCAATCCTTCAAAGCACATTTCCATATGTCAAGTTACAAGCTGCAGCTTGCATGTACAAGGTGGCTGCTGAAGCCAGTGTGACAGCTCACATATGTAAAGACATCTGACTGTGTAAATATTCACAGAATTAGGTCACCGAGGTAAAAATCACATCTGAGACCTTCAGGTTTAGTTCATGGGAGCAAATTAGTGCACCCAGAGAGCAATTCAGAATACCAAATTTAGGCTTCTACTCAGAGCTCCTTTTAAAATTCATTGTTATAAAGGGTACTTGTCTTTTGCATTTACAGTTAGCCTGTACTCATATTCTTTAACCCTTAAGTTGCACAAATGGCAGCAGTGGGTGTTTGTGACACATAGTTATGGCAACACGGTCAAACCTGAAGAATATCATGCATACTCACATATACATACAACTTAATAGATTTAAAAATGTACCTTTTCTCCTTTTGGACCAGTCACACCAGGACTACCAGGGTCACCTTTTAGTCCCTGGGCAGAAAGAGAAATGCATATTTGTTGTCATCTGTGAAAAATCCTGTAGCACTGTGAATTAGTATACACTAAACAAATAGGCCTTAAAATTCTATCGTGTTATTAGTACTATCTCAAAATTGTTTATTTTCATTATTCTGTGAACAGACAAACATCTATCAAAGACCACATGTGTCTTCAACACGTAATTAAACATACAAAGTAGATACTTTATTGTGCCCCATCATGGTAAGTAGTGAGCTGAAATGCAAAGTTCCTTTGCATTGGCCAACAAAGATAAAATAGAATACTAGAGGGAGTGCTGGTACATTCACTTGAATGCTGCTAAAATTGGGAAAGAGGCAGAGGTGGACAGAAACTGCAGATTTTATGTTTCAAGTAGCAGTGCTGAGCTCCAGAGAGGTACAGGTCAGAGCTGCTGCACATCTTCCAATACTCTCATTTTCACCAGTGTTCACAAAGGCAGTTAAAGAAACAATTGATTTCCTTCATACCTCCTTCTTTAGCTCTGCTTTCAAGGGGAGAAGCAAATAGTACTGCCTAGCCTTACACTTGACATACACAGCCACTTCACACTCGCAGGATCAGAGTGGCTTGGGCTGGAAAGGACTTCTGAAGATCATCTGGTTCAACCTCCCCTGCAGCAAACAGGGACATTACGAACTGGATCTGGTTGCTCAGAGCCCCATCCAACCCATTCTTTAATGTTTCCAGGGATGGGGCATCTGCAGCCTCTCTGAGAAACCTTTTCCAGTGTTCACCATCTTCGTTGTAAAGTATTTCCTACTTACACTTAGTCTGAATCTACCCTCTACAGTATCTCTTATACAATTCTTCCACTAAGAAGTTCTCACCGGAAGCACCCAAAGAAACCCCATAAAATATCTTTAGTACCCAGCACACAATCTTTGTTGTTTTCTCCTTGCTGCAAAACAAAAAATGAGAGGTTTCAAAATATGCCCAGTAAATTCAAGCCATTTTACAGCAATGAATGAACTTACTTCCCATGCTGAACCAGTCTACCAGGAATTCATTTTAATTTAAACTGAGAGATTTGCCTTCCCTCTGACACTGCTTTAGTGAAATGAGAGACTGTGAATATCTAAAGTCAGAAACACTGCTACAAGATCAAAGATTTTACAGAGAAATGAAACGACAACAATGTAGTCAATACAATCAAAATGAGATGCTCCATAAGCAACCACCATTGATATTCTGGAGGTTAAATAGGTCAAGGATAGAAAAGATTTTTTTACATCTGAATTAGGGTTTACAAACTAAAGTTCTTCCCAGCTCCCTTTTAGTCCTTGCAAACTCTCTTCTTTAGTTTGCAATTATTAGGGAGATAGAGACAACTGGCATGAAAATGGTAACTAACATCTGTGCCTTGGTGAGTACAGAAACACGAAATCAGTGAGTGTTCTAAATACTGCGTGTTTGTGCAACTTCACTTCCTGCTAAAATGACATTAATTCACCATCTGGAAGGAACATCATTTAGAACTATACGAGCATTTAAGTACCCACTTTGGATTAAATTTGTGGTTGTTGTAAATACCCCTGATTTAGCTTTGATTTGTTCTTTATTAAGCTTGCCAAATATGTAATAGTTAAATCAGAAGTAGTTTTGCTGTTTGAACTTAAAAAATGTAATAGGCAGATGGATTCAAAAACCAAGCCAAAAAATTGCTTTCTTCTTACAATCTGCATATTTATGACATAGCTTTAATATTGTCTCCATTTGCTACATTTTACTTTCAACCTCCTTCTGAAAGACTGCATAAAACACAACCAATCCATATTCTTAAAGCCACTTTAGGGATTTTTCAGGTATGCAGACTATATGGATTTAGTTCACAATCAATACTAGCAAATCAGCCGTGGAACAATAGTTATGAGTTTAGGAATTAGCTCTTAAGCTGTATGTTTACAGAAGACAAAAGATAAGGCTAAAAAAACCCTGTAATTCACAGATGGTGACATATATCTGTGTGTCTCTACTGAATAGAAAATGCAACTGCACATGAAAGATGCTGAGCCTGAGCCATGCACTTTCAAACTATGAACCTTATTTTTTCCTGATTGCTGTGTTTAAAGCTTTTGGTAGTGTTCCTGCAAGAGCACCTCAGTGCGGTGTGCAGTCTGACAGCTACTACAGAGATGATGACCTCAGCAATTGACCTCAAATAAAAAGGACAAGGGGAAATTACATGTTTTACAAGAAACTTTACAGTGTTTGAAGGAGGATTTTTTAAAGACAGATGTTATAGACCCATTAGAAATATATCTGGTTCGCCTACACGTTACATATGCATTTAAAAATATAATAAACATAATAAGTTCCAGACATAGTGAATGCTTGCAAAAAACCCATCTGGGAATGCACCATGCCTATTCTTCCCTACAGTCATCCTTTTGAAGCTGCTGAGAGGTTTAGCTGCTGGCCCACTGTCTCTGAAATGCCATAAGAAGCAAGAATTCCTGTGCCAAGTCAAATCTGTAGCCCCTTTCAGCACAGTAGAGTATCCTGTCTCTGGCACAGACCAGAACAGGATGCTTCAGTAAAATGAATGTGGTTATCCAAACAGATATAATTTGGATGATTTTAGACCAAGCCTTAAGTTAGAAAAGCTCATTTTCTGCAATGTTTTAGAAGAGCAAGGTCAGCTTTGAAAACAAACAGATTTCTATTGATCTAAGGAGTCTGTTACCAGATTTGCCAGAAATTCAAGAACAGACTAGAAATTCCAGAAGTTCTTATAACAGAGAGTGAATTAATTGGGTATTGAATTCTATCCCAGTCTACTCCTAGCTTTTTGGGACCAATATAATAATATACATTTGAGTCCATGGACAGTCTTCAGCAGATGCATCTTTTCCTCTAAAAGGACAACAGCTTGGTCTTCTTACAGGTCATGAAAAATTTACATTATGGTTCCTCTATGGAAAACCAAAATATAAAGTAAGCATTAGAATATGTACATACAAGGCCAATTCAAAGCTAACAAGAAAAGAATACTGGAAATAGCAGAAATGAGAAATGTTCTATGTACATATATAAAGTAAGACTGATAACTGCAATACAATTTCTAATCAACAGAGAAATTACTGCAACAATTTATCAAAAAAATATCAGTAAGGGTGTGAATTGGGGTCAGTGAGGAAAAGATTAAATTAGAGGCAGTGTTTTTGTTAGGATGGGAGACAATGGCATTTCTTCTGGTGGAATGAATGAAAAACACATAAAACAGGTAAAATGTACCAGCAGGTGACACCAGGTACTCTTCTGAACAAAAAATTGCAAAGATCAGCTGGACCCCAACCAGAAGACTCCAGAAGCTCCCTGCAGGAGCCAAACGTTGCCTACTGGAATTGCACCTATTTGTGCAGCATAAACTATGGTGCACACATGTGGCAATGGAAAATGCAGTCAGACTGCAATAATACTTTCAGGAGAACAGGTTTTCAACTGTAAAAGATACCAAAAGGTACCTTTCCCCAAATACCTTTTGGTTATTTGCAATTCCATGGCCTTCATCAGAGTAATCTGGTTCAATGTCACATCAGGCTGAAATCTCCTAGAACATTACATATTATCTAATGTACTGGAAATAAAGTACACAACCCAACATTCTAACCAACAATGTGCAACCACATTAATATAGATCAGATCAGATCAGTTATCTCTGCTGAGTAACAGAGCTTGGAAATACTCTAACTGCTAAGAACAGTATTGCATTTTCTTCACAAAGCAGCCTTAAAATCTAAGTTAACAACAAGCTTCAAAGTCAGATGTACAATGCCAACCTGGATATGTTGGGATAACTTTTCTAATTTAACAAAGTGTTTTCAGAGCTCCAAAAAACATAGTTCTTCAGTTTATGTCTCAGGTATTTTTAAATACTGCCACTGCTCTTTTCTCATTAATGGAATTCCTAAACTTCAAACTGGTATGTTATTAGAATTTACTGGACCCTAAATTAAATTTACTATCTCCAAATACTTTTGTTCCTAACAGAATGCTCAGACTCTAGATATAAACAAACATCATCACCAACTTCACTTTTTCAAGCAATAGGATTATTCCCTTCCTTTTCAGGTACTTCCATTCAATGCTAATACAAAGAGAGTTCAAGGTTAGACAGCCCATGAGGTTGTGAAGGTAAACAACTATTGCTATTATATCAAGATGCAGGATCCCTTTAAAAATGGTCATACTTCTGATTATCTTTTCCCACAAGCAGCAGAATAAAAAGGTCTAATGTGCTTTCTGTCTTTCCATTGAAAACCTGAGATTCTTTTATTGCCTACTGAACTTAAGAGGTCCATCCCTTGACATCAGGTATGCAAAGAATAAAATTTTGTGTAGGAAGGTTTTAGGAAAGTCACTTCAGCAAGAGAAATAAAAATAACACATTAAACACTTGGTTTAATATATATAAACTAGATTTTAATTTTAGATTTGTTTTACTTTTTTTTCCCATTTACAAGAAAGACACTATTCCTCTTCCAGCTATGCATGACACATGCTGACAAATATGATAAAACTTGCTTTTTTGACTTACTTTTGCTGAAAGATTTAAGTTATGTCAGAAAATAGTAATTGGCAGTATCCCATGGCATTCATTCCTACCTGCACCAGTGATCAAGAAAACAACATGACTCAAAAAGAGTCTAAAAGTTTTGGTAATAAAGATTTTCTTTTCACTTCAGATCCACAGGCAGACATATGGATATAACAGAGAACATATTCCACAGATAGTTTCATGGATATTTATATTGCAAATTTGTCCTTATTCCACACAGGCTATGAGTGTTTTTATCAGTTTTTTTCAGATAGTGTGTCTATGAAGCTCTATTTGTTGCAGTGATACAAATGATAGCATTATTACAGTATCACAGAATCATTAAGGTTGGAAAAGACTTCCAAGATCATCAAGTCCAACCTTTCGCTGATAACCACCTTGTCAACTAGACAAGACATAACTCCTCAGTGACAAAAGCAGACAGGTCTCACACCCAACTGTAAAACAAAATATCCAAAAGAATGGTGAAGGGAAACAGCATCTTAAAAAAATTACTGGATTTTAGTGGCAGCAATGTGGCACCTGAGTTTAATGTCAAGTGGCTAAAAGAGTCTCAAGGGATAAAAGAGATACTATTCAAGCAAATTGGCTGTTCATCCTATAAAAGCTAATACCTGCTTAGACACAAGACATGTACTACAGGACTATATTAATAATATATTAAGTTATTTATAACTACTCCTTAAGAAACTAAAAACAATGGCAACCACATTAGTACTATTTATAGCAAGTATTCATGTTGTCAGATGGATTTTGAATAATGGCTCAGGCTGGGAAACAGCATTGTAGATCTTGGCTCAGATTACTGGAGAGATAAACTGGGAGATGTGCAGAACAGTTAGAGATATTCACAGTTCCCACCTCGAAACCTGGCTCTCAATGAGATTAACTGAGCCACTTAGCACAACAAGTGAGAGAAGAGGAAATTAAAACTTTCTAGGTATATCATCACTACAGCCTAGTCTCCAAACCAGGTCTGGCTTGCCCTCTGTCATGCTATTTCTTTCTAGCAAGAACTTTCTGTACAGCTAAGAAAACACAAGTTAGCAACAGCAAGCAAAAGTTTTCTGTGACACCTACTTTTCTGATTTTGATTTAAATACATTCAAATATGTTTCTACCATTTGTTCAAGATAAAATGTTCAGTCATCATCTTCGAGTTCTTGTGAGGATGGAAACCCCCACTCCCCCAGGCAGAGACAACACCTGCCAGAAGGCAATGCCACTAACTTTAAGTGTTTTCAGGCTGTTTTTATACAGCACTGCAAAGTACACCAATGTAAGTAGATTAACTTGATTATTGCAGAAATATCTGATGTTACATTTCTGCTTCGAGAAATTTAAAGTTTCAGACATTGATAGAAACTAAGAGTCAATGATACACAGTCCTGTGAATTTAAGGACTGATCTCTCCATGCAGAGTGATAACTGAGTTCAAAGTACTATATTTAAGTGTTGTTAGAAAGGAATTATGTGTTCATTCAAACAATACAATGTTATACTGCCATGTGCAGTTTTACTTCTGTTTTAATGACAGTTCCCATAATAATCTACCATTTAGTGACACATTGCAACATTTCAGTAAATATTTAAAAATATAAATGTTCACTATTTTTCACTTTCACAGCACCACTATGTTAAATATGTCCTAGAGTTAATCAGATACTTGGTATATCTTACTGTTCCTAAAAGGTTGATGGAGCAAGATCTCATGTAGTAAAGAAGATCATGCAAGACCAACACAGAAATGTCACCAGAGCTAAGGAAAGAAACACAGATGTGTACTTTCCATGCTGTCAGCATATATGTATGCATGAGAGAAGTATACAGTTCACCTTTACAGACAGACAGGCTACAAGAGAATACCTCTTCAAATACCTAAATGTAGTTTCAGTTTAGTACATAGGGCATGTTCTCACATGAAGGACATCCACTATTACTTAAAAATAGCCTGATTTACCCAACATTAAATTATAATTACCTAAAACAGGAAAAATATTTTTATGTTTACAGTGTACACAGAAAGCCAGGTGAAGTAGAAAGTGTCATAATTTTGTAGCCTGTGTTACCGCATTTTCATGTAACCCCATGAAACCTTAACCTTCAGTAACCCCAGCTAGACTGCCATAGTATTTTTGTGTTAAATGCTGACCCTTTTATTCTTTCAGAAAAGGTGCTTAAAAAAGTAACACTGAATGTTTTTTCCAAGTCCTGTATCTGGATTCTAGTCCTAAGGTCAGTCATTCCCCATCTGGGAGATGCTCTCTGCCTTCAACAGCAATTCTTTGCAACTGGAGAGCCAAGAGCATTAAAACCTAAAGCCAGGGTAACTCCCATCAAGGTCAAGAGGGAGAAGGATGGGAAGAGGGTGTAAAGCAAACAGCTTGTTTGGCTTTATTATTATGATTTTTTAAATCTTATTTTTTTAAATCATGCTGGTGGTCTATTTTAGTATTTAATTGAAAAAAGACCACCTGATTTTTTGCCCTCTCATCTTGGTTTCACACATACAAAACTAAATAAAAATTTTAAATTAGGCAAAGTATGGTTTAGTTTATAGTCATGCCTATAGCATAGGCTCAGGTTCAAACCTGAATGTGAACTCAGTCATCAGGATTGTCCAGTATTTTTAGATACAGATTTATGCTACCTTAAATATGGTCCACTCCAATTAGCTAAGTAGGCAGTGAAATCTGGCAGTGTAAAAAAATGTTTAGTTTTGATTCTATCACAAGAGACACATGGCACAGTGAGCGACACACACAGGAATGGCTAACAGCTTTTTTTATTTTCTCTTTCAGAAACCAAAGCTACCAAACCATAGCTTTACCCTGCCTCCAAAAATGCCTCCTTCTCCAGAAGATTATCTAACAAGGAATGATTCTCATCTATATTATGTTTAATCCCCATGCTTGTTTCTGATTATCTCGTGAGTGATGAGCAGAAACATCACGGAACCTACCAGATCCTTATCCACAGCCCTCCTTACATGAAGCCCTAAGAACTCCTATGTCACATGAATGCATCTCTTCTTCCCCTATTGTTTTGTGGATGTTAAATCTCCAGGCATACACAATGTCTAAATCCATCACTCTTCTTACATAAAATCTGAATTACATTTTTTAACCATCCACCCAGAAGTTTGTAACTTGACTGTTTCATTATTGTTCCATTTACCTCTGTTCCAGGAAGGCCTTCAGGTCCTGGTTCTCCTTTATCTCCTTTTTCGCCCTAAAAGAATTAATATTTATTTTATTATACATACTCATGGCAAATACTAACTGTTATAAAATACTAACCCACAATGTTTTTAAACAGGAAAAATATTTTACCATTCTGGTCTGTTCTTCATGTATATTGCTGGATGTACAAGCAAAACTATTTCTTAAATTCCAACAGAAATTCTTTCCAAATAAATGTCCCTGAAAAAATGTCTAGCACTCTGATAGGTACAGTTCTCTGTACTTCATAGTGTCATTGAATATCCATAAAGACTCACCACAGAAGAACATTCTTGTTTCTTACTGTGTTTCAAGAACATGGTGGTGAAACAGAAATTTACACCAGGGAACAGTTTAGCTTCTGAAAATCCTAATCTTAATATTACATTTTTTCTTTTTCATTCTGAGATTCATATTTGTTATCAGATACTTAAAGTAAGTGCTTATGTACAAATTCCTCAGTATTATAATTTGTTTTTTCACTCATACTGGTATATGGTTCACCATTTGCACTTGAAAAATAGAAACAACTTTTGTTCTGGAAGTTTTCTTACAAGTATGAATATGAACAAATTGTTAATCAAAAGAAAAAAAATGGTGGGAAGGTTCCTTCAGAATTGACTATAGCTGGTTCCTGAGTTTGTTCATGAAACATTGACTACAAAACACAATAATAGTTGTAGAATATGTGAAAGAATTCAGTTCCATATTAACTCTAATAACCATGCTATTCCAGTTGACATATTTCATCTGTGAATAAAATACACCTGTTAAACAAGCATAATTTAAGAAAAAATACCTTCCAGAAGCAACTAGCCTAAAGAGCTCTATAATTGCTTCTCTGTCCCTCAAATGAAGTTTGTCAAATCAAAATAAGTAATCATAAATTAACAATTCTGATAGAAGTGTGAGGACTGACTTAATTAGAGTCTAAGCTCTTCATATAAACCAAAGAAAACAAAGAGCTCTTCACCGAATATCCATTATCTCCAGGGGACTACATTTGTCTGAGCAGAACCTATTCATTATATCAGCATCATCTTCATAATTCTGTTAGGTAAATGGTATTGAGCTGAGATCATTCAGCTAATTCCATTTGTGACACAGCCCTGATTCAGAGCCATTTCTCCCATGGCAATGACAGAGGGCATTTCATATAATAATCAGTTTTGGAAAATGAGTTTGTATGAGCTTTGTCAAACAGCTGAAGCCTACTAACATATTAGCAGCCGCAAACCGTGAATTTAATAATCCCACTCCCAAGATGGCTTTGCTGGTTCATTTTTTCCATTTTAATATATCTTGTTGATAAGAAAGTTAATGCTACACATTAGCTTGAATCATACAGTTAAGGTTTTCCCTCAAGTATTCCCTTTCTTACTGTTAAAAAAGCGCCACGTAAATCTGTGCATTTACTGCAAAGTTTAAATGACACCAAAGAGTTATAGGAATTTAACACCTATTATTTTAGTATGTTTAACCTATTTTAGCATGTTCAAACTACCGAGTCCTCTTTGTTCTATGGATTAAGACACTGGTTGAGATAGTAATTTTCTTTCACTGTCAGTTTAAAAAATAACCCAGTTGAAATCCCAGGCGTACTGTTCTTTTTAAATAGCTCACTTAAACTTTTAGAACTGCAAAAATGACATTTTGCTTTTCATCACTGTGACATACTGAACATTTAATACTGCTTTCAGGATATTTCAACTAGTATCAGTTACGCTGCTACAGTCTTGCAACAGTTATAAAGGTACATTCATCTATTTGACATAAAATCTCCTTATCTGAATATATTTCTAGAAGATTTACAAATCATTTCAATATATGGAGCTGTTTTTTTTCTTCTATGGCTTGTGTATTTGCTTTCACAATTTAAAAAAAATGATGCAAATATGTACAGATTTGCTCCAGAAGTAGTAGCATCCTGTAAAAATGCCTTGATGTATAGGTGGAAACTTAAGGTAAAAGTATCTTGTCATAATTTGTTATGCAACATCTACATTGCCATAAAAAGCTAAACAGAGAGCCTAACTAAAAGATGCCTGTCCCCTCACCCTCACTGATCATTTGCCTGGCTGTAAGATGAGCAGTACGTGTCGGTGATCGTGCCTCTTCCTCTCCAGCAGAAAGACAGTGACCCCAAAATGCTGCCAGGCAGCTCGAGACACATACAAGTGTGGCTGGTGAATGCAGGGAAGACAGAAACCCCCCATTCCTTATGATTTACACAGTGTTTGGATTTGAGATGTTTCTCAGTTTCTTTGACAAAATGATAAAGAGCACCCCCTGTTAATGAGCCTTGGACCTCTGCAGAGCCCCTGGCTTTCTGCCAGGTGTGCAACTTCACTATGAACATGTTCCGATTTTTTAATGCA
The DNA here is from genome assembly GCA_013397075.1 of Rhabdornis inornatus. Taxonomy (NCBI): domain Eukaryota; kingdom Metazoa; phylum Chordata; class Aves; order Passeriformes; family Rhabdornithidae; genus Rhabdornis; species Rhabdornis inornatus. Next base: position 111,300 of record VWZS01003842.1, read on the forward strand.
GTACATGGTTTGTACTTGCCAAGCCTGTCGTATGGAATGGCCGTGTTCTCTGTGAAGCCAGAATCAAACCAAACAGAGGTCCAAATTTTACAATTTATTCTCACAAGAACTGAGCCAAGTCATGCTCATTTCTGTCTTTATGAAGCACACTATACTGCATAATTAACAGCTTCAAATCTAGCCAATTTACAGAGCTGCTGAAGCCACTCTGCAGTGTAGGGGAGGCTGTTAATAATCAACACTGTGGCTTTGTGGCAATGTACCTTATAGATTAACAGAAAAAGAGAAAGATGCATTAATGTCACTTTATATGAAGTGCTCTGTTGTTACTGAGCTAAAGAGAGAGAGCAACGACAGCAACACATACAGACCTTCTTAGGGAAAGAAGGCATTTTATTGAGAGCACGATCTGTACTTATAGCATGTTCTGCAGAGCTAAGACAAGACAGTAGCTCATTGGATAATTGAGAAAAAGCCTCTGGGACAGTACTTCAGAATGAGTCCCACGGTTGGCACCAGGTGTTAACCTAATGTTATTAATTTCATTCTATTTTGACAAAATTATCATCCTGGGAGAAATTCTCCCTAACTGGCGCTGAACAAGCTATCAGCTTGGGAACGGATCTGTGAAAGAACCAGGAGAAACTCCAGCCTGGGTTTGATTTTCCTGGCTGCAATTTTCCTAGGTCTCTAACAGTGTATCTACAGGCCTCCTGCCTGCTTTCACTACATTTAGATGAGAATATTAAAGAGAATATTGCAAAAACAGGATGACAAAACTCTGAAAGCATCAAGCCTTTTTTATTAGTTAACTAAAACTAACCTGATGTAACACTGAATTATCTGTATTTCTTCATATGAAATTTGCATTCCATTATCCTGATGGAACCAGCTGATGGGGTTGCTCCAGAATAACTGCCGGGAGGGATTCAGTCTGTTGTGTGTAATATTGGATGCCCTGAATTCAGTGATAGCATTCTTTAATTAGGGCTAGGGGTACATCCACAGTCTCTGCAGGATGAGAGTACCAGCCTCCAACTCACTTGTCTACTCTAAGATTGCCTCATTTTCCTTGTACAGTGTTTCCCCTATGTTAGAATGGCAAAGTAATATATTTGGAAATACATTACATTAACACCTAAAAATGGAACTGAAAAGATAAAGATATTTCTGCAACACTGCCCTGTTAACGATACAAATCAGGAATTCCTGGTGTCATTTTTTTGAAAGAATTTTAAAGTGCCATTGTTGACATTTGCTGAATTACTCTCCAAAGTTCACAATCTACATAATACCACTAAGTCAGTGTGGACACCTTATAATTTTTAACCTCTGAAACTCCATGATTTTACCTACATATCTTTAAGACAGTTACGACTTGTTATTTTATTTTTTTTAATACTTCTTTCTGTTATGCTACAGCTCTGTCTCAGCAGTTTTACATGAATTTTATTTTCTTGTGACCACATAGCTTCTTTTAAACTGATCTCAGCTCATAATAATGCTTATTGATTTTTCTTGAGTAAGTTATGAATTTTAAAAATCTAGATCTTCAGTTAAAAAAACCCCAACTTCTGTTTCTTTCTGATTTTCTGATAGATATCTGAAGAGCTAGGGTTATGAAGAGCTCTACTCCTACAATATTCCTACTGCCCGATCTGTAACCTTCCACAGAACATGGGATAGTATGCTTTAGGAAAGTGGCAATACACAGGGTGAAGCACCTCAGGACTGCTGAGAGATGGTACCATTTAAAAGGAGTGGAAAGACAGGCAAACTAATGATTTTGACTCAGCTCAGACTGGGAGGTACTATGCAAGGAAACATAAGAGTGACACGTGAATCTCATTTCCAAACAGGCTGTAAGCATGTAGCACATAAGATTATTTCCTAAGCAGGGTCAGAAAGAGACAGCATAATGCATTGCAGAAATACACTTCTATTATAGAAAACAAAAATCAACAGAGGTGGTCAGGAAGGATGCCACCTCAGAACCTGTGTCTTCCCAAGCCCATATATTTAGGATACTCAGACAAAGCAATAAATCAGGTGATCACAAAACTTTATAGAGATCAGACAGTCCAGGAGATACGCTTATCAAGAAACAATGACCAAAAACCTGCTGATTCCAAACTGTGCCATTGCTGTCTTGTGAAAGAGTCCTAAACAAGTGTTGCACCAGAACATACTGGATACCATGTCAGGAGAAAGATCTTCCCTTCTTGCTTTTTTTTTTTTTACATAGACTGAGCAATACTGAAAATACTCACAATGGCCAATTACTGCCTCAACTAAAGGCAAAACCTTAGGCACAGAACTCTGAATCAGAATCTAGGCAAGCCCAAGGCTCCAAAGCTGCACCAATTAACTGCTTCATTCTGTCAGCAGGAATAAGGCAGCCATCCAGTTTTACTCTTTGTAGGAAAACCTTAAAATGCAAAATTATTTGGATCAATTAGAACAGCAACAAAAAACCCCAACAAACAAACCCAAACAAACAAACAAACAAACAAGACCAAACAAAGAAACCAAAACCCAACTCAAACCCCAAGTCAAATAAAACTTTTGGTATACTGCTCTCCAAATGAAGAAATCCAAAGCAGAAACGACAAGCACTACTGCAGAAAAGTATCTGGGTATTTGCATATATCACACAGTGCACAGAAATCTGTAACACAAAAACATTACTAAAAAGCTAAACTCCATTCTCCATTTGTAAAATGCAAGCTGAAAAACTCCCAATTATTCTGGGTTACTTGCCACTGATGAGAAAAGTGAAAAATAACAGCTAGTTCAGGGCACCATATTTTTCTGCTCTTCTCCAAGCTAGAATGACAGAAAGTGTGAAAAGTAGTTAGGAGGAAAGAATGAGCATAGGATATGCTGATGGATCTCAAATATCAGAAAAAAATGCTACAAATGGGACATCAAGGTTTCCATACTGATAATGCAAATAATAGATTTCATTTGTAGCTAAATGGGGTGTGGAGGGTGGAATTTGTGTTAAAAAGGCAGAGAATGATCTAAGATTAGAATGAATTTGCCTTAACTGTAGATTTTGCTTGAGAATGCTCTGAGCAGACTTGACGATACTCCATTGTATGTGTGTCTTCCTGTGGGTGAGGCAGATCTAACCCTGAATACTCTTCCAGGATAACATTTCCTCCCAACTGCTCCTGGGTTCTGCTATGATCACTCTCTCTTGAAAAATGTGTCAAAGCCACATGTCAAAATAGTTTTAGCTTTTCTTAGGATGTTGCCCTTGCTGTGTTTGATTACAGTGTTTGCAGGTACATGTCTTAAGGAGTCAAAACTCTCTCATTTAACAAAGACTCCTTTTTTCATGAAGGTGTTGAAAGATACACAAACATAAATACAAATGCCAACAAAATACAGAATAACAACATGACCGAGACATTTTCTCTGTCCATGTGCCATTATTGCCAAGCACAATGAACAGCAAAATAAAACTTAAACCAAATAACACATGAAAAACAGGAGAATAAACATATTCTAAAAGAGCTAGCAATCTCTTGGATTGAAGGACTGTATTCACATTCATTCAAGTAGCTTAGACATACATTTCTATCTCATACATTCTTTATGAAAAGTTCAACTCTCCCATTGTAGCATCCACAAACGCTGATTTCTAAAACAGTCTATTAATTCCGTGGCACCCTGACAGGTAATAAAGTGTCCCCAGTCACAGTCTTATTGAGAACTTTTATAACATAGCCTAAAGAACTATGATTGAGAACTAAATCTTAAATAATGTCCAATTCTAATATTTCACATCTAGAAAATGCCACAGCAAGGCTACCAGCAACGCCTTGTTGAAAACACAAGTGAAGAGTCCTATGATCTCTTAGTGTGTTCCTTACTGAATCTCATCTTGGTTCTTCAGTGTAACCCAATCCTGTGCAAATCTAAGAGATTGCCTAACATTCCCTTGTGCTGACCAGAGCCATTAAAAATCATTAATGAAATGAATACTAAAAGGGATTGACATGTACTGTGATATGTGGAAAAGATAACATACACAGAACACCTTTTCATCTGAGAGACTTGTTAAGGTAAAAGAAATACAAAGACACAACCTCATCCTTCTGGGTAATAGATATTAGCCAGCAGCAGAAGAAAAAATACTGATATTTTGGCTAACTCTTGCTTGCTACAATGTATGCAACTCTAATCACAAACTCACATTTAGCTTGTTTTTCAATAATAAACATCCCAACATAAATAATTAATGTCATGTTTAAGATGCTCACACTGGCTTTTCTTTCCACCACATGAAATTTAGACTTTGTATTTGCAAGTCTTCCTTTGCATGCTATCCTACCATGGCTCATGCTGCCATGACCATTTAAATTTCTTTTTATTTTCCTTTAAACTTTTCAGTGTCAAGGAGAAAAATACTAACAAAATCAGCAATCAAAACTCCACTCTTTATGGTAATTATGTGACCATCTACTTCCAGATCTAGCTTGAAAGAAAAATTCTTAACCCAATATTAAAGTTTGATTCATAGAAATAAGAAAAATAGTACAACCTAAAGCATGAGCTATCTGAAAGCAGAGTTTCAGTCGTCTAGATAATATGCATTCTTAACACTCACTTCAATATATCAATTCTCTCTTCAGAAAGTACCATCAGTCAAGCAAAATGTGTTTATAAGGAAGAGTCACTAAACTTTTTCATGGTGATCTTCATTTTCAAATCCTGCTTGGTATTTCTGTGCAAAAATTTTAGTGGGTGCAAACAGCTGCCTAATATAACTCCCCAGAATATATTTTAAAAACTAAAAAAACCCATTATTCTGAATAGTAATGGATATTCTATTCTTTCCTCACTCCATCTGGATGAGTTCTACAATAAATTCTACACACAGAATACCATCCCAGTTTAAAAATTGGTGTACTGCATATAATTTATTGTGATATACCTTTCCTCATAATCCAAAAGCAAAAGGCTTTCCAAACTATAAAGACTCCTAAATTCAGTCAGACAACTCATGCATGCATCTTTCCATGAAGAGGCCACGGAGGGAGCTCTCATGGTCCAGTCTTACTCTCCTTCTACAGTGTCTCTGACTAATCTCATCTGCAAATATAAAATCAACATTTCTGTGAGTCATCAGTTGCATCCAGATTTGACTCCTTGCCAAGAGCATGTCTTAACTTTCCAGTGCCTCATATCTAATCTATGTATGAATTGTTTTAAATATTTCTTTCAACATTTTTAACTTGAGAAGGCTTCCTCTTTTTTTTTTTTTTTGTACTGTAAAAAACACTGATTCTGTTGGTCAGCAAGAACTAGAATTATCTTGAAGTGTGTCTTTCAGATATGATCCACATCCAGACCATAGAAAAAATGTTTTTCATCTCTCTACACAACTTCCACTTTGAACCAGGCCATTTTCACAAATACTCTCTCACCCTCCTCTCTCCTACCCATTAGGATTTTCAGAGTTAAAACTCTGGTCATCATTTATCTTCTGTTTTGATGGTTCTCATGCACACACACTTAAATACCAGGACATCTAAGTGTAAAATAGAGTGCACAGCTTGGCATGCAAGGCTTACACAAGGTCATACCATTTATTTCCATACAATAACCACTCCATTCAACCTATTTTTTCTCTAGTGTTATGAACACAAAATCTGCACAATAGGCATAGCATCATTTTATGTATTATTTATTTTTTAATTAGCCAATCAGATCTGGTTGTTCCATCTTAATTCTTACATTTTATTTATAATAAGCCTTGGATTAAATAAATGGTCCGCTCTTTGTACATTGCCTAACACAAGGGCATCATAATACCTCTCAACTTTCACAAATCCCTGAGCTGTTACAGAGTTTTGTTCTTACATCGCTCAAGAACAAAACTAATAGCTGAATTTGGCTCTTAGTTTCCCCTCACTGATCTTCCCAGTAATTTTAAACTGAAGTATCTTATGTATCTATCAATAGATTAAAACCTCAAAAGAAAGAACTGTCTCGTTTAGTAAGCAGATTATTTTTCCATTTCTTAAGTAAATACTAGAAATGGATTTGACTTGCAGCTACAATTGTTTAAAATTCTATCTGCCTTTTAGTGGGGAGGTTTCTGTTTATACCGGGTTGGTGTTAGTGTTGAATGAAGATTTTTCCGTAGGAAGAATAAACCAGTTTCTTTTCAGGGCTTGTCTCCTAAGGCAACCAAAAGCCAATCTGTTCTTGACACCAGTTGACAAATAATATTGCTTTCACAGAACGTAGTGTTTTTTAGACACACATGCTTTCATGGTTTTGGCAGGGTATTGCTATTGTTATTTATACTCTAAAAGATGTTCTGCAGATGGTTAAAGCCACGTCAAGTGTTTGCACAAGCTGACGGACTATGTCTTTTCTGCCAAAGGCTGCACCTCTAGCTTTATTTCTATCACATGACAACCGAATAAAAGCCTTTTCTGCAGCTATGTTCATCGGGCCCCCACAGACCGCAATATCAGTTATCTCTATTTTCTTAGACTACAATAAGTAGTTTATTAAGGTCATAGAAATGCATACTTTATACCAGGAAACTGGTATTTCAATAAAGCTCTCACAAACCCTGGTATGGTTTAAAGATGTGGTATGTTCAGTCTCCTTATGGATATTTATCTGAGGTGGAGACTTGATCTGTGTTCAAAATACATCCACCTTGCTCAGTCATACTTCACTAAGGTGCTACTAAAAAGTAGGAAATTTCTGCCTTTTGCACAAAACATGGTAAATAGAGATTTTATTCAGGTAGTTTTCTCCCCTTTGGGGAGGATCAAAATTAACAGCTCCCACTTTCCTGGCAACTGTCCATACAATCAGCCCATATAGGTTCTATGGGTACCATCCACAGAAACAATGACATTTCTCTTCTAGCTGAACCACTATGCAGTGAAGGGTGAAAAATCAGTGGGTCTAGAAAAAATAGGTAGGACAATATTCGGCAGCCTACTGAATGGGAGGAATTATCTTTAGAAAGGTCATCCTGGGAAATCTGAGCAGTATCTACTGGCCAGCTAGATACCAGCATACAGCCTTTTTCTTTATCTGTGCACAATACATACTCGCCTCCCCATACCAGGAAGATCAGTGATATGCTCCCTGTAGAAATCTAAGACAACTCAGTCTTCACCTACTTTTCAAACTTGTCACAGAAACTCTCACCAGCTGTTGCAAATTAGCTGCTCTACTAATCCAGCTTCTTTGGCTTCTTAAACTAAAATGTAACAATACACAAAGATGATGAATGTGCATACTGTAAAAAGTAGCATCATAAAGCTGCTGACTTGGTCAGCTACATTAGCACATGCTTCTGTACAATTTACCATTCTTGAACTTTTGTGCAGATCCTTTATAACAGCCTTAATACCCTTGACTTCCATGCCATGTTATGTCAGGTCTTCTTCAAAGTATGTTTTATTTATGTCCATATGAGTGTAGAGTGTGGCACAAAAGAGATGATTTATGGAGAAAATGGCACAGAGTATTTGATGTTAACACTGTATTTTGTGGGAATTATTCCAAACCTACATTGAAGTAGCTCTAGTCTGGTTTCATGAATTCAAGAGCTATTTGGAATTGCAGCACCTTAGGCTTGTTCCAAAAGTACATCTTTCAGTGTAGTTTCATCCATAGAAGAATCATACTGTTCTTATCCAACCCCAAAAGTCCTCTGTATAGGTCTGCAGAACCTTTTAGTCACTTAAATATGCCTATTCTTCTGAATTACATTGGTTGTTGAAGAACAGCCACATACAGTCTGGAGAAACAGAATGTGCTGGGATATAAACCCAGTAAACAGAGGCACTTTTTTGGTCTAAACAGTTCCCTGACTTGTTTATTTTACTAGGAATCACACAAACAGTTGCAATAGCAGTGCACAGGGACACTGGGGATAGGAAGAAGCAACTGGAAAGGAGATTGGGAGGAAGATAATTTTTATCACTGACAGTATTATGTTAATAAACATAAAGTACTGCTAAGTGGAGGGAAAAAAAAGTGCTTTGAAACTTAAATATACTTTAGGATGTATATTGCTGACTTTTCAGTAGTAACATCCATATCTGTCTTTGCAGGTTGTAGAAAGATTCCCCGGCTCATATGCACACACTGAGTTCTATTTTTAGTATATTAATGAAAACAGTTCTGTCATCTCCTCTTCTACAGTGACCAATGTCTGTAAACATTTTGTTGTTTCTTTTATCAAATTGTTAATGAATTCTAATCCTTTTCCTCATTGAAAACTCTCACTCAAAATTGCAAAAGCTCGCATACAGAGCCCATTGACTCAAACTTGTTTAAGAGGATTAACTTAGATTACATGAAAGAAGGAAATTGTTTGCTGTCAGGGTAGTGAGGGACTGGAACAGGCTGCCCATAGAACTTGCCCAATCCCTGCAAGTGTTCAAGGCCAGTTTGAATGGGGCTTTGATCAACCTGGTACAGTAGAAGATGTCCCTGCCCATGGCAGGAGGATTGGAACTAAGTGAGCTTTAAGGTTCATTCCAAATCAAACCATTCCATGATTCTGTGATTTTGTATACAAATTTACATCCTTGCATTCATGCCTATTTCATAAATATTAAATAAAAGAATTTTTAAAGAGTTCTCTAAGTATGAGACTAAACTATAGGAACTACAAGGCTCCATAAACCTGTACTAATGTTTTTTTCAAATATTGCAGCATCAATACTGTTTGTTAGATTATCCTATTTCTTCTTCTCATTAGGTACGTGTCAGTACAGCCTTTTTCATAAAGAATAATCCTCTGCAACCGTTCTCAGTTGCTAAATGCGCACCATGTGTTACAGGTAAAAATTTTTAGTTCAATTTAAAATTATTTACCATTTATTAGCTACCAGTCAAAAAGCTTACAGCCTTGTTTCCAAACTAGTAAGTGCTTTCTCTGGGCATTATAGCTGTAATGACATCCAGTCATCCATCTCTGGATATGTCTTCACAGAAATCTCCAAAGTGCCACAGAAGGCACTGTTACTGGAAGCAGTACATCCGAAAGACTTGGCACTGTGCTCACATTATTAAACCTCATATCTCACACTATTAAACCTCATATCTCAACAGAATGGCCCCTAAAGGAAGCTGCAATGCTTCTGATACCCCTGATACCTCAGCAGAGCAGGCATGGCTGCTTCTTCAGAGCACCCCATGAGCTTTCTTGCCCAGAGATCCACATCTGGGCAAGAAGCTCCCAACATTGTGGGAGCAATTGGAATTTGGAGAGCTTTGTGGATTAAAGAAAATTACAGAATCACGGAATATTCTGAGTTGGAAAGGACACACAGGGATCATCAGAGTTCTGAACTCTGTCAGGCTCAAGACCCTTTTGAACAAATGTACTCAATATGGGCAAATGGCCATTTACAGAGCTAATGATACCTTTCTAATGCCAAAAGCCCTCCACACCTGTCAAATATTACATTTCTAATCCAACGCAGAAAGAGGTTGAGGGTCCACACCAGAATTTATGTATTGCAAAAATCAGTTTTCCAGTAATCTTTTTCTTAGCAAGACGTGGAGTGTTTACACGCAAACCTCAAAGAAAACCATTTTGAAGTACACAACAATCTGGTGAAAATATCAAATTATAAAGGATAAAACATATGAGGATGAACAGTGAAAAACTTAATACACTCATTATAAGATGAAATGACATGGCAAAAGGACAAATGAAGTTCAATGTTCAGTTCTACATCAAATGATGAAGATTGTAAAATCCTTATATCCCCTATGTAGCCATAACACCTATGAATACAAACACAACTTCCTAAATGCAGTGACTGCTTAATGACCAGTTCAAAAGGATCAAGAGTGAGATTTTGAGGCCACAGTCAAAGCTAAAGAGAGGTTAGAAAAGTCCCTGTGGGGAGACAAGCAAACACAAAGAATAAGCCAAAGAATTTCATTGTGATATTACATAGACTGTAGTTCTTGTGTTTTCCATCTTTAAACACTGGGACAGAACTCAGTAATATCCAGAAGCAACTAACAAGGATGATCCAATACAGAACATTTTTCATAGTGTTAGACACTAAGTAAACTGATACTATTCAATTTGAAAGAGACAGCTTAGGAATGTGTAATAGTAGCTTATTGATTCTCAATTGATACTGAGAAGGAGAACAGGAACCTTCTGAAAGAAGTAGGGGACACCAAATCAAATTAAGAGGAAGCAGATTTCAAATAAATAAAAGGAAGTATTTCTTCAAACACAAAAATAAACGGTGCAATTCCTCACCACAGGATATTGCAGATGCTCAAAGTTTACATGAATCCAGGAGAAAACTGTACTTTCTAGTGGGAGAAAAGTCCATTGAAGACCACTAAATTCATTGAAAACACATCTGCTGAGATGCAGTCTCAAGTAATTGAAGGCTGGAAGAGCACTATACTTGCTTACTTTGTCCTTACACTTGTCCCCAGGGCACCACTTCAGGCTATCATTAGAAGCAGGATGCTGAGCCTGATGAACCTCTAATCTGACCAAATGGGTATGTGTAAGTAAATTAAACAGTGATAGAGCTTGCGACCTGGGATGTGGCCATCTATATGATTTAATTGATAGACCCCAGCTGTGAAGGTTTTTTGCAGACATTTCAATGAGTCCAATTAGCATTTCCTTATATAATTCCCAGGCACAGTTAAAAAGTTAGCATAGGCTAGGGACTATTCCCAACAGACACTTTTGATTAAGCCTGTTTCAAAGGGGAAGAGCATTAAACAACAGGAAGATGGCCAGATCAAGCCAGATACCACAGAACTACCTGATAAGCCCTGGTAATGCTTAGCTTACTAGGATGCCAACATGACAGCATTTATTTCAGGGAGAGAAATAAAAGGAGATGCAAAGACGTGGCTTAAGTGCTACAAGATGAGAAAGAGAAAACGTATATTTCCCTATATAGCATTAGGAGACAAGTATGAAAAATCTCTGTTCACATTTATATCCAGCTGGTAAAGCACTCAGTCTCACCACCATGAAACAGGATTTCAAGGATTTCAAATATTCTTCTCCCTGCCCCAATAAATTATCTGCATTGATGGTTAGCACAAGTAAGAGACTAATTTTAAGCACAGCAGCACCAGCTCCACTCACATCCAGACAAACTAAGGAATAGGACCCTAAGTCTATGATGCAAATTACACATTCTTCCATTACTCCAAAAACATTAAGACCAGGTACACCAAGATTTGCAGTTTATGGAATTTACTCTTCTAATCTTCTGCTCAGACTGAAGCATTTCTAGCTGAATCTACAGCTCATAAATAGAAGCACTCTACTAATGCACAGTGTTACTAATTGCTTCTCTTAACTGTAGTTGTTTTAGTCTTTCTAATTATAGATCTTTTTCTTCTACCTATGTGCAATAACTTCTATTTTTCAAGTAAATCGGAAGTTTCCCCAGTACTTGAGCTGTCTGGTTTTACCACCGAAATTTATGATATAGACATTAAAATATTAGGAACACTAAATAATGACAAGCTTCAAACCAGCATGTTACACCTAGAAAAGGTGATTCTTTCTTCATTTCCTTATGCTTATTTAAGAAAAGCATATTGAAGACAGAAACAAAAGACCACACCTGCGGACAACCTGGAAGTTTATAGCCTTGTGTGCTCTGGATGGCTAGAAGATAGACAGAGGAGTATTTTATTAGGTGCGATAGGATGAAGTAGAAACTGCTGAATCTCCAGGAAATTTTCTTGACACTAAGATCCATTAGGAATTGTCTTCTAAAGGAAATAGATGAAGCCCTATTTCCTGGTATAATTCAAATTGTACTTCAGAAAATAGTAAATATATACAAAGAACATCCTGCATTTAGAAGAAAATTAGGCAGATGAAATTTTTTTCTATGTTTAGGCTGGACAAGCCCCAGACTCCTCCTCTCTTCTCATGTGTATACACAGGCAAAAGCACAATTAAGACATGCAATATGTAATGTAAAAAGGATTAAACTCTGGAAATAATAAATTACCATCATTATGGTTTTATTCTCAAAGTTTCCTTTATTCAAATACATGTAACTTTTAAACTAATATCATTTTACTGAGAATATTAATCACATAATTATAGTAAAATAATAACTTTACCAGAGATCAAGTGTTTAAAAGTGCATATCACAGCACATAAACTGCTACATAGCTCAAGTCCAGTGGCATCCAGTTTTAAAATCCTCTACTTAAAGTGTGAGAAAAACAGGAATATGCTTTATGAAGGAAAGCAGCCAGTCCAGTGAAACTGCAATTGAAGAGTCCCTCTCCAGGGTACAGTAATCCTCTTACTTCACAGCTTCTGAGTCTTCTGAGATATCAACTAGTCCTGTGATTTCATTATGTAACAGCACACCTTGCCTCTCCTTGACTTAAAACACAAGCTGGGATTTTATACCAGCATTTTGAAATAGCTAAGCAAGGCAAGAAATTTAGGATTCCCAGATCTATGAAATGACTATTATCTATCAGTGACAAGCAATGCATGTTTGCTCAGCTATAATTAACGTGTAAATGTGTTGGCCTTTCTATTATCACTATTTCAAATAAAATTTAGATCTGTTCTACATATACTGCTAAATGTTAATGAAATCTATATGGCGTTCATGTTTCATGTGTCCCAGAAAATTGAATTCTCAGTGTTCTATCTCATTTACAGAAAGAATCATATCTGTAAAGTGTACTAAACAAAATACATATTCTAACCAGAAAGGTAGACAAGAGGACAAAAAAAGTGGGGGTCCTGGTTAAAGAGTACTGACTGGAGTGACCAAAGGGAGCAATAACCAGGAGGAAAAAGAACTAATTACAGATTTAAGAAAAGAAAAATATATCTTAGAGGTTATTTGTCTAATTTGGGTATTTAGGGTGGACATTAGACAAGTTCTTCACAGAAGGAGTGACTGGGTATTGGAATGGGCTGTCTAGAGAGGTGATGGAGTCACTTTCCCTGGCAAGTGTTTAAAAAAGACTAGATGTGGTGCTTAATGCCATGGTCTAATTAATAAGGCAGTATTAGGTCATAGGCTGGACTCAATGGTCTCAAAGGACTTTTCCAACCTAGCTAACAGATACTGGGCCTGTTCCAACCCCCAAGTGATGCACGTACTTCTAGTATCAAAATAAGTAATAATTAACAAGATCTCAACCTCTGCAAGTTTCAAGATAGGTCTGAGATCTTGAAACCTACAGAGGTTGAAATCCAGACCCAAACCTGTTAATCAGGCCAGATTGCTCAGGGCTTGCCTTGTAAACCTCAAGGAAAAGTTGCTGCTGGAAAACCACTTCAGGCAACTTGTTTCAGAGCTTTGCAGTCTTATTACAGAAAACTATTGACTGGACAAGTTAAAAACAAGCAAGTATGTATGTTCAAAAAGAAACTGTCTTGCCGTTCTCTGTGCTTATCAAATTAGAAACAAGTGTAAGGGATACTTGCATAATTTGGATGCTATTAACAGAAAATGGCAAAGTCATTTAAGATAATCTAATCTCCTGTGTTTTCATGAAGCAAGTGTTTAGTTTGTTCCCTTTTGTGTTTCCAGGATAAAAACTGCAGACCACTGGAAGAGGAAATTACTTCCGTAATAAACAACAGTGTTAAAATTGAAAACCCTTTCCTAATGGCTACACAGCATCTTCCTTGCTGCATTTCCAGCCCACTGATCTGCATGCACTACAGATACACAAACAGACCATTTCTTTCCTCCTTGCAGAAATGTTATGTATTTGAAGACTGTTCACATATTTTCAGCTGACTCTACACTGAGTCAATTATGCAATCCTTCCTCAAAGGTTCTGTATTCCTGAGCATCAGTCATTTTCAGTGCTTGCCTTTCAAAATCTGTAAAACTGAAGCCATATCAACACCAAATAGCACTTTTTAATAGGACTTTTTAATTAATGTTGCAGACTATAGCTCACTTTAGAACATCTTAGTCTTTCAGTTGCAATTTCATTTTTCTTTTCAGGCTACATCTCCGATTTACCAAGAACATTCTGTATTTTAAAGCTTTCTTCTAGTTATTATCAGTACCGTCTGACTTCCTATAAGCATGAAATGTGATAGTCATATTTTCTATCCCATACTGTAAAATGAAAATTCTAAGCAGTATTAGAAGGAGAACAGATCCCCATGATACAGTCTGCCCACTTGGCAGCAAACCAATTAAAACTGCTCTCAGCATATACTTTTTCAGTCACGCTATAAAAGGGTAAACCAATGTTTTTGTTGAAGTTTTGTTGCAGAGTGTCATTATCTATGTAATGCAAAGAAAACAGAATATAAAGGAGAATTAAAATAAATTCATAGTGAGAGTATATTTCCCTTGGAGGGAAAACTTGCAACATAACACCTGCACAGTCTGTACTTCCCGTACCACTCTTGGGTTCTGTAAGAGTGAACCAAGTTCAGCCATGACCAAAAGCAGAACAAGACTCTTGGGCAGCTCGAGAAGAATCAAGTGTGGCAGAGAAACTCTTAAACAGCATAAAGGAATCTCCCTCACTAATTTACATTATAGCTGCTTCCCATAACTGTAATGTACAAATGACCATGCACTGTCACCTCAGTTGTCTCTGTCTCTCTGATGCCCCCAAGGCTTGCTCTGCCAAAGCAGAACCTAATACAGAAAACAACTATTTTCATTTGACGAAAAAAGGTATAAAGCTGAGTTGGTTTCAAGTGCCCAATCCTACAAAATGATAGGGTTACTTAAACAAAAGTAGAGGATGGTTCATTTCCATGTGCTTCTGTGGGGAGTCTGGAATAATATCCCACAATGAGGTAGCTATGTCCCACTCTAGGTGATATGCAAAATAGAGTGTGCAAAAATTTTGTTCCTTAACATGCAATATTAGACGGAATTTTTGGTAATAGGAAAATTTTCCATGTCAGGCTTTGTAATTGCATTTGTTACACAAAGTAGTATAACTATTCCATTTTGTGCTGCTATGTTAAAATGCAAATGTGTTGATAATTTTTTATACTGGAGTTTAGTAGCTGAAACTCTACATTGTTAAACAATTATTTGCATTTAAGCTGAACTGAATAACTGCTAAAGACCTACTTCCCACAGCCTTAAAACACATGCTTCCCACACAAACATCATCTGTAGCTTCTGATGAGGCTAGCCCAAATTATTTTTGAGTGATCACTGGTAAATAAAGATCCTTCCACTCTTATATTTCCTTAAATTGGAAGGGCAGTTGGATACAGCATTAATAATAAATAATAATTTAAATAAACATAATGATAAGTAAACATAATAATAAACACTGGAAATATTTTTAAATGGGACATTTCAATTATCTGAATTTAGGAGAGAAAAAGAAAAAAATGGTCTAAGCATGCTGGTTTAGCTTCCACATAGGAAAAATGTGACTACCAGTGGTTGGGTCATTTTATCTCTGTTTTAAAATAAGGGAAATCAAGTAAAGAGAGTGGCAGTAACAGCTGGAACCATGTGCCTGTGCTCAAACACAATTTATTCATAAAACTCGAGGAGAATACAGCACAGCTGCAGAGCAATTATGGGGAGGAAAAAAAAAAAAAAGAAAAAATCCACAGGCCCTTCAGAACTGATGAATAATGATACTACCAAGGAAATAAGATCTGTCATTGGACTTAGAAACACTCAAGCTTAACAAGTGGTTTTTTTTAGAGGCTGAATCCTCACATTATAAATGTTAGTTGCTATGGATGCTGGTTTTTACTTCTGAAACATCTTCCTTCTTGGCCACATGGGATACTTCCTCCCAAAAAAACCTCCACATTTTAAATCTGATTCAATTCTGTTAATCCATAGCATGTTTTCTTTAAAATATGAACACTGGAAAGCTGTCTGACACTTCTGAAGAGGTATGGTGGGTGAGTGAATATATCCATGTCCAAAGCAGCCTAACTCACAAATATATTACGCTTTTTTAAATTCAGAAGCTGCCACCTACTCTCTATTTTCATCAGTCTGAATATTGCCAGAGTAGCAGTTTCTGTCATTCTTCATCTTTATGATATTCTGCAGAAATGCTTTTCTGCACTCTTTTTAGACTGTGGGCTGAAGCACTGAGAAACTACCTGTTTCAAGAAAAGACTCTTATTTCAGGTTGCCCAATTCAAACCAGCCAAAACTAGTGAGAAACCAGTAAACAGGCATGAACATGGTTAAGAACTGAAAATACAACCATAAACTATCACCATTGTTATTTTAATTCCTATTAGACAAGCTAGATCTGGCTCTTCCTTCCACTCGTCCCTCAACACACATTTACTTGCCTTTGGTTGATGACCTGGGAAGACTTACCTGTCAGAAGTAACACAAGAAGATTGGGTTGCATCATCTAATGCCAATGCTGGCATTCTATCAGCCAGGAGAGCCTTCTACAAGGCCAGTTTAGCTCTCATTTTAGTACAAGCAATTGAACTATTTCCTGCCACTACAGAGGTCCTGTTGGTTCCTCATAAAACTTTTTCTTATAGGAAAAAAAAAGTCTAAAGGAAGCCCTGATGGCACCCAGTAAATACATAAAGAACTTCTCATTCTTAAGCATTTACATGTCAAAAATTTAAGAATTTTATTAATTAAAGGGTCAAGGTAGATACTCAGAGCAAAGCTCTACTTGGCTGGCCATATATCATATTGTTAAACCAATAAATTGCATGGACAGAATAATTTACCTTTTCACCTTCATCACCTTTACTACCTGGAAAGCCACGTTCACCCTGGAACACAAAAGGATAAAATACAAATCTCAAACAAACATTGTTCAAGAAATTGTTTTCTTTAAAATAATTTTACTGCACTGAACTTTTATTATGAGGCAAAAATGAAATAATTTGGATGTTGATTGTCTCTCATTCGAAAAGATGTCAAATATCTGCAAAAAAAATATATGGCTTTCCATAGTTTTGTCAGTTAATAGGAGTCATTTATTTTTCCATTCATCCTAAGGGATTTTCTCAGCTTTAAAAATTCTCAACTATTTGTTGACTCTAGACCTGCTTATTAAAGTACTTCTATTCTTCTGCAAAACCAATTTTAATACATTTATTCCTATTAATACCTTCATTTTAATTTTTAAATAAGACTAGTCAACTGCGAAGGTCTCCAACTCAGATCAACTGAAAAAATATACAGATACAATTCATGAAAAGAAAACTAATTTCTTTCACTTTGAAAACCATATCCAATTACCCAAGTATTAAAACCAAAACAAAACAATGAAAGAGAAAACACAGAAGGGGTGAGTTTTAAACTATTAATTCGAGCTCAAGTTATTTCAGCAGATTGAATTCTTTGTTTGATGGCATTTCAATAAAAAGGCCTATTATAATGCTCTTTCCAGCCTTAATTTCCTAACATTTAGCTCAGAAAAGGATCATAGTGTGCAATCTTACTATGTTAACATCTTCATCAAATGCAATCTGCCAGTCTGTTGATATTATACAAAAATAACACCTGCTCTACATTTTTATTAATGTATACTTGCATGTTATGTGAGACATACAGAAGACAGACGGGCATAATTATATACAGACAGCACAAAAACGACCTAATTAAAAAAATGCAAACTTTTTCTTTCTCCCTCAAATCATCTAGCAGGAGATGGTTTGCATGTCTTTTCCAGTCTCCAGAATTCAGTCTCATAGCTTCAGTACAACAGACATGATTTTTTATATATCTGCAGACAAAAAGAATGGAAAATATCCAAAGGAAAGCTTATGGTGTTTTTTTAAATTTCTTTCAAAAAAATTAGACAGAGCAATGTCTAAACATTCTTTCACCCTTCAGAGAGTGTAATTTCCTTGAGTAGAAGTCCAAGGTTTAAGTGAGGTTAACTAGAACAGCTGGCTATAACTTGCAAAATTTCTAGCAGCATTTTGTTGAATCGTTCAAGCAATGGATCGTGTACTGATCATGTACTACACATCTGGGAATTAAATTCAAAGCCTTGGAGGTGTGCAGAAGTATAAATTATCAAATAGTTCTGGACTTTTCATCACTTCCTACAGTAGCTGCCTTTCTGTTCTTGGTGGGGGGTGGCTTATACAATCAACAGATCAATTTTAGAAGCAAGCACACAAAAAGCATACAAAAAGGTATCTAGCAAAATAAACTTCTGCATGTCGTCACCTAAAAATGAGAGGCTAATTCCTGAAATAATTTACAAATGTGTACGACTTCTGTTGAGTTTATACAGTTTCGTTTTTTTTGTTGTGTCAGACATTCTTTTGAAGCCCCTTCCAACCTGGGTTGTTCTATGATTCCTATTCTTCCTGAACTGCTAGACACACAACACAGCTAACACTTATTCTAAAAAAATTCATGTAAGTGTTTTCTTCATTTAGCTTTCCCATTTGTGTTTTTCATCAATCCCAAATTCATTATGTGAAAATTATTCTGAGATAGAGTCAACATTTCTCTAATTTTAGCTTGTATTCATTGCGTCTCATCCTGTCATTGTACATCTCTGATAGTAGTCTGACTCTGGCTTCTCCACACCCACCCAGTATTTACTGACAGCCATGAACCTGCACACCACCTACCATTCCCCACTTATCAAATCATCTCACCTTAAGTCTGAAAAAGCCCAGCTCCCTCAGCCTCCCTGGTCACATCATGGGCTTCAAGCCCTGGCCATCTTGGTGGGTCTCCACTGGACTCACCCCAAGGAGCTGCTCTTTATCCTCTCCAGGGAACTCCAAACTGGATGCAGAACTTCAGATGTGGTCTCACAAGCACTCACCAATCACTCTTCCTGGTCTGCTGGACACACACCTGCTCAGGCAGCCCAAGATGCCCTTGGTCTTATTCAAACAAAGGGCATCCAGCCGAACTCCCAACTCCCTTTCTGTAGAGTTGTTTTCTAGAAATTTGGCACCTGGCCTGTACTATGGCATGAGGGTATTCCTTCTCAGAGGCAGGCCCTCATGTTTGCCTTTGCTTAACTGTGAAAGTTCAGTGCTAGCTCATTTCTCCAGCATGTTGAGATTATTGTTCCTGCCCTATCTTCTAGGGCACTGATTACTTCCCTGTATTTGATAACATCCATGAACTTGCTGAGAACCCCATCATCCATGTTATTAATAAGGACATTAAATAACATCCAGTATTGCCTCCTGGGGTGTGACACTTGTTATTAGGTAGCAGTCAGACTCCATAGCATCATTCCACCTTTGACCCCAATCTTCCACCCATTCTGTTGTTCATTTATCCAATCAGAGCCTCACAGATTCCAGTGTAATTATATGTCTGAAGACTATGCCAAAAGCCTGGCTGAAATCAAGGTATGCAACATCTACTTCTCTCCCCTAATCCACACTGACAGTCATTTTATCAGAGTAGGCAATCAGGTTGGTCAGTGTGATTAGTCCTTGGTAAATCCACACTGGCTGTTTGCAGTGACCTTCTAGTCCTTCCTCTGTTCAGACATGCTTTCCAGGATTTGCTACATAATCTTTCCAGGGACAGAAGTGGGGGTGACTGGCTGTAGTTCAATGGATCCTTCCTGAAGATGGACATGATGTTTGCTTGTTTCCAGTAATCAGTGACCTTCCCTAGTAATTATAATCTTTTGATAATGGCAGAGGGCAACCCTGCAGTGACATCAGCCAGATGCCCCAGCACTCCTGGATGCACAATGTTTGGTATCTTGAAAGCATCCAAGCAGAGTAAGTGCTCCTTAACTCTCTTCGGTGGCCAGTGGTTCATCATCACACCCTCTGATAACATGCTTAAATAAACTGGGAGGCCTGAGGGCAAAACTTATTAGGGAAAAAAACAAGGTGAAAAAAAATTGGATACTCTCAGCCTTTTCCACATCCCCCACCTCATTAAGCAGCAGGTCAACATTTTCTTCAGCTTTGTTTTTACTATGGATGCACTTAACAGAAGCCCTTCATGCTGCCCTTAAAACTCTCGTTTCAATTCCAGATGAGTTTCTGGTTTCCTAATTCCATCACCACATGCTCTGGCAGTGTTCCTATGTTCCTACTGAATAGCTCACCTGTGTTTCCACTGTTTACTTTCTTTTCTGTCTGAGGTCAGTCAGAAGCATCTTGTTCATCCATGCTGGCCTTCTGCCATACTCAAGTCCCTGCATAATAACATGGAGTGTTCTTGGGGTTTTAGGAAGCTGTCCTTGAAGATTAACCAGCTGGACTCCCCAGATTTATAAGACAGTTTCAATCATTCCTTGGCTTCCTCTTTTCCAGACTCAAAAATTTTTTCTCCTTGAAAATCTCCTCAGATATCTTGTTTTCTAGGCCCCTGAACATAAACTAATTCCCTGCTGGACCCTCTCTGGTTTCTCCACATCAGTTGTGGAAGTGAGGGTGGAAGACTCCCCCAAACATGACACAGGGCAGCACCACCAAACAAAGAAGCAAAAATATCTCCCCTGATCTGCTATGAGCAGTTTTAATGATATAGCCCAATATGTGGTTTATTTTATTCCAGTCAGAGGATGTTAGCTCATAATTCAGTCTCGTGTCTACCTCCCCATTATTTTCAGCAATGCTGCTGTTCAACAAGTCAGTTCTTGCCTGTACCAACGTTAGTGATCAACAATGCCTTATGTTTCAGAAATAGCCCAGATTATTTTGCACATATTTGAATTTCCAAAAAAAAAAAAAATTCAAATTAGAGAGAATAAGAAATGCAGTCAACAAAAGGTAGGTAAAGAAGTTTAAGAAATTTCTTCTTGACAGTATTAGTCACTGGTAACTTCAAAGAATTCAAATGCTGCAGAAATAAAAAAGTGAAATTTAAAAAGTACCACATATATGACTGACTTAAATTCTCAGATTAAGTTAGGCGAAACATTTCACACAAGTTTTTCATGAACAATCATTTACTGCTTGTCCTGATACTCACTGCAAGATTGCTGATCTGATTTTCAGTGTTTTAAATATGCCTGCAGTACAAGTCGGTGAGATCCTGGCTTTGAATGTAGAAATTGATAGACTGTGGTAATCTTGTTGCTGAAAAAAATTCTGGCTACCTCATCTGCAGAAAATAAGTTCCTTCCTTCCTTCCCCTTGTGCTATATTACAGGAAGTGTCTGCCCTAAAGATACACAAATTGCATCAAGGTCATATTGCAGAACATTTTCTTGAAATTTTAATAACAACAAAATAATGGGGATTTTTTTTGTGTGTGGTCTCAATTTGTTGAAGCAGCAGAACTATTTCCCCTACGTTTTCCTAAAAGTTATTAGCTGGACAGACATTAAGATTTAATTCCAAATATTTACCATTAAAAGCCTCTGCAATCAACAAAAAATCTGGCCATGAAAAGAGGCAATTTTAACAGGTATTACCAGAGAGGTCTATAATAAATATGTGAGTTCTGGCCTTCCTACAATATTCCACTTCTGGAAAGGAGCAAAAGATTAAAATGGAAGAGTGGAAGAAGTGCTGCTCCTTATCTCATTTTGCTGAGATCTCAAGACTCTCAAATTTCAAATTTTTGAATCTGCAATCTTGTACTTGAAAAGACCAGCACAGTTTGAAGACTTAGGCAACTGGTCTTAATGCAAAAAAATACTGCTGGGCAGGTTTGTACCCCAGCACCACATGTTCTTTCTCTTTTGAAAGAGAAGCTAATAGTAAAGTTCCTCTGTCACACTAAATAACTCGGAAATTGGATAAGTAATTCAAGTACCATTTATGTAGATACTGGACAGCTGGCAAAAAGGATGTTGAGACTGCAGATGGTTAGAATGAAACTCCTTTTTGTTTGTTTGGGTCTTTGTTTGGTTTGTCTTCTACCTTGGAGTCAGTAAGACCGGATTTGCCAGGAGCACCAACTAAGCCAGCTTCCCTCTGAAATGAAGTGTACCCATCCATCATTTTACAGACCTAACTCATGACTGAGCTAAATTCAGAGAAAAAGGCATCTAGACATGTATTGCTTCTTATTCATTTTCTATGGAATAGCTGAATTAATTTCTAGGGTTATTTATGTCTGTTACCTTGTATTTGGTTAAGATGTTTTTCACTTCCAAAATAATAGGCCATCATCATTAAAACAACAGAACACTAGAGGTTATCTAATTCTGTAGCAGTTATAGCCATAGGTTGCTTCAGACAACTGGACAACAAAATTTAGAGAATTTTTATCATATGAAAACTTTCTCAAGCTTTATTTCAGGCCCTATTGTGAAGAAGACAGTCCAGAAGACACTTGCATGCTACCTGAAACCCCAACACGTGCGCCACAGCTTCCACAGTCTCCTGAGCACATAGCAGGCATTGAGCGCACAGGAATCTGCCCTTAAACCACTAGGTCCAACAGGGAGCTGTATGCACAAGGCTGACTGCTGGTTTCTAGGCTCTGCTCAATGGGACGTTTCAGACTTTTCCTTCATCTCCAAGTGCCCAACTCACTCAGCAGGAAGAAATGCAAATCTTGATCTTCTGCAGCCAGGCAGACTTGCCCTACTTCCCAAGTGAATGTCCTATATAGGCTGTTAACTTACTGTGTCCTCTAATCCACGCTTTAGAAAAAGAGATAAATAAGTCATCTGTACAATTGACTGTCACCCCTGGCTCCCAGATGACTTTCTCCTTACACTGCCTATGAAAATTAAGGATCTGATTTGAGTTTGCAAATTCCATTCAGGGAACCAGATGCTTAAAAGTTAAGTACAGAAACTGAGCATAAGTAAAACCAAATACCTTGTTAATCAAAAATGCTTTTAAAAGGTAACTATTCAAGCTGAATAACATAGTAAACTTCCTCTTCAATATTTGAATTAGGAGTATTTGAATAAAAGAAAACCATAAATCAAGAAGTTTGAGTTGAGAGCTACAGACAATTCAATTTTGCATTTAAAATACAGCTTTGCAAGGAAAAGGTATAGTTAAAAACCTAGTAATATCTCATTTAGAATTAAAACATAAAATATTGCAGTAATTTCCTTTTCCATTCCTTCTTAGAAAAGTGTATGAAATAATTACAGACCTAAGTGAGAACCTCGCTCTGCCACTCAAAGCTAAGAGCCAGCCTTCATTTACAGATTCATGAAATATGCCACCATGAATACATTAATTTTTTATCATAATTAAACTATAGTTACTGAGCTAAATTCTGGTAGAATTCATCTGTGCTCATATGCCTTCTAATAGGAGCTTAGAAGTCTTATTAAAAGAACCTAAAATGAAATGCTTTCTCCATTCCATTCATGCATCTGATGTCGTTGACAGAAGTTGGCCCTAGTAACTTGCAGATCACCCAACTGAGTTTTCTGTCCACGCCAAAATTCAGCAAGAAAAGAAAGTTTTGAAAGTTCACTTGTTTGATTCCAAGCCAAGCAGGAGACGAATGCCTCACAGACACAAAAAGAACAGACACAAAGGAAAAACTCTGCTCTCTCTTAAAGACAGAAAGAGCCAATAAAAGAACAACTCTTCATCAGAATGATAAAAATAATTAAGCAAATAAATACAAAGCCCTCACGACACATAACAATTAAAACAAATCTTAAAATAACTTGCTAAAATGGCATTTTTGTAACTCCACTCAGGGCACAGTTTCCAACATCTTCTTTCCAGCTCCTGTCTGTAACAATACATGGTAGTCTACTGGGGAAAAATTCTAGTTAATCACTACAAGTAATTGTTATCCCTTCATTTTCTCTAGATTTACAGGATGGATTGTGAAAACATTCTTCATAGTCTGCTACCAGATAATAAAATTTCATCTTCCCTGGTATATTGGATAACTGTAAACGAGAAAAACACCCCCAAAACACAGTAACAGTTTTTTTTTTATGAAGACAAGCCATAGGTCTTTTGCCTTGCCTTGTTTAATCAATGCTCTACAAATTATTATTTCTTCAACAAAACAATGCAAAACTACATTCTTACAACAATACCATCAGTATTGATTCTTATCAAATCTAAAATGATTGATGTTGTGATTGCTTTAACTGTTTTTGAAATGTGCAATGTATTTATATACATGGCCCGTAATATACTTATAATTTATTGATTTTTCAGTTTGTAATTGCACTGCAACACCTTATAAAATTAGAGAAGAATTTTGAAGGTAGAGTAAGATGCTTTGTATGTGTGTATATAACAACATTCTTAGAATGCATTTACATCAGTTTTTATGCCTTGATTTCCACATTCAGCTATTTCCCCTCCCCAAATAAAGGACTTTCACACTAAAAAAAATGAAAAGAATAAAAGGAGAGGCTATCTTAGCATACAAGTGTATGGACTTTATCAGGAGCATTGTTACCTGTACTGTGAAACAATATGGTAGCAAAAAATGAATTAGGAATCACATTATCTAAATACAGAAAAAAAGGAAAAGAAAAAAAAAGGAAAAAAAAAGACAAGAAAAGGAACCAAAAAAAACAAGTGTTGAAAGAAACTTTCATCAATCACTTGGAATGCATTTTGCTATTCGGACTATTTTAGGCACTAACAAGAGTTATAATGGCAAACATGCTGAAACTTCATGAGATTCTCTTAAAGGGTGGGAAACACAAACAATTACTATAAAATACTTTAAGCATTTTTCAGACATGGTTCTGAGAAACTAAAACAAACAAACAAACAAACAAATAAAACCTCCCCAAAAAACAAGCCACATTTTTATTTTTAGATTTACTGGGCACTGCCAGTAGCTTGATTTACAAAATAGGCTTGATACTCCAGGGTTACTAGCAAGGAAATTCATCTTAATTGAAGCAAAATCAGCACGGTCAAACACTACTTAGTGTTTTGATAATTTATGGATATATGCCTTCCATTAGTCTAAGTATGCCAGACCCTTGGAATAATCTAATAGCCTGGTGTTTTAAAATGAGGACAACTATTTTTAGCATTGCAGAAATGGAGCGGAATGTTCAACAATGTACTGTCAGTGGGCTTGAGCAGCATCCTCCCCCATGGAGCACGTACCCAGCCAGTGCAGAGCCACCAACAGGGGCAGAGCTCTGCCTTGCACAGATAAAAATCCCACACCAATTACAGTCCATTATATTACACCTTTCTTAGCCTACTGGAATATTTCCTTGTTTATTTAAACAGGCTCATGTTAATGGTTAGGATCACCTGATGGGATATTAGTTATGTAAAAATGTATTCAAAACATATTTATTAAAACTTTCTCCGTAAATTTCCTGGATTAGTTGTGTCAAGAAGTTTCTGCTGAACATTATGACATTTTGGCTTCACTGCATCTACCAAGCCTTTCATTCCCTCTTGGTTACTGCCAAGCTACCAGCACTTCCTGAGTTCTTGCTCAGTGCTATCCTTGTTGCAAACTTGATCCATGTGAGCAAGAATAAGATCCTCCCTTAAAATAACCTGAAGGTTGGTTTGTGACAGGTAATTAGTTCATTTCCTTTGCTCTGTCCTGCTTCCACAGCAGCCTCAGTGGAGTAGATACACCATGGTTTGGCCAAGGGGGTCAGGGCAGGTTAGAGGGCTCATGTCAAGTATCTGCTAAAGAGAAAGGCAAATGGCAATAACCCTACGGATCTTATCTGCATATTATAACAGACTGAGTTCAGAAGGCACCAATTTTTCTTCATTCCCATCACTTCCTGTTACCCATCTTTGGGACAAGACTGACTTGCCTATTCATTCAGGCAATTGGATGTTAATATACTCCAAATGAAGTGACACTTGAAAATCTAGGTTTTGATGCTTTGTATTCAGACTAAAGAATCAGCAGTTCTAGCTAGCTCAGAGCATCAGAGAACATGGCCACAGGACTCCTTGCTACAGACTGCACTCTGTAGTTGGCATTGTTTCCTTTTTTTGCTATTGGCATGTCTGAAAAAGCATGCAACTCACACAATATCTATATTCAAATACATAAAACATATTTTTATACATAAAGTACATAAGTCAAAAGTTTGTTCCTATATTTTCCTCCCACAAATTATTTCTACCCAACAGGTGAAATCAGAGAAGTTGTTCTTAAAAACCAAAGATGAAAGCATCACTCCATTTATTGTCATGCACAACTACATCCAGGTATACTGCCACTTTTTTTTTTTTGGTAATAAATTGACTGAAGTCTTTGGGACACATGTCAAGGACTGGTTTCTGTGCCATCAAAAACTATCAACAGAAGCAGAGCCTCTGCTATCAGTAGGTCTTCTTTCTGCCCTTGTCAATTACAAGTAATATTCGCTGCTATTGCCTGTCCTTGGGGTGACAACTCAAAAATGCAGTGCAGATACAAATTAAACATGGGCTGGATAACAATCCAGTTCATTTGACCTACAACATCATACACAGAACATTAATAAAATGCAAATAAAATTAACAAGAACATTTCCCATGGAGTAGTGAGAATATGCAAATAGGCTTCTGGCAGAAAAAAATTCTCAAAGATTCATAAACTCTTATAGATGAACAGTTTAAAAAATTAAGTCTAGACAGTTTGGTATTTCCATTATCTGAAGCAAAACAATTTTAAAAAGTTTGAAGTGATCTTATACTCGTGGACAATGGATAGCTTATTGCAACTATGTTTTTTCTGTTACAGCAGATCTGTCAAAAGGAAAATTGCCTGACCTACACAACATCTATTAATTTATTGCTAATACAACCATAACACAGTGTTAAAGCAAATCCAAATCCTATTAAAGTTTCAACAGAACTGGAAAGTAATCTAATTGGCCTTTCTCAAGTAATATTTGAAATGCAATAATGCTAAATGTATTTTAAAAAACATTATTCAATATGAACATATTGCCGAGGTCTTTCAAAAATAATATAATATATTATGACTATTATGCTCAATACAATAGTTGGACCCCCAGGTTTATATTAGGAATCTGAATAGCATTGGTCAACCTCTTACACCTCAGAAGAGAACTGTTATCATCATCATCATCATCAGTATCCAGTCCCATAATCTGAAGGTTCAGGAGGCAGATTCTCAACTGGTACAAATGTAAGTTTACACTAAAACAGTCAGTCTCACAGACCATTAAATACTAACTTCAATGTTTAGCTAAACAAACATGAAATGCAAAAAAGCAGTTGAAAAAGTAATCATTTAGGGTGAATCAGAAATAAATAGAACTGCATATAGACCAAAATTTCTAATCTAAGAACTAAGTCATATCAGTACTTTTCCTGAAATGCCATCTTGTTGGCGTGCTTGTAGCTGCAAAGCTCTTTTCAACCATTGATAAATAAACCAGTTCAAGGTACAGTTTCCAGGTCTCCACTTACACATAGATTTTCAAGACTTTTCCAAGAAATGTCTCTCCTCATTTTCAAAACAAGGCTTTTTGACATTTACTCTGTTTTGGAGATAGATTAAGAGGATATACCAACCACCTATCTAGTAGTCCAACTCACCCAGACTAACCTGGGAATCTGGGATCAGCAGATCTACTGTCAGCACAGAGCACAGGAGCTGCTCCCTAAAGGTAAGTCTCCATTTCCATAAATTCTGAGCACCTCTGTGGGTAATGATGACATCTTGGCCTAGTAGGGTTGTAATTTTCCCTTTCAGACCCTTTCTTTGCCTCTTTGAGACTTACTAGCCTACTCTGCATACTACATCTGGGATGCCTGACAGAAAGCAGCTGGTCCACTATCTGAGGGACACAAGCTTTTGTGTGAGATTTTAACCACCCTCTCATTAAAGCCTAGTGTTTATTTAGTGAATCAACAATACTCTGACACCCATTTCTCCAGCTGCATTCCTTTCTCATTCTTCTGTGGTTCAGCAGAAGTATTGCCAGTACAGTGTATTCCAGAGGGTGGTATTTCTTCTGGCTATTTAATAACACTAGCAGTATAACCCTGTCACTATAGAGAGTCACATGTTTTTCCTAATAGATCCTGAAGTCTTACCTTTTTCTGAGTCATGCACTTAATACAAGAAGACAAAAATGTTCAAACCAAAGTATGGAGAAATAGGGTGAGGAAGACAAATTGGCCACTCTACATTACACATCCTATCTGTATAGGTTCCCATTAATCAAGGATGATTGGCAAAATCATCCTCCTACTCTTCTATTTTATTGCTGCCTTTGCTAGCAGAGTTGCTATGACTAACAAATGCCTTCTTCTCATTAAAACAAAACAAATCCCCTTCCACCCCCCAGACTGCCACTGAGACAATCTCTCTTCAATTATGCGGTGTGCTGTAATGCAGCTTTATAACAAAGCTTCAAAAATTCATTAAAGAATAGCATTGTACACATTGTACACAATTCCCACCTGTTAAATAGTTTCCCACCTTTGCTCTTCCCTCATGGCCTTGGGTGCACATCTATCAATACTGTATGTTCCACTGGACAGGGAATTTATTTTATTCCAGGTTTGTACTACTCTGTCTGAGAAAGTCCCAAAACCTTCTCATGTTACGGGAAGACACACTAACACAGAGTATAATGGCCACAGCCCAGAAGTCTGGTACTCTCCTTCCATTCATACTTTTAAAGTGAATTTTCATTCTCTGAGGTGGACAGCTAAATAATTATTTCTTGAGACATTATTGTCAACAGCTACAAATAATATGCTGTGCATCTTCCATGTGTAAAGGTAACAGGTTACAACTATTAAACAAAGTTAATTATGAATTAATTTCTCCTGTTTAGAGTCTTATTTCAAAGTAAGATCATGTTATTTTCATGTGTGTGGGACAATCAGAAGACCTCTCATCCACAATAGAAAGGGAGCATAGTGAAAGGGATGTTAATTCTGAAGAAAAAGCATTAGCTGACTAGCTTCTCGGTATCTGTAAAAAAAAAGTCTGTCTTGAGTGAGGTGCTTGTAAAAGGCAAATCAAACACCTGTCACCCAGCTGGGCCACGTGTGTCACTGCTGAGCCATCTGCAGGAACACATCCCGTGCCAGTTGCTTTACTTAGTGTGGCCTGGGAACAAGAATCCATTAGACAAAAAGTCAACAGTGGAATTAGCAGCACTTTTTCTTTTAGTGCCCTTCCACTTACTTGTTTGACTTGTGTTTCTATTTTTGGGAGCCTCATGCCAGAGCAACAGTGCTGACTGCTGATTAGACAAGACTTGGCCCAGCCTCAGTGTGTCACATTGATTTAATCGGTTCAGACTTGAAACACATAGTATGGATCTTAGGTGTTTATAAATACAGGCCAGCAGTGAGAACTAGAAAAATAAAAACACATTCTGGTTTGCAATACCTATGAATGATCTTACTATACTAATAAAATGGCATTTTTATTTCCAACCATTTGGTATCTGTGAATTTTTAAAAGCAATTAACATTGAATTTGGTATATAAAACCTATGCTACAATTTTAGTGGGTTTGGGGGCAAGAAACATTTTCATTGACATTAAAAATGCACATAGGAGCTGCATTTATTTAAATTTGAATAATATAACTCACCCACTAAAAAAAGGGCAAAGGAGAGTCAACAGGCCACAAGTCACAGCAGCCAACAGTGTTATCTACAACCTCTGTATAATTCGTACTACATATATATTTTCTACTGTATGAAACAAAGAATTTTTCTTAAAAATCTAATCTGCTATTCACCATAGGAGTTGTTCTAATCCAGGCAGAAAATATTCTTATATATAATTTAAATGAAGACCAATAATACAAGTTATCTATTACTATAGATCAATGATTCATCAGATCAAAAAGATCTAGTATTCTGTGAAGTTCAATACCTAGTGCCTTAAAAGAAGACAAACAGAACTAAGCAAAATGTGTCAGACAAGACGGTCAATGTGGCAGTACAGTGAGAAAGTTCCTTCCTCCTCAATTAGCCCATTTCCTGCAACACACTGCTGCCAACTTTTACAGTGCAATAATGGGTACTTTTCTTAAAGCTCTGCATGCTGATGAGATGTGGAAAGTTCAGAATATCAGTTTCAAAACCTACAGTCACTAGCCCTCAAAAATGAAGGAAAAACCATACAAGACTAAAATCCATGTGCCACGGAAACCTTCCAGAAAGAATCCAATAAATACAATTTATGAACAATTGAAGAAGGATCCTCAAGCCTCCCCCCGCCCTTTCAAGCTCTGTAAGGTCCTGACTGAGGCTTTTCAAGCACAGTTAAGAACCCCAGAGCCAGGCAGACTCACAGCTAGAGTATTCATGACTCTGATTAAGGAACAAAGGGCTGCATTTTATGACTGCATTATTTAACAACCGCATTATGTTTTACTTCCACATTACATAACAGGCTAACAAAGACCTGCCCTGCATGGCACTATGCCATGCTCTGCTTTGCTCCCTGCATCCCAGACCCCTTGAAAATGAATGGTGACCTTTGATTGCTTTGGCCACACCTCACATCACAACACAAAGGTGGCTGCTGCACTCCAGGCCCCATGACCAGCCACGTTCTGCTGGTTATTGCAGTTCCAGTGCAAACACCAGAGGGTATATATACCTCCCACTCCTATCTCACCAGTGTCACTTGCCTGCAGGAGACCACAGCTTTGATGCCAAGCAATACAAGAAGTAGTGTCTGGCTCCAAAGTCACATTTGTACTTTCATTCTACTAAGACATACTAATCTTATTTGAGGGAACCCATGAGAGCACAGAAGACAATGCTGTAACTTTCCTCAGATGGGACTGAAGCATTTATTTCCTTTCCCCCAAAAACCAATGATTTTTTAATTAAAAAATGAAGTCTTTGCTCACCAACACCTACAGCAGTCACCAGCACCATTCCCTCCAGAATGGAAATAACACCCAAGCAGTGTCACTGCACGCCAGGTAATTTGATTCCACAGAGCTCTCTCGAGAACTGAACTGAACCGCTGTCGTTTCACTTTAGGAATTGAAAAAACAGGGAGCTCAACAGTTCCTGGAGTTGTGAACTGCAAAAATCACCTAATAAGGCAAAAATAAGTCAGCACAGCAGACAGCTCGCTGGAATCAAATTTATGATCAAAGGCTATTCAAAACACTTTCTTGTAGTGCTAAGGAGAGAGCAAGAGCAAGCAGGCAAGAACCATACGTGCTGAAGTAATGAAACAAGTTTTGGAAATCATAATGATCTAAAGTGTATTTTCCAAGTAAGATAATTTATTTTATTTTTAAGCATATCTATGTATCACTACTGAGTTTACTGTATCACTATTGTAAATCTACTGAGACCTACTATTTTCATATGAGTCCATCTCTTAAATCAGATGTATAATCATTTTACGCTAAGATATCACTGAAAACACAAAAATAATACAAAACTTGTAGGAAATTTGTTGCTGCAATAGATGGCATCCAACTGCCTGATTTACCATCACCAGCAATTCTCAAGCTCAAGGCTTTAAACTTAGTGGTAATAAAGTTTCCAATCAGACCACATTCTTACAGCTCATAACTCCTTACTTTGAAAAGATTTCCGATGTTAATTATTTTTCCTATGTTACTGATTGTTATTTTGTTTCTGTTAGAGACTCCAGAGCAAAGCAGCACAAAGATTTTTCAAACGTTGTATAACTAACACAATTTATGTCCATATATGATCTAAGAATATTGAAATATAACTGATTAGCAGTGATGGGAGCTCATAAATTGGATGGCACTAAATAAAAGACAGATAAATGAGTAAGATGGCTTTAAGCAGTACCTATCCAGTGCTCTACATGCATTTTGGAAGTTTTCTCGAAGACACTGATGAGCTACTTTGGGAATATCCTGATCCCTGTCAAGGATCTGTACAGGACATGAAATGTGGAAGGCAGTATGTCCAGAGATCTTTCAAGACAGCTGCAATGAAAAGACTGCATTACTGAAAACTCAACACCAATGTCTCCTCAGATTTGTACATTTACATGAATGATTAATGCTCCAGAAGCAATGCTGAACTGGCACAACAGGCTGAATATCCATGCCTCTTCTGCAAAGTCAAATATGCCCTAGAAAATACTAGAGTTTGCACGGTCTAGCTGGAGCAATGGGGAAAGCAGATCAATGGTCACAAGGATGTTCACAATGACATTTTGGTTTGGATGTATGTTTAACAAGTTTCCAATTGTGGATTTCATGACAC
The DNA here is from genome assembly GCA_013397075.1 of Rhabdornis inornatus. Classification (NCBI taxonomy): domain Eukaryota; kingdom Metazoa; phylum Chordata; class Aves; order Passeriformes; family Rhabdornithidae; genus Rhabdornis; species Rhabdornis inornatus. Next base: position 143,325 of record VWZS01003842.1, read on the forward strand.
AGCTGGCCCTGAAGCCCTGACCCTGAAGTAACTCAGTATGGAGATGGGTATTAAAAACATCTCTGAAAGAAATCTGAAGTCACATGATACACTAGCATGTAATTTACTTTTTTTTTCAAGATTTTAAGTTCATGTATATAAATTAAACCACATTGGAAAACAAGCACTGGTCATTTCTTAACCATGATTTATATTGAAAAAATAACCTTATAATGCAGCTATTTTCAAGCTCATTTTCTCAGGTACCACTAAGGGAAAGGAGAGCTCTTCCCACCAGGCAATGCAAAGGGGACTGTTCAGGAATCTGTCTTGATAGCATTCATACCACAAACGGTATCTGTATCACATTTTGAGAAGCCTTTTACTAATTATTTCCTTATCTGTTCCAAATATAAAGAGAACCTTATTCCAAAAGGATAATCAAATTTATCAAAACTGAAACCATCAGTGTTTGGTTTCCAAGTCAGTTAAAACTGAAGACAGCACAGTGATATTGTATTTGAGAAAACTGAAGTTCCAGATTACCATAGGACACAGTTAAATTAAGAAAAACATCACTACAAGCAGCATTATTTATTCCAGTACTATTATCTTCTGGCTCACAAAATACGTGAGTTCATGTACATTTTGTTGGATCATCATCACAAATACATGTGCTTGAAAAAAAAAAGACTAATTCTTTTACAGATACCTGCTGAATGGTTTCATGTAAAACTCATGTCACGAAAATTTCATTTTCAATACTCAAAGTACAAATAGCACTCACACAGTTGGTAGAGCTCTGGAAATGTACACTTAGCTTTTTCTCTGGTCTGACTTTGATCTCCATCACATTTTGCATGTAATGATTTTACATGATCTCCATCACTATGGATTGTATACTGTGAATCACATACTATGAATCATAAGAAAACAATTATTATAGAGGCTTGGATAAAGGGGAATGCACAAACCAAACTTAATTCGGTAAATCTTCTGAATACAAATCTAACTTGTGTAGAAATAAACACTTTGTGATTTACATAAGCATTTCTTTATCTTTTTAGTCTAAACTATTTCATTAATATACTTCAGGAGGATCTATAGAGTGCAGTAGCATATGCACAGCATATTGAATATCTCCCTGCTTCAAGCTTACATGCAAGACCAGCTATTTTAAAAAGCTTACTCAATATATTTAATATTTTAGGAGTAGTGTTTGTAATCTAGATTGCAAAAAACCATTGCAATAAAACGAAACCAATAAAGTTAGGCCATTTGAAAGTCAAATATTCAAAGTGAATGTTGTCAAAAGTATTTCACAAAATGTAGTTTAAGAAACATAGACACATGATCTCCATCACTACGAATTGTATCATTGTATCATGAGAAAGCAATTATTATAGAGGTTTGGATAAAGAGAAATGGACAAATCCAGTTTAATTCAGTAAATCTGAATTTTCTGAATTATCTTGCTGCCTACATCAATTTCATCTTTCAGAATGTAGTCATTGATAAAGAAGAAACAAATATTTCCATAATAGAAAAATTAGAAAAATATGGAAAGGCCAGGAACAGAGTAAATAATTCACCTTCCTTAGCTTGAATCCTTTGAGCCTTACTGCCTTCAGCACATTCTCAGAAGCATAAGGCCTTTCTGGCTAGCAGGACTCATAACACACATAAACCATAGAATCATTAAGGTTGGAGAAGACCTCTAGGATTGAGTCCAGCCATTAATCTAACACTGATATCTCCACCCCTAAACTATGTCACCAAATGCCATGTTTTTGGAACACTTAAGGGGATGTTGACGCAAGCCACTTCCCTGGACAGCTTATTCCAATGCCTGATGAACCTTCTGGTGAAGATAATATGCACTCTAAACTTCCCCTGGTGTGACTTGAGGTCATTCCCTCTTTTCCTGTCGATTGTTCCCTGGGGAAGAAACCAACACTCGCTGCAATCTCCTCTCAGGTACTTGGAGGAAGTCAAAAGGTCCCCAACTTCCCAAGAGGCTTAATACTTTGTATCAAAATACCTGCCACAGGTGGCAGCTTATCTCTCAGAACCAGGAGCTCTCCTGCTAAACTTCTCAAGTACACAGAGATTGCCTACCCCCTAAAATGTGTATGCCAAAACAGTTGAGAAATTCACCTTGACTGTCAAGGCATCACAGACCAGCAAAAAATAACCCCGTAACCCAAACAGGACTCCATCACTTAGCATCCAGAACTTAAATAAACTCTCAATTTGGAGCTTCGTTGCCATGGCATTAGAGAGCTAGAAGGAGAGGACTTATTCGGATGAGTGACACAAGAAGCGCAGGAAAAAGAGAAATCTGTCAAAATTAAACCTAGATTGTTCAAGTTTACAAAAATCTCATGAAGGAAAGTAAAAAATGAGCTCCCTGTGAGAACACTGAGACCGGGTGGTTGGTGGAATTTTTTTCCCCTCTCTTATTCTTAGAAAATGTCTAACACATTTTTTAGGCTTGATCTTCTAATCATGGTTCAAAGTGCTGTCAGACTGTTTGGAAAGCCTGGAAATACACCATAAAGGGAGGATCATAGAGTCATAGAAAGGCTTGGGTCAAAACAGATCTTGAAAATCATCTAGTTCCTACCCCTCTGCCATGGGCAGGGATGCCACCCATTAGACCAGGTTGCTCAGGACCCTATGCAACTTGACCTTAAATACTTCCAGGAATGGGGCATTTACAACTTATCTGGGGAACTGGTTCCAGTGCCTCACCACCCTCTGAGTAAAGAATTTCTTCATGACATGTTATCTAGAGCTCTCATATTTCAGTTTAAAACCATTCCCCCTTGTCCTGTCATTGTCAGCCTGTGTAAAAGGTAGCTCTCTCTCTTTTTTTAATAAGCCCCCTGTAAGTAGTGGAAGGATCCGTCACATGATATGCTTTGTGCAGAGAATAAACAAAAAACACATGCCAGGGAAGTCTGTAACAATCCCCCAGCGGGTGCTATGGAAAGGACCTGCACACATTCAACCTGCATGGAAGTAAGATGATGTTATGACTTCAGTTAGGGAGAAGCCTTTGGGTCACACCAACAGGAATGTTGTCTCTCCATTTCAGTAGTCAGGAACACTAGGAAAATAATGAAACTTTTTAAAATAGAAATACTTTACAGTGATGTATTGACCTTGCTCAGGTTATGCCAGTGATGTGATCCTGTACACAGCAGTTATAGGTGAAGACCATTCTTAATGGCTGAGCAATCAGTTTTCGATGCCGTAATGAGTCTAACTGCTAGATCAGGATTTGTTAATTTCTGGAGCAAATAGGTGACTGTCATAATATACCTTAAAGCAGTCCAGTCACCTCAAACCTCCACTCCAGGGACAGATTTAATTTCTCATGCCATAACCAGCCCTCTGGCTACAATCCAGTTATACTAAATGGCTTCAGAAGTATATCCAGAGGAAATTTCACTTGCTAATCACCAAAAAGTAGGCTAACACAGTGCTTCCTTCAACACATTTCTTCTGTTCTCACAGCCTTTGCTGAACATCGCCAGAAGGACAGAGCCTAAGGTCTCACACACACAGGGATTCTGATTAACCACAACTTTCAGTTGTTCTTGTATCATGGTTTGACAGATACCTTGAAGAAGTGTGCCCAGAAGGCTGAGCTACAGATCAGTCCTGATTGCAGGAAAGGGATCGTGCCACTGTATTCCATCTGTTCTGATGGCCTGCAAAGGAAGCAAATTTCCCTCCAAGGGAAGACTACTACCCTCTTATCTTAGAATTATAAACAAGTACCTCAGAGCTATCTCCTCTGATAATCTCAAGTTTGTCCTGTTGCCCCAAGTAGGTTTTACTATTCAAAAGAAAAATCTCTTAAGACAGTTTCCTGAAGAACAATGGGGATGAAGGAACTAGATAGGTAGACATCAAATAGACAATCATATAGAATGGTGCTGACTATCTACTGTGTTGTGACTTTAGGGGCCTGAGGTAGGGCTCCACAGGGTTTGCATTAGATTGTTGACTCTCTAGATTGTTCATAAGCACCATGACACTGACTTCTATTAACCCAAAGGCAGAGGAGACAACAGACATCTTGTGGTGCATCAGTCAATGGAAACCTCATTTTTTACTTTGGCATCTTACAAGAACTGCATCAGAAAAATCCACAAAACAGCTGAATTATGGCCAGAATATTCCTCTGTTTTCTTTAGGGTGTTAAGGCTATTCTTATGTTACCCCAGAGTCATCAAGCCTTAAACGCTGTTCTCTATATTAGCCTTCAGCAGATCCAGCCCCTTAATTGGCAACAGCCTAGAAGTCTACACCACTTACTTTGCACCTATTAGCCAGCAGACTGTGGCAAAACCACTGCAGCATTTGGTGAATGCGAAATTATGTTGTCAGTGACAGTATGTCTTGAAAGTGACAGAAGGCAAAGTGTCACATTTGAAGACAGACTGTACAATTTTCACACTTAAGATCCTTGAAAGTCAAGGCCATGTATGAAGACTCACAGATGTCTCACCATTTACCCACATCTTGAAAATTAAGTATATGAGCATTGAGCACTGTTCTGGGAGATTCTCCTGTTAGGATTCTCTCAAGTAATAAAGTCCATTGCACAGTATTACTCTAAGTTTAGTTTTTCACTACGTCAGCTATGTTTGAGATAATCAATCTAAAGAAACAGGATTTCCAACAGCCAAGTTTATCTCATTCTAAGGCAAACATCCAAAATAGGTCAAATGAATTGATATTGTTTCTTGTGCATAACAACATGAGTAAAATCTATTGCTTATTTATTCTCTGAACCTTTTCCCAGGGAATGAAGTATACGCAAAGGAGTATTGCAGTGGACAGGTTTTGGGAGTATTATCAAGAGCAACTCTGTTCTTTGAAGCCTCAAACTTCAGTTAAATTTTTTAAAAAGTATAATTTCTTTTTCCTTTTTCCTGTTTCTAACTAGTGATTCAGGGGCATATCTGCACAAAGCTCAGAAATACACAGTGCAAAAACGTAAGAAAAGCCATACTAAGCAATTTAACATCTCCAACAAAGATAACGTGTGCTGGAGGCTTTAAGAGCATACACAAACAGCAGTAACTCCTGAGAATGCTCTCCCAGCACTGCACCTCAGTCAACATCCTGAAATGTAGGAGACGCCTTTGCAAACAAGAGTGCTTAGAGTATTTTTATCATAGAATACGTTGAGCTGCAAGGGACTCATCAGAATCTTCAAGTCCAATTCCTGGCTCTGCACAGAGCAGCTCAAGAATCCCACCCTGTGCCTGAGGGTGTTGTCCAAATGCTTCTTCAGCTCAGACAGGTTTGGTGCTGCTCCTCCACTTCATTGTCTTGAACTCTACAATGTTATGCAGAACACCTCACTTAAGGGAGCACCAAAATAAAAGATTCTACAAATGTATATAGTTCTTGATGCATCACCTTGGAGAGAACATGTTAGCACCTTCCACAAGATGAGGAAAATATTCATTCTAGCTCCAGAAAGGAGCTGACACACAGAGCAGTGCATTACTCCACACAGACAAGACCATCCCAGCTAGCAGAAGCTGGATAGCTGGATCTCAATTTCTTCATCTAGCTTGTACAAAATACTTGTCTTTCTTTCTTTATTTTACAAGTTTTAAGCCTTGACAGTTTTCTATTTCATGGTAGTTCATTTTTAATTTGCAGCAATGGTATTTTATATGGGCTGAATTTAGAGAGTTGCAATGTTCAGAAAAAGTAAAATGTCTGGGTATTAAATATGATCTGACTGTTGAGCTTCATGTAAACTAACAGGAGCTTTGGGATTTGGCCTGACAATGAATTTGCAAGGCGCGTAGCAAAAAAACCCAAACAATATTAACCATGGAAACTGCAATAATAATAACTTGGACTGGAAAAGCAATGTAGCCTGGTAAGTTTAAAACAAGATAACATCAGAGTAGGAGCTACAGAAAGAGCCAAGGGAAAACACAGCTTCATTCTAGATCAATCTCAATCTACAACACTTTACAATAACTCTTTCCATTAATTCACATCTAGGAGCACAGTAAAGTAAAACACTGTCTATCTGGATCAAAACAAAGGTTTCTCCAGTCAATTACAGGACTACAATCATGGCAACAACAGATGTCTACAGAAAAATATAACAACAGGGCAGCCATGAAGACCTCTCCTGTGGCTTTCCCAGATTCCAGCCTCTTGAAGTACAAGCAGACTGACACACTCCATGGAATTTTACTACATTAATTTTCTAATACATTTTCAGACTTTTCAGTTTCTGTGGCAGTGTTCAAACTGTAATATTGTAACAGGAATAATGAGCCCTTTCGATCCTTTTTGAACCTGCTGTCAGATAGGTTTGATGCTGTAATTCACACACTGAAGGGTAAAATAAATAAATAAATCCCTATTAATCTCTTCTGTTCCATTAATGACTATACAGAGAACAGGACATGACATGTTTTTTCTTACTTGTGCCTTTTTCAGAATGAGGTCCACATTGTCATACTTTAATTGGAAGATATCTGGTGCTCTTGATCACTCTTGACACCTCTCAATCTTTCTGGTATTATTAGATTCACACTGAGATGTGAGAGCCAGAACTGTATACATCATTCAAGTTGCAGCATAATACTGACAGATTCATTAAAAATGGTGACATTAAAATGCTTTTGCTTTGTTTCCTATTCTCTTCCTAGTAATTCGCAAATATTGCTTGTTTATTTGACTAGTGTTAAACAGTGAGCCTATGTTTTCCTTGATCTGTAATTCCAAGATCCCTTTCCTGAATTGTAATAACTAGTCCATTCTGGCATGAAATGCATAATGCTTCCTTTGTTTTCCTCTTCATCTGTATCACTTGCCTGTTGCTTTCTCTGAGTCTTACATACCCCTTGACAATTCAGTTCTTCAATGTTGCAAATTCCTTTGAAAATCTTTGCAGGCTGTTCTCCATTTTTCTATCAATATAACTTAACATCAGCAACAAATACCTTGATTTTTCCTCTCAACTTTGCTAATATACATCTACCTCTGTTTTTAGAAAATGAAAATTTGAGACAGAAATAGTAAGTAAAAATAAAAGACAATTTCACTATTTAATGTCCTGTAAACCCACAGATTTTAAGCCTGACAGCAACAAGCTGTTTCCTCAGTGTCATGAGGGCTGTCTCTATATTGAAGATGCTAGATATTAGACTTAACAGACTTCCTCTAATGCAGGTAAGTAGCACTGAACCCAGTAAGTGCATACAATGTCTTATTTTGCACACTAACATTCTGAAATGAAGTGAAACTTATCCTTGAATACACCAGTAGGCTGGCATCCCTTCCTAGCCATGGCTATTCCAAACCCTTGATTAAGTCAGTGATGTTTATCTCGAGCTCTACGAAGCAGACTGTTGAGTGCACAAGAGCTCTTATCTAAGCTTGCAGACCACAAACTGGGCAAGTGGAACAAGTAGCTTCCTTTAGCTCTGTATATAATCCCCACTTATTGGGAAAAAAACCCCACCAAACATGCACATCTGCAGAAGTGCTATTGATCTGAACAGCTTTTTCAGTGAGCTACCAAAACAGGGAAGTGCAGGTAAGACAATAATGTTCTACCCTCCCATTTCTGTACACAATTACAGAGAAGCCACTGACACAATGAACACTTTCTGTGAGTTAAATCACACGTCAACAAACATGAACATACCTTTTCACCAGGCAGACCTGCAACACCGTCTGGTCCTTTCACACCCATCTCACCCTACAAAACAAATTGACAAATTAGAAGCTCTACAGACTTCTCAGGTTAACAACTGCTCAGGTCATATCAGACTCGATAGAAAAGCATCTTCTACCTGATTTTTTAGTAACGTAACCACTGTGGAGGAGGATGCCTTACATGTAACACTAAAATCAGCAAAATAAATGGATTTTAAACACCTGTAACATCAATTAAGTCTTTTATCAGGCAAATACTTGCACATCCACATTTCCATAAAAGCAAGTCCACTAATTTTAAAGGAATTCATTGCAACAGAAGACTGAAACCAAGAGGGTCCATTTTCAGTTCTAAACTGAGAAAGCTCAACATGTAATACAGATTTGTATAGTCATGTGCCCACAATACTTTTGAAAGACACTATTTAAATTCCTCTCTCCCTCCATTTTATCACCTCAGAGAAACCAAACCCCAAACCATAAGCAATCTATAAGCAAATTTTAGTTTTGAGAGACAAATGACAGACTGATCAGGAGAGTTAGGAAGATAAGTCTTAAATGAAGTTATTAACCTTCTGGTTATAACTGAAGTTGAGAAAGGAGCAGTAAGATTGGCCAGAAGTACACAATAAAAGTAATATCAGAATCATAAAGGTTTAAAAACTCCTCCAAGATCATCAAGTCCAGCCTTTGACTGAACACCACCATATTAATGAATAGCACTGAAGGCTTTGTCCAGTTGTTTCTTGAATGCCTCCAGGGACAGTGACTCCACCCCTTCCCTGGGCAACTCAGTCCAAGGGCTGACCACCTTTTCAAGGAAGAAATTCTTCCTGATGTCCGGCTTGAACCTTCTGTCACACAGCTTGATGTCATTTCTTCTTGTCCTGTCATCAGCTGCCTGGTTGACCTCCCCCTGCCTACAACCTTCTTTCAGGCACTTGTAGAGAACAATAACGTCCACCCCTGAGACTTCTTTTTTCCAGCCTAAATACCTCCAGCTCCCTCAGCCACTCCTCATAGGACTTGTTCTTCGTGAGCATGCACTCAATCCCCCCACACAAACCATGGATAAAGATATTAAACATCTCTGTCTCAAAAATAGACCAAAATCCTCTATGTATGAATAGCATGAATCCACTGGCACTATGAGAGGTAAAGGTTACCTTATCTAATCACCCACAGAGTGACTCTCTTATCTATGCATCCTCTGTTCCCTTCTGCCACTTGCCAGTATTTTAACAGACCAGTACCACTTTGTTACCTTCAGTGGTGTATTTTTATACACTGTACAGTCTAAAATTACACAGCCTGCTACATGCCAGGAAGTCTTTAGCCTGTATGACTTACTAGCCAATTAACCAAGGTATGTTTACACTTCTGTTCCACTAACTGCAGACAGACTCCCCATCTTGAAGACAATTATTTTCCACTGCAAATTAGGTCTGCAAGTTATGCTTCTACCTTCTAGTTGTGATTTTAATAACCACAGGCTGAAAGGTGGTAGTTTTTAATGCCCTTATGAATATATATATATCAGATACTATAGGGATCTAATAGTATTCATAGAAACAGTATCACAGACTAAAACCAAAAATATAGGAAATGCATCTTTAATATTTTAATTTTTCCTTAATGGCCTTTTCTTTTCCTTCTGCAGGCCTCAAAGTCCTTCACAAAAGTGAAGGATAAGTTGCCAGGAAAATAGCTTTGTAAGGTGGTGAGCAGTGGTAGTACAAGGCTGGCATTTATAGGGTATGAGGTACACATAGTGTAACAACAGCCAAAGGTAGAATCATGAGCTGTAAGTCTACTGTCAGGATTTACTAAGGGTGACAGTGAAAATCCTTTTCAACTGAGCTTCTCATGGGTGGGCAGGTGTTCAGCCACCTGCAGGAAAGCAGGGCTCTATAATGGTGACTGCGGAAGACAAACAGCATCACTCCAGATGTCCCCCTTCTTCCTCCTTATTCCCAATGTTTTATATACTACTTTATATACTCAGCATGCTATCATGTTTAGGGTATGGAATATCCCTTTGGTAGTTGGACTCACCTGTCCTGGCTGTGTTCTCTCCCAGCTCCTCAAGAACCCCCTCGGTGGTAGGGTGGGAGCAAAAAAGTCTTTGACACTGTGCAAGCACTGCTTGGCAATAATGAAAATATCCCTGTGTTATCAACCCTGTTTCCAACACAAATCCAAAACATATCCTCACACTGGCTACTGTAAATAAAATGAACTCTGTCCCAACTAAAACCAGGACGCAACATCACCAGAAATACTCAGGTAAGAAAAAACAGTGTCTATTAGCAAAAAGGGAAAAATGAATTCACATTCAGAGAATATATTAGGAGAAAGAAAACTCGTCCGAAAGGCAGCATCACTCCAGGGTTTCCCTGGTACTATGAGAGCAGCAGGGAGTATATAGACGAGGAACTACCATCCCTGTTACTCCTAGCAGAAGCCCCCAGCTGTGTTCTGTCCCATCAGTGCAGGAGCTCAGCCTCACCAAGGCCTGAGCTGGCTGTCACTGGTTTAACTCTTGCACCAGTGCCAGTGACCACTGGCTCCCCTGCTCCTGTTTGAGCTCTGGAATGGCCCCACTGGGGAAGTGTGACATTCTCCCACACCTCTGAGCACCTCAGAGTGCTGAGGACTTGCTGCCACCATCTTCACTCCTCATGAAGGCTTAATCTCAGCACTGAGAAGAATGGCAAATATGGTAACAAAGACAATAAGTCACATTTCAGAACTTTTTATAAGAAAAATATTGTTGTGTTGTGTGGGATATACATATTGAGAAAGTAAGAAATTAGAGCCTGAAAAATATCCCAGGCTGGAGCTTCTCAGCTCTGTTCCCAGCCTGATAAGCTGGTCCAGATGAAGGCCAGGGAAAATCTCTCCCAGCATGATAACTTTGTCAAAATAGAGAGGAATTAATAACAAGATAGAACACCTGTTGTGTGCGTGACCAGGCCCTGGGAACGAGGTATCTACTCTCTGAACCAGTCATCTTTTTCTGCTCTTGGAGTTGCAAGTCATGTTATAAAAACCAGTGTGTTTCTGGATAAACTTGTCTCTCTCTCTCTCTCTTTCCTGTCATGAGAGATGACCATGTAGCTGTGCATCTTATTTCCGCCGCACCTAAGGGGTTAACACCCCATTCCATGGCTACAGTGTTGCTAATGATATTTTCCCTTTTTAATCTGATGACTTGGACGACGGTAAAACATAAGTAGGACTATCTATAAATTCTTAGGTTGGTAAGCATGAACTGTATCCTTCTGCTCACTGTAAGATTTTATTCTACTAAGTATACTGGAAATTCCTGACTTTGTCATAACTGACAGCCAGCCATATTTTGCTAAATTTTCTCATTTTTCTTGAATTCCAGCTTCTAGATACCTATGAATAACCTCAGCAACAAAGACTGGGCCAGAAAGGAACCATTCTCAGGGCTGCATAGTACAATAGATATGCTTTAGTTGGAATCAAGTTGACTGGATTTTAAGAGGAAAGTCAGACACTAGCAGGAAAGAAAGACTAGCAAGGAAAACAGGCAGAAAGAACAGTTCAGACACTTCACTTGTTCTCCAGGAGATCTTTTTTACATATTACAAATATTTTCCTAGTGCAATAATATATTGCATAAACCTATCTCTAGCAATCCCAAAATAGCCTTTTAAATGTCTTTTTCCTTAAGTAAAATTTAAATCAATGACGTTGAATAGCAATAAATTTCTCCATGGTGTGCATCAACAGGCATTTTAATATTTGAAAGCAATCTGCCTCTGGCTTTTTGGTCCCTACTTCACTTACAGCATTAACCAATGACCTATTAACAGAGCTAGGATTGGTTTAATGTTATACCAAAATATTTAAATCTATTTAGATCTCAATTTAAAATATTTCATGGCCACTAAGTCTGCTTAAAAGAATAAAAGTAGAAAACACAGTTAATTTTTTAGCCTCTGAGAGAGAAAATCAGTTTATATATTCAGCATATATGTAATAATTCCAATTACAGTCATCCATAGTCTGTCTTTCTGAAGAATTTCTACATACTGAGGACAAAACTGGACCTTTACAACATTATCAAAAGACATTCGCTAACAAGAAATATGTTTGTATGATTCTGAGTAACTAAATACAATGCTGAAGTAGTACAAATTGCAACCAAATAGAAAACACAGGAAATACCTCACTCAGATCAGCAGAGGAGAAAACTCAACTCCACAGGAGATATCAAAATCTGTTAAAATCACAGCAGTCTTCCACCTGACTTGTGTCCGCTTGCGATTTGTAAAATAGAGTATGCTAAAATCAAACTGCCATGAGAATAATACAGGATATTATTTAGGGATAGTCCAAATTGTACACTTAGTAAGTAGCATAGAAAGTTGGTCCCAGCAATTTTTTCAGTTTTAATTATTAAAGAAATTAAAGAGGTGGTCCCTTGCTGCAGAAGCTGACCTCTCAACAAAAATATCCTGCAGAGCAAACTAGCTATTTCAATCCTGACGTACTGGAAATAATAGTTTTGAGTGAAGAACTGTCCTCATGATGTCATAATGGAATGCCAGGTACACAAACAGGAAGGTCATTGACACAAATAATTTTGTGTCAATAATTAGCATAATTTTGATCGGTGGTACCCCTGTGCATTCAGATTCACAGCTTGCCAGACATACATCAATATTTGCATGAATGCTTGCTCCAGTGAAAATATAGCACTCCAGTCCTTTGGGCTTGCAATATACTCTGAATTTTGGCTCAGACCTGTTCAGAGGTACTAAAATGAGCCAAGACTACAGGAATGAAGTGGACACAGGCTAATAATTAAATTCAAAATGCCTAAAATGGCTTATAAGCTATCATACTTTATACAGGTGATAGTTTAGATGTTCCTGAACAGTCTGACCTTAGGGAACAATGATGTTAGACTGAAGAGAAGGGAAATTTTGAGGGGCTTGAATATAGCCTAATATCAAACTGTGTAGGTAGAGACTTCCTTGTCAATCCCACAGCAACAAAAAAAGACATAAAGTCAATCATACAATTAATTAGAGTGAATTGGAAATTGGAACGAGATAAAGTAAAATAAAAGGACAATAACTGCTGTACTGAAAATGAGATAATATCAACAAAATTAGAAATTTCTCATGAAAGAGGGTAAAAAATTAACATTTCCACTTAGATGCTGCTATGGCAAGGACATTTAAATATAGTTAGTTGGATGTCTATAGTAATATGATTTAGAAGAAAAAGACACAATAAAATGAGAAGCTGAGCACAAGCAAAGGGGGAAACATATGCTTAGGAACCACACACAACTCAGAGACCTGTTTTTTGTAACTGGTCAGCAAAGTTATCAAGAAGCTGCCTATTTTGTCCATAACATATTACAAGACACTCAGCCAGAGTCTCTTGGTTTCCTTTACATAATTTGACAATAAATCATGTATCCTACATGTCTGGAATGTTCTGGAGCCTTTCTGCCTCTTCAGGTCTAATTATTGATGTAACAAGGCCGTCATTGAGAGTGAGCATTACTCAAAACTTGCGTAAATGCAGAGTCAATGGGAAAAATGGCATTAAAATCTCAGAGAATGTTGCTTTCAGCTCCATCATGGCAGGCACTATTTAACACAAGATTTGTTTCCTCCCAAAGGTCAGTGAGCCAATCCTGATCACAGTCATACTGTGCCCTCCATCCAACCTCCCTTCCCCATCCCCCCAAAAAAGAAAAAAACCCACCCACTGTGAAGCTAGGGAGTAACAAGTACTGGTTAATTATAAGAAAAATTCAAATTAAGTAGCTTGGGACCTGCTTGGTGTATTACCCTTGCCTTTAACCTGCTGATTCATTCTTTTGTGAAAGAACATTCATAAATGTCAATATACTCTCTTTAGGTTAAACTGTTGGGTGCAGTGGGGTTCGCTGATTCTTAGTTCCATGCATAGAGAATCCATGCAATGAGGCTCTTCTTGTAAAACAAGTGGGAGAACAGAACCAGAAGTTACCACAGGTACTCACATGCTTTGTTTATAGGCACTATGCTTAGCATGGTAAATACTGCTCATTGACTGGGAGATTAAATGATAAAAAAATCAGACTTGTGAACTCTGCTTTCCCGACTTAGTAGCAATAATGGTGTACATGGATCAGGTCAGGAGCAGAAGAGCAGTTTCCCAAATGAATGGTAGGAAACTCCCTATGCTGGTGGCATAGGCTAAAACCAAAAGCTGGCAATTTTTTAATGTACTCAGGATCAAAACTTCATGATTGTCTGAAAACTGGCAGCAGTCCCTCTAGGTTCAGTTGACTATAGAAACTAATATGATTGAACTTTATTTTCACCTAAAAATACAGCTTGTGTCAAAAGTTAAATATATACTGGAGGGGAGGAGTTGTGGTGGGGGGCAATATACTGTCAAGGAATGTTCTTAATTTCAACCAACTGTGTAGATAAGCCTTCTCAGAACTGGCCCTTTTCAGCCAGACACTACAGGTGTAGGAAAAGCCCTGGCTGTCTTCACAAACTGCTTCAGATCACATATTAAATGGTGTGCTTCAAGGTAGGATGTTGGGTTAGGACACCTCCACCCTAACCTCTGGATTAGGACATTCTGGGCATCTTCCTCTCACACTGCATTCCCTGAACTCAATTCTTATCTCACTGTCTTTGTGGCAGACTTACAATAGTTTATTCAATTCACCCCCTCTGATAGCACATGGAAAACACATTCTCAGACATGTATCATCCCATTCAGCATCCTCCAACAAAATTTAAGGAATAGAGTGTGAAGGGAAAACATCTGATATCTTGACCAATATTATTAGGAAATTCCAAGCTACAAAGCGTAAGAATATCATAGTAAGAATTACAGGAAAATTCAGAAGAGGCCCAAGGAAAGGACCAACTGGCCTGTCCTAGAGACTTGCCAATGTCAGATTCTTCTCTCTTCACAATTAACAAAGTTTCAGGTACGAGTGCTGTCAAAGAATATCTTGAGGTCATATTTCATACCCTCATACAAGGAGGGACGATTGCAAGGATGATTACCCCACACAGTATTCTGTCAATCAGCAGTGATGTGCATACATGATATGGACAAATTCTTGTCAGAATAGATACATGCCTACTGTATAAGGCATGGTGACAGGGCTGGGGAGGCATGTGCTTCCCAGGCAGGTAAACAGTGCTCCACAGAGTTGATGAGGTGACCCCAAAGTGAGGCAGCTGTAAGATGCCTGGCTGGGAGCTCACACACAGAGCCAGACACTGACTGATAAAAGATCCAACCTGTGTTCAGGCAGATTCCTTTAAGAAATAACAGAATCCATATAATTCCTATTTAAGAAAGATAAGCCAATGACAAAGCTTGAAAGAGAGAATTCAAGTGATATTTTACCTTTTCACCTTTCTCTCCTTTCTGGCCTGGTAAACCAGCTACTCCCGGCAATCCTGCTTCTCCCTGATTTTAACAGAAATAAAAAAAGTCAACAATGCAGATCTAAAATATATTTGGTTAGGTTTCCTGTCTTTGTCACAAATGCCTAACAAAGCAAATGACTCAATAAATATCATGCAACACCCAGGAGAACTATTAAAAGAAAACAAACATTATGTAGAATATAATTCATTCTCACGTAAAAACGTTTACACTAAATATAATGACTAAATATAATTCTCAGTTTTACCATGGTATTTTTTTGGGTATATATTCAAACAATTAAACCTTACTGACACTTCTAACTCTACATTAACTAAATCCAAAGTGTAATGTTTCTTAACTGGGAAATACAATGTAAGTACATTACGATACCATAAACCAGTAAGATTTTTTCATGACTGCAAAAAAACCACACCAACTGTTTTGATATCTAACAGGATTAAACAGCATGATGCATTAAAAAGCAACAGGGAAACTTTGTACTTTATTTGGAAAGCAGTAGCATCTCTGTGTAGATTCTTGCTGTATCCCTGGAAGCGTGTATATTTTGCTGGCATGAACAGTCACTGGTGATGAAGTCGTAGCCAGTAACCTCTCCTCATGTGGGCACTAAAACAAAAATATTTTTTGGTTTTTGGTCCACTTTGGTTAATAGGTGAGTACCATCCAACCACTAGTTTTAAGTTATCTTCTGTTTTAAGTTATCTTCTTTGTACTCCTGTACAAACCTTACGTGGAAAATGACAACAAATTCCAAAGAGAGAAAAAAGCTGTAAAAAAAAGAATTTTAGATATTGAGATCCTTCTGTCCTAAAATTGATGCCAGTTAAAACTGATATGACTGTCCCATTTCTTTCTTCAAAAAGACAGAGGAATAAAGAGGAATAAAGTCTCCCAAAATTAGAAGTAGTGAAACAGAAAATGTCTGTGGGGAGAAAAAAGAGATAGTACTTCTCAGTCTCATCCTATCCTCTGCCCTGCCCCTAAGTATAAAATATAAAAGTGAGTAAAGTGAGAGCTAAGGGAAACTTTTTTTTTAGTTAAATATTTCTGGCATACATAGTTTGGAAACAAACAAAAAAGCACTGAAGCCAAGATTTACCTGTCTGTGACTCCTGAGAACTGAGCCAACCTGAAGAAATACTACAGGACAAACAAATAGGACCTGCTAAATTTCAGTAAGTCTCATTAAGATGTAATGAGGTTTTTTTCTTTTTTTTGAGTCTTCTGTCAGAGAAATTCCCACAGGATTTACTGCTCTAGCATAGAAATTTGTATCCAAGTATAAATTCCTTCCCATAAATTACTGAAAATGTAGCTGTTACAATGGGTAAGGAAGTTGTGAAAAAATAAATCAGAAAATGTAATGCTAGTTTTAATATGAAAGTCATTAACAAGTAGTCCACCATTTCTTACATCATAAACATAAGATATACACATGAAACTGAGGCTTTTAGCTACATAGATGAATTAATATTTAAGTGTTATTAATAAAGCCTATTGTTGAGCTTTCTGTGTTCATATATAATTAGGGTTTGTTTTGTTCTTGCTTTTTTGCTACTGTGTCATAACAGCTCAATAAATTGTATTTCCAAGCACCATTGCTTGAACGAGAGAAATCTCATTCATCTCACTTTTTCATAAGCTTACACATCCAAGAGAAAGTCTGCATTATTATCAAGAATATATTTAGAAATATATTTGAACTATTAATCATTGTTTAAAATTACATTTCCCCTGGAAATTACATCACGTTTCTTTCATGCTTCTGAGCACCCAGCAGTCTTCTGCTCTTCTGTTCTTGGGCAGATTTCTCCCTCCCATCCAGGAGATTTCCCCTATCTCTTTGTGGATGTAATCAATCAGTCCTTCTACACCCTCTGGGGTTTTTTTTTTGCTGACTGCAACCTTGGTGGTGATGGCACTGTCCACTGTCGCAGAGGAGGCTGATCTTACAGACTACTTATGACTAGCAGGCCAATAATTTAACACAATGTCTTTCTGAGGCTATTTGTGGTTTGTTGGTTTTTTTTAATGGGCTAGATTGACCAAAATAATTACATCTTCAAGCTATGGTTCTACTGTCTTCCAGTTTACACCGATTTTAGTCTATCAAAACAAGAGGGAAAAGTGAACCCATTAAACTAAAACAATGTTTTCCCTTATGTTAAACAATATATACATGTCAGCATGTGCATTCTAAAGAAGAAAGTATTTCATAGAATCATCAAGGTTGGAAGAGACCTGTAGAATCAAGCCCAACCATCAGCCTACCACTATAACTTGCCAATTACGAGAGACCCATTCCTCCATTTTAGTGTATTAAAATAAAGAAAACTCAACACCCTCCTATCTTCCTTTTCTTCCACTGTCATGCAGACTCTCTTGTGTGCTTTGCTTACATCATCTGTAAAGCTTCACAAGCTGCAACTGTTACTATAATGTCCTCTGTTGTTTGGAGCCGTTCTCAAGTCATCACAGTGACTTGCTTCCCACTCTCCGAGGCTTCTTCTGTTACTAATTAGACATTAATCAATGTTAAGAAATGCATTTAAAAAGCACTAGCAGCACCTAGTGCCTTTTGCTGATGTTCAACTGTACTATCTATTTAGGCAGCAAAAAACAATGTACCATGACTCCAGATATGGAATTCATCTTTAGAAGGTAATTAAACTATCACCCCTATTGAAATTTTTTTACAACTCTTTAGCAAGAAACAATAAAGCAATTTCTTTTGTATTAACATTTGAATTTTAACAGATAACTTACCAAGTCTGCAGATATTTCACAACATGTATCTTCTGTTGCAAGTTGTGAATTACAATAAACTGCTAAGTGGTGAAGTTCAATCTATTAAGAAATACAAAATAAATTAATAGGAGGTTTAAAAAATTATGCTTTACGGCATGCTTTTTCTTGTCTTGGCGTAGTAAACTTTCTCTTTGAAACACTTCATATTTCTGAAATGCTAGAAAAAGACAAATCCAAAACAATTACACAGCTTCTCATTTAAGGAGAAAATTAGGCAGCCTATTACTTTGATGTAAATCACATTTTAGATTTCATTTATTTTCATGTAAGTTGCATCCATCTGTATTGGTTTGCTGTATTACACAGGTATTTTAGACTTGTAGACATCCTCTGAAAACCTTATTTTCAGGAATGTAGTTTTCCTCTGCAGGAAAGTAACATAAAGGTTTGACAAACTCTCTATTACATGCATCTATTGCTTTGGACAGACCTTTGCCTGGACATTTCCACTAAACCACATAAAGTGCAAAAATCACAAATTCTGTACGTAAAGCTTGTATTTCAAAGACTTTGGGTGGATTGGTGAGTTGAGAAGCAAGTAAAATTCTAACTAGCTATTCTTGTCCTCATATGCTTCTTTCTGCATCAGTTTCATATCCTCTTAATCTCCCTCTTGCACTTAGTACTGAGAAAAGTGACCATTGGTACAGGATCCGCTCTGCTGCCTTCATCAACTTTAAGCCCATAATGTTTTCCTGCAAATGTGGAAACCCCAATTGACAACTTCCACTCAGAATTATCCAGTTCATACCATGCAACCAGCAGAAAAAACCTGCTCTTTCTCCTGCATGCTATTTGGAAATGAGGAGACTGTACACACATTTCAAATAACATTGAACTCAAGTCTTAGAAAACCAAACAAAGCATGAGCTTGGCTCCCTGAAATAAGAGCCCTGAGTCCAGGCCAAAGTATTAGTGCTCCACAAGAATGATTCCTCTTGCAATGTTAGCTTGCAGTTACAATGTGCTATTTTCCTCTGGGAAGGTTTCTGATGGTCACTATAAACTCCAAGGCAGATGCTTTAGACCTGGTAGCTGCATGTCAGTGTACTTAAAACAAACTGATATTTCCTGAAGATTTCAAATTACTTGCTGTGCTTTCAAATTACTTGCTTTCAAATTACTTTCCTCCCTGCATGAGGAAACAGAAGAAAGCATCCCTGGGACATAAAATAGCTCAGAATATTATGGGATTTCCTTGGGTAATTCTTGCAGCATAGGCTACAGGAAACATACCTCCAGCCACTTCCTAATCTCTCCCTTTTGGATAAGGGAGAGACAACTGTGAACAATGTGCCCTTATTTCTACATTGCTGAATTACTCTAGAAGACCTCAATACAGAGGTAATCCTTAACTATTTTGTGTATCCCCTTTATCAAAGACAGACAAAGTGTAACAGACTACTGATACAAACCTATAAATAAACCTTACTAAAAATGAAAGCAAAAAATCAGTACTGCAAGTTATCTTTAAACATAGTAATAGTATATCTGTGGTAATTAGGTGGATCTTTTTTCAGAAATACAGAAAAACAGACTTCTTAAACCAGAACTGAGTTTTATGCAGTTACTCTGGCAACAGCTTTGTCTTAGCAGATGCTACAGCACTGAATAATGTTTAGAAAAAGACACTTAAGGACTTCAAGTTAAGAATACACACTCAAAAATAATGACTTGGTTTGAACATTTTATCTATGTGATTCTTTACAACTGTGTTAGTAAAAGCATGGCTAAAAAATTACTTCAAGTTATCTGTTTGTCCTTTCATACTACTCACATCTACAGGCTTATCATCCGCAGCACGAGAAGCAATCAGTGTCCTTCCCTGCAAGTCAATGGTGAATTTTTCATCAGTCTGCTTTCTCTCAATTAAATTACAATCCAAATAGAGGGAAATGATCCCTGACTGCACGCTAATACCAAGCTTATGCCACTGCCGATCAAACAATGGATAAATTTCTCGACTCTTAAAAGTGTAGTGCAGTATATTTCCCTGAGAGGATTTGGTCATATATTCCACCACCTTTTTTGTACCATCCAGGAGGACAGAGATCTGAAAGCAAGACAAAATAAAAGAAACGGCTATTTAGAAGTTATAAGAAAGAAGCACCTACATAAACCATATGTAACAAAAATATTTCAACTACATACACTGGGCAAGAATTATGTTATGACGCATTCTTCTATGTAACTCGGTAAATAAATATCAGCTATAAATCATAACATGCATTTATTCTATTTTGCAGTCTAAACTGAATAGATGTTGCTGAATTTCTGCCATTCCTACAACAAATTATTAATTATTTCACAGCAGTCTGTCTATTTCATAAAAACTTTAGCTAAATCCATTAATGAAACATCCATTATTATATGTGCCATATTACATGGGGGAAAAAAGAAGCAGCAACTTTTTGAAGAAATAAATCAAAGATGACTCTAACCTCAGGTGTGTCATACTGATTTAAAACTTGCCATATATACCAACGTTCTTTCTTGGTATTTCGCCGTACACGGAACGTAGCAACTAGAGAGTATTCTTCAGGAAGCCCATTTGGAAATACTTGCCTGGAACAGGAAGGAGGAAAAAGATTTCTTGTTACTCTTATACAAACAAGCACTGCCTAAAAGGAATGAACAGAAATAATACCTGGTGAAAACAAGAAGCCAAACACTTGCTTCCACTCATACACATTCACAGGCCTTGGAATTCAGAAGTGTTTCTTCTCAAAAGTACAATTCAGTCTCTTTATAAGAATAAATGACTGAAAGTTTTGTTACTAACTTTTGTTCTAAATTTTTTAGCATCTGTGATTAATATAAACAGGAGTATAAAAAGAAATGGTGCAAAGTGATGTCCCACATGAAAATATTTTAAAATACGTCTTTTCCCAGTTTATTGCTTGGGATATTTGAATAAGTTTCATAAAGGATTTGTGGAATAATCCCCATCCTTGGAGACTTTCAAAACACAGCTGGACAGGGCTCATAATAACCTGATCTAACATTCAAGTTGGTCCTGCTTTGAGCATGGATTTGATCCAGGGACCTCCATGGGCAATGACTCGGACATCTTGAGCATCAGAAGAGTTGGGCTTGAGCAAGCTTGAAAAAAAATAAGGAATGTATTCTAGAAAAAATGATTTACTGTTGTTTGGTTTTCTTACCTAAGATGCGTCAATGTCTCAAATAAAGTCTGACCTATACCACCGCAACAACATTTCCATGAACTCTTTGGAAAGTTTGTATTTCACAAAAAACAGATCTGTACCTCAACTCTACAGATTTTGGTAATTACTAAATATACACTAATTCTAATTCTAAATAAATTAGAATGGTACAACCAACTTTTTAAATTTGAACCTTCTACATTTTAATTTTTTTTCTTTTCTAAGACAATTGAGAAAATAAAAACCACAGATCTCTACACAACACAGTAATAGCAAAAGTCTTCATATTGCTGTTTGCAATCAGCTAGCTGTGGTACAAAAAAGCATTCCCTGGATCAGAGCTCAGGAAACCTGAGGACCCCCCACGCAGCAGAAAAATTTCCTCAATTTTATTTCCCACAATCACATGAAGTAAATGTCTTCGTTCTACAAAAATACTGATGGGATAACAATTATACAGCAATGTGCTATAAAGCTTTTCTTAAAAACAAAACAAAATAAAACAAACAACAAAGGTGGGGGCAAAGAAAGAGCAAGGCACTGCAGCTGATGAAACAATAGCCCCACAATCCTCCTGGAAATTGTTGTACTTAGGATCTCAGGAAAAATGCCTCCTGTGCAGAGAAGCCTGCTCTAAATCCTGCCGAAGAGCTTCTTTAAGGACTAGCACCTATTTAAGTCCCTTATGTGGGAATCACACTTCTTTGGCTTATTTCCCACAGCTGATTCCTGTTTTATCCTAGGACCAAATTGGCTGCCATCCCACATTGTTAGTGGACCCATATGCTGTTGTACAGCTACAGACGTTGGAATGTCAAAAGGCAAGGCAAAAGAGAATAGGCTTGTCTGTACTTAGGCCTAGATTTCATACTTTGTCTTTCAAATATAGCATAAAGAATATGTTTCATGATTTATAAAAAATACCTTCACTGGGCATGAGTGTGTGACTGGAGAACAATGAACTATCTGGACATGGGAGCAGCCCTATGGTTTCCTGCACCCCAAGCAGGCTAGGGAGATGGTATCTCAGGTTTACAGCTGTAAGCTAGACAGGATATCTGGCTGCAGGAGCATCTGATTAGCTCTCCAAAATCAATTAACTTTCCCAGCTAAATTCCATATTGGGGACACTGGGGAATTCACATTAATGGACAAAGGACAGACAATGGTGGAAGAGAAATGATCAGAAATCTTCATCAAATAAAAGAAGGAGAAACCATGGTCAGGAAGGTCTGGAAGACAAGCAGAAGCAGTCTTTGGGCAAGGTGGCACTATTTTCTAACACCACACACCACCCACCTCTCCACTGCTTTTTGCTACATGCCTTCCTAACACTTTCACAGCCATCTAGATGTATGACAGTATTAAGTCTTTGAAAATTGTGTTTCTTTCAGAATTTTCTCAAATAAGTTTGATTATGTGAGTGCATATGATATAAATTTACCTTCCTTAACTGTTTACCAAACCATCCAGGAAACAAAAGAAGAGCTAAGGTACGGACCAGCATTACAAAAACCAGCAGGAGTTCACTCTAACTAACTTCCCCTACCTTTGAGCTGACAAAGAAAACTGTATTGAGAGAAATAAGAAAAGCAGGCAAGATCAAATTAATTCCTAAGGACATTACCGATTTCAGTGAAGTCAATTAAAGAGGCAAGATTTATACAGAATTGGACCAAGGATAAATTCAGTTACATTCACAAAATAACTAAGGTAAGTACTTCTGGAGGTCAATGGATTTATCCCTGGGCTTAAAGTAGGGACAACCTGAAAATTATATCAGGTTACTGTAAATCCTATCCTGCTGAGTTTCGGAAGTATCTAGAATGGAAATTATTCCACAACTCTTTGGGAAATCTGTTCCAGTATCTGGCCAACAAACAGCACAAATTTAATATACAACTACCTATATACCAGAGATATAATTTAACAGAAGCAGTATCTTTATTTTGAGAAGAGTTATCATTGATGTCTATATGAAGATTCCTTGGTGACCAAAAAATTATTAACAGATGCTTTAAAGCACACACTTCACAGTCAACCCTTCTAGCTAGAATGGTGAACATGATAATGGGATGAAATTCCCAGAAAACCAGCTGGCTATCTGCTATCATACACAATTTCCCCTATGCTTTTGCTCCCCGAATGGCTTCAAGTGACTGCAATAGAATAAAAAATCATGCATTGAGCATTGAAGTGACTTAGGCACAGATGATTAGTAAGATACTTCAGTGATATTTAAGTATCATTACCATGGTCTCTTCTACTCTGTAAAATCAGTTAAAAATCCTCAAAAATAGGCAAAGTATGTACATGTCTTAAACAATCAATATATGAGAGAAATAAAAGACCAAACAGAAAAACAAACATAAAACCTCATGTTGGAACACAAGAAAAGCCAAAACAAAATTTCACGGAATACTGAATTTAAAATTCAGAATTTCTTTGAATGTTTACTATACTATTTCAACTAATCACATGTACAAATATTTAAAACCTGAGAAAATATATGAGGTATTATGAACAGGGTGAAAACAACAAAGGAACAGCATTAAACGTTAATAAAAAATTCAAAAGCAACTTGTTCCACACGTCCACAACCCAAAAAGTACTCCAATACAGAGCTTTTTTAGCCTTTCCACACGGCACAGTATAAAAACAGTAAGAAAAGGAGAGACAAAGAGAGTGAAGCAAACCTACACCAAGCTCACCTCAAAATATACAGATGTACACACAGGACAAACAGAGAACATTAACTTAGGGTAGTAAATCCCATTTGGTGCCTACACCAAAAGCAGTAAGAGAGATGACAGGTTTTAAGCAAGTTATAACATTACAGAAGTATGGGTAGCAACTGCTAAGTGTGCAAATTTATCTATAAAGACAAGACAAAGAGCTCACAAATTAACACAGACAAGCAGATGAGGGTATCCTTGGCATCTGATCTCTCAACCAGATGCCTTTTTGGACAACAATGCCTGAGCAAAATCACCAGACTTGGGAGCAAAAAATCTGAGGTCTTCATGAAAAGAAAAGATCCTTTTTGGTGGAACAACAGTTAAGTTCTCCCATTCCTGTTTAATTTCCTTACCAAACCAGACATCCTTCCCAGATGACTCCTCAAACCTTTAAGGCTATTAAAAAGGTGCTCTCTTCCTCTTCTACGCTCAGAACTCTTGACTGCTGTGGTTTGTGTTGTATCCAATGCTGTACAAGCTTACTATGGGTGACTGAAGCAGTCAATGGCTTAGGCACCTCTAGGGACATGGGCAACGTTCTGGCATCTCTACACACATCTTAGAGTCACAATGAAACTCGGGTGGGAGTTACATGCCTGTCTGCCTAAGCCGTGCTGCTTCTAAGCATGCCTGGAACTTATGCCCAGACGCCAGGGGAAATCAGTTGTCCAAAATTATTCATTTTAGGTTGGGTGGTGCTTGAGACTGGGCAATTTGAATTATTCTCAGACTCAGGCACCTAAAGTCTGATTAAATTATACTTTAGGTGGAATTCTGACGGTTTGATTCTCTCCCTCTGTCCATACTGCCAGTAGTATAAAATAAAAAATTAAAGTTGATGAATGGAGCACTGTGTTCCCAAAGCAAAGCACACCCTTGGTGGAAACTACTGAAAACAATAGCAGGAATTGAAGCACATGAACTGAATAGAGAGGTTTGATTTTACACCACTCTGCTCTGCTGGACTGAGATGTGCTGCAAACAGCAGAGGCCTCAGCTGGCAAACTGAGGAGACAATCAATAGCCAGCAGGAAGATTCCTAACAAAACAAGGTTTGAGATTGTACATAGGTATGTTACAAATCCATACATTCAGGTATTTCTTGATGTTTCGCTGGTTGAAACAGGAGGCAGATGCAGCCAAAATTGTAACACACACGTTCTTGCAAAAACTGTGTGCCACTCTATCAAAGCATATGTATACACAGAGTTGCAAAGGCTTTTGCTTCATTCTCCTCTTTTTTTTACTGGATTAAATGAAACCATATTTTTTTCTTAAAACCAGGTGTATATTATGACTGAACATTATGAAGTTACCCAAAGAGCAGTTACAAGAATGTTGCATGAACATTACCACTGTATTTCTGCATACCTTCCACTGTTTATAAATATAAAGTAAGTATAGACTGATTTTTGGCAAAATATTTTCTTTATTCATTTGTTTCCTCAAAAGTTCTTAAATGCAGATACCAGCTGGAACTGCAAGTGCTAGCATACTAAAAGAAGCAATTATGAATGAATTAACTGTGTATTCACTGTGCTATAAACAGTTTTAGTTCTATCTTTGTAAAGCAGCATTGAGTTACCCCATATCAAATTTAGTAAGGCAATCCTTTATTTACCTTTTGTTTTTATTTTTAAAAAAAGCACTAATGGAAAAGCAGTATCTATTTTTAAATATTATGGACTCTAATTGTTCCATATCGAATGAGAATACACTACAGTATATGATAAACTTCCGTATTTACAAGTATCAATGAAGCCTCCAGCTTGCTGTATATCTTCCAAGAAGAGAAAGATGAGCCAACTTGCATTTCCTGAGAGTGAAGTGAGAGATGTTTAGAGTTTATGGCAAGACATATCTTTTCCAGCTGACATATACCATTACCTGGCATATGTCACTTGTAACATGACAATGTTGCAATGATTTGGTGACCAGAACTCAAGGAGTTAGTTTAAAAAAACTTTCCTGTGTTGGGTAATGATTTGTTTCATACTTCATTGGTGGAGACACTGAAATGTTAACTTTTTCATGTTTGCAAAGGGTTTAAATTCAGATCTGTTATGGATAAAAAAATAAAGCTTAGGTGGACCAAATACAAAAATCTCTACATTACTATAAATATTTCTACAACAAATTGCTATATTTTGATTCCCAGTTTTTACCTAATTTGACTGGTACAACAGGAGAACAGGAATAAACTAACTAGAACAATTTACCAATCCCTGCCTAGAAAGTATACTTCAAATTCTTTTCAAATAAAAGCTAAGAACAGCTGTCTTTTCTGTCAGAATAAGAAATAATTTCCTTCCCATCCATCTTCCTCAAATCACATTAAGATGCACTGTATAGTTTCATGTTACATTAGGCCTCAAGTTGTTTTCATACGACACATTATATGATGCAACTCAAGGGAAACTATTCAGACAGCTTAAGAGTTATTAATTACTTAGGGAGAGCTCAACCCACTCGTGAAATGTACTGCTGAAAGCAAAGCTGCAGATTATTCTAACATTGAGAAGAGGGATTTACCTAATATTTCATATACTTCAGCACCCCTCTGCTTTCATTTACAGCACGGGTATAGATTAGCTGACTCTCTTAATATAAGATTGTTCAGGAACTTTTTGGAGTGAAAGTAAATTGTATTGATATCAAAATTTTAAAGGGCACTTGAACAAATATTGGTTTGAAAGAGACACAGAAATACCAAAACCATTATGCCTGTGCAAAGTACTTTTACCCTAAGGTTTCCAGCAGTATTCTGTATCCTTAGCTACAGGAGTTATTGGTGAACTCCTGGCCCTAAAGAAGGCAAAGGCCAGTCTTCCTTTGATTTTAGAGATGTCAGACTGTCTGCTTTCCAAGTTTAGCCTATCTCTGTGTATTTTAAGTTTTCTGGGGAAAAAAAATCAATAATAAAAAAAAAATAATAAAAAAGTCAGTAATAAGAACACAATTAAAAGAAGCAATATATAATGATGGATATTGGAAATACAATGATTTTTCATCTCTTTTTCCTAAGAAGAATTCTGCTGAATTTTGATGAAGTTTTTAGAAATTTCAGGTCAACAAAGAATTTTGGAGTCTTATGTTGTGGAAGGCAGCTTTCAGCACTTTTGATTAAGTTACACACTTGCTGGTTCAAGCAGCATGGGGCAGAGGAATACCAGAACGTGTTGTCCAATTCCATGATTCAGGGAAAGCAGATGGAGAGGAAATGTTTTGCCCTGTGTGAAAGAGTTAGAGACCCAAGTTTTTGTTTCTTTGCTCCCCATCTCTCAGGTTTTTTGTTCTCTGGTCGTCTAAGCAAAAGAAACACTCCAAATGCAAGCTCGGTGTTCGGCTTAAGTAGCAGCAACATACATCTACACTGAAAATATAAAAAGTAACCTAGAGAAAATAATCTGTTTTGAACTCCAATCATTTCCTGTTGAGAATTATGCTCTTCCTAGATATAAACCTCATTCTACTTTCCCTTTAGTACTGTAGATGTATTGTAATGTAGAATTTCAGACACTTGCATCCCCCATCCCCAGTTTCACAATAGGTGTCTACTTCTGTGATTCACTGTAGAGACTGAAACCACCCTGCACACATGAAAACGTGGTTTTATTGTTCAGCATGAACATCCCAGAAACCTTCAGTGCTTTTCCTTACTCAGAACCACACTTGTAAATCAATTGCCCCTATAGAAAAATTTACTTAAGAGTCCGACATTTCTCACGAGCAACACACACAAAAAAACCAAAATCTTCTCTTTTGAGATTAATGGCAGAATCCAGAGAAGTGTGATGATCTGTCCTTTTCTTCAGTGGGTTTGTGATTCTCTCCAAAGATACAGTCTCTGTAAAAAATTTAAAACTAACATGTGCTTAAGAGAATGGCATAGATTTAAATTGTCCTCAACTCATTCAAGAATTGCATCAA
The DNA here is from genome assembly GCA_013397075.1 of Rhabdornis inornatus. Lineage (NCBI taxonomy): Eukaryota > Metazoa > Chordata > Aves > Passeriformes > Rhabdornithidae > Rhabdornis > Rhabdornis inornatus. The sequence goes on from VWZS01003842.1 coordinate 171,124, forward strand.
GATTTTTGGTCTTTAGAGACTATGCAAAAATGCCACTTTTCTGTCCTAAATAACCTCCAATCAAATTGTGGATGGCAACCATCAAGAGAAGAGGATGAGAACTTAAATACTTTAAGAGGAGCTTTGGATATTTCTTTCAACATCTGCCCACCTTTTTATTTTTACATTTTAGGAGCTGTTTTATAACTCACATGCTCCTTCTAGTTAGTTTCCAGAAATGGAACAAACGCAACAGGTCTAGTTATTAATCTGTTATTTGTCAGACTCTGAAGTCAATGAGATATTAAGTTCTTATGCTAAATATAATTATCTACAGTAGAATGAAATTATTCAGCTGATCAAGAAACCTTGTGATGATATTAACACAAAAAAAATTATGGTAACCTCTGGCAGGCAACTGAGAGAAAATTGCTCTGCACATATTTTTATATGCTTCCTACCCTGAAGCAAGTCCTATTGTACAGTATTAAATATTTGTATATTTAAATGGTTGCTGTTGTCTGCAAAAGTAAAGAAAATTCAAACTACAACAGACAATTTGTCTATTGGAGGCCATGAACACAGAGAGCAAGTGCACTTCACTTTATGGAGAGGGGGGATGACATCAGGAATTACTTGCCTTATACATCCATATAATTTTCCCTGGAGGAGGAAGAAATCTAAGCATCCATTTCTCCTCAGACATTTGCACAGATACCTAGAGACACTAACTGACTGTACAATGGTCTCCTTAGTTGGTACAGAGGAGGGTGACTCAGCTCCAGCAGAGCTTCATGCTGAGAGACTCACACCCTTTTACTTCTCACGCTGGGGTTTTGGAAGGCACCTTGTGTGTTTCTGCATGACATCATGCTACCCAACCTAAAAACGTTGTTTCCACAGAACACTCAAGTTCTTCCTGTTTAGTCTCCCCTCATCCCCATCCCAAACTTCTGGTAGCTTTTTACAATGAAGAAGTGGAACAAGTACCAGTGAAGTGAACTGCTGATTACACTTGGAACAGGCTCTCCCTTTCCTTCCCGGGTTCATTCTGCCAAGTCCTAGACAGCCCTGGCTGATGGTAAAGGGCAAACCATCTCACAGACCAGCCTCCCTCCTATGAAAATTCTGAGCACTCACAGTGAACCTAACAGCATGGCTGGCACTGGAAAGGGAGAGCTAGGACTGCTGTTTGGAGTGCCGCTGCACCAAACTAAGGGGTGATTTTTTTGCTAACCCCAAATAATTGTCTAGATAACTAGCCTCCTCCTTTCCAGCATGCAGGACTGCCTATAAATAAACAAACTCACGCCTGGCTAAAGTTGCAAGCAGGCCACACTAAGAAGTGCTTGAGAAAAATGGCATAGGCAAGACCAAAGGCACAAAAGCCTACAATTCTGTTATAAATGGGTATATCTACCCATCTCGATTCCAGTTGATCTCCCCAAAAAAGACAGTGTAAGTAGTGAAGATTGAGTTGCCAACAGAAGAGATCTGATCCGAGTAAGAAAGAAGGTTAATGACACCATATAGCAGGGTCAGACCCAAAAAAGTAGGTGCCAGCTGCAAGAGTGGAGCTACAGAGAGAACATGCTTTTGCTTTAACACCCCCTACACACAGCATGACTTGTCTATGCATATTTAAGCCTAGTGTTCTGCTTACACTTAGAAGGATAATTGGATAAATAATGTGCTCTTTTACAGCATATGAAAACTGTTAACATTTACAAAATTTAGGTGAGTGAGTATGGAAAAGAAATTATCAAAAATCTTATTTGCATCACATCAGGAGACTTACTAGCATTTTCAGAAACTGGAAATTATTTTTATTAAGTCTCAGAACTTAGACTGTCTAATTAATGTCCAGATAAAAAAAAAGAAACAAAAACCACAAGAGTATGTACAGCTTAGCCTGCAACTCTAACAATTTCTCTAATAATGAGATTTTTTTAAAGTTACAGATTTAATGGGGTTAAAAATAAATGCGGTTTAAAAATACCCACGTTGCTGTCTGCTGAGTCATAACTATATTTAACAGGATGGACCAAAGACCTGTGACTTGCTAACTCTGTTACTATCAGATCCAGCTGGGGAGTGTCCAGGTATTCCCTTTAAAGTGCTCGGAGAGAAACAAAAAACAAAGGCTATAAAAAGAGATGGGATCTTGCATCTGGCTCAAGACAGAGGTGTTGAGAGGATACCTCAAGCAGTGATATGATAAGTCAGTAAACATTGTATTTAGGTAAATTCTAAACTTCACATCGAAAGAACACACCAAACCCAACTTGAAAGAACACTGAATGTGATTGGGAGCTCTTTTTGGACTGAGGAATTAGGTTAGGTGTCTTATATCCAAGAAAGGAAGCTTGATATGGTAGGAATTCACAAACTTTCATCAAAACAGCAAAGGCTCTACAGCAGAAAAGCTTTGCATTAAACCAATGCATCAGCTATAGCAACTTGAGGTTAAATAATCCATATAATTTTCATGCAAAAGAACAGAAAGAGAATAAACAATGATCATCTTTTTCAACAGTAATACTGAGATTAGAATCTGTACTGCTGATGAAAATTCTCAGAACATTATATGACCTAGTCTATATATCAGACTAGTAGATAAAAAGTAGAAAAGTTATAACAATAAAGAAAATATCACTATTATCACCAATATTTTGCATTAAATAAAATTATAACATTTAAGTATGCAATGAGTTGAAAATATTTTGGAAGGTTTAAAAAGGAAGTACTTAGTTCCCTCATCACCCCATTACAAAACCTGCATTTTGATGAATTCATTCTTACCCTATAATGGTTCACATGGTTGACAATGGAATTACATACCAAATATTATGGGAAACTATACTCTTAAGGAAGAGAAACTATTAACAAAATAGTTTATAATGCAATCAGAGAACTCCAGAATGGATGAGGTTAGAAGGAACTTCTTGAGGTCGTCTGTTCCAAGCCCCCTGCTCACACAGGACCATGTAAAGCCAGCTGGGTGGGAGTACACATTTACTTGTGTGTTAGAACAAAATCAGCAAAAGCTTTTTAAAGAGATGACACTTATACGTAATTGTGATAAAAAAAGTTAGGATGCTGTAAGAAATGTACTCTTAGGAATAATATGAATTCATGTGAGTATTTCTGACTTATTTTTAAGGAGAAAAAAGAAGTAAGGCTATGTTAAAACTCTTTGATCTTTCAAGAACTCTAATTGGTTAATGAGTCATGACTTTCCTTTCCACAAAATCATATCAGCTATCTTGAATCACAGTGTTTTTTTAGTGCTTCTAACACTTTCACAACAAACCAATCTTAAGCTTATGTAATTTCCTGGTAGCATAGCGTATCTGTCTCCACATACTAACAGTAATGCAATTATTTTTCACTTTCTAAATTTAAAAAAGTTCTGTGGAAAGAAAAATAGCCTGTTAAAAAAAGAAGTAATTTCAAAGTCTTTGCTCCTTTTTGACTTAACAGATATCTGATGGCATTTCCTTTTCAGACATTCAAGTCATCATATACAGCCTCATTACTCAAGTACTGCTAGAACTTACATTTTATATTTAGTCCTTTCGTAATAATTTTCTTCCAGTGCCTCTGTCCATATGATTATTCTTATTAGTTACTGTCCTTATCATATGTTGTCCACAGTTCATATTAGAATACAATGTCATATGCTAAACATTCTAATTCTCAGCACTTTAATCTCACAGGAGATATTTTAAAAAGTCAAACAAACTACTGCAATAGAAGATTCACGTCCCAAAACTCCCTGTTTCCAAACACCACTTTTACCTCTGAGTAAGTGTTATCTACTAATTCTGTACAAGCCACTGCTAGATGTCAAATTTGAGCAAGAGCAATAGTTTAATGATGCAATTGCACATGCTATAGTTCAAAGTAAGTGCATCCACCAGGAAGGGTCCTCAGTGAAAGAACTGGGCTGGAATGACACTCCTTCCCTGCAAGTCTTGGCAATCAGTTCCTGGTATTGTATACACTCCTGGTGAATACTATTATACTTTTTGTTTAATTCCGTAGATTTACTTGAATTGGCAGTCATCTAGCATTCTGAACTGCTCATGTAAGAGACAGATCCAGTGACAGGAAAAAAAAGGTGTGTGCAGTCATGGCACCTTGATGATGTTATTTGTGTTGTCACTTCTTGGGAGTGGTCCAAAGCAAACCCCATAAGCCTTAATCAATGGATATTTTTGAGATATGCATTCAAAAGTATTTGAGTAAATCAATACTCTTCACCATAGATGATGAGCATACACATTTCTTAGCAAACTCTCTCAGAATCATAGACTCACAGAACTGTTGAGGCTGGAAAAGACCTTCAAGATCATCAAATCCAACCTAGCACCACCACCATGTCCACAATAAACTGTGTTCTCAAGTCCCATATCCGTATGCTTTTGTACACTTCCAGGGATAGGGACCACATACCTACGCGGTCTGTTTCAATGCTTTACAAACCTTTCAGTGAAAAAAAAATCCAAACATCTAATCTAAGCAGAACTCTCAGCAGAGTTCACAAAGAAAACTGAGTAAAAGAAGTAAATAGAAGTTCATCAAGGACTTAAACATTTTCATTGTTAATATAGGTGCATCAATAATAAGTAGTCTAATCCCTAAAATAAAAATACATCAATTTTCCTATGAAAATTAGAAGCACAATGCCATATTAGGAACTATCAATAAGTTATTCAAAGCCTAAATTTTAATGCCCAATCCCAGAGTATTTTTAGGATTTATTTTTTTTAAATAGAATTTTGAGATACTGCAGCTAGTCACACTGACTAAATCCAAAAATAACATGATCTCTTGCATGTGGTTCTGTTAATATACCAATATCTGCACATCTTGTTTCTATAGATTACAGATCATTCTTCAAGTTGAAGTTTATCAAATCATTCCAAGTTTTGAAATGAGTTTGTGGCATGACAAATATTCACTTGAGACAGGCAAGACTCCAATCAGCAAACTCTGTACTCTTAGGACTGAACTCAAATTGATACCCAGACCTCTAAGTGAAAAACCCAGAGCACGGACTACACTGTCCATTCAAAATCTAAGAAGCATTTAAAAAATTTTGTCAATTTCTTTCCATAAACAAAAAAACACTTCATAGTGTGATAAAAACCGTAAAGAGCTAATCACATAAAAATGCTAGAGGCCAAAAATCTTTCAGAACCAAATAAAAATAAATTAAAATCAGGGTAATGAAAAAAACACCAGGCAGTTTCACTGTGAGACAGACCATTAACTATTTTTAGATATTAAACCTAAAAACTCAGAGGCAAGGTGGGGGAAGGGTATGATATCTCTACGACGTATTTAAAAAAAAAGCCCCAGTATAAATGCAGATATATCAGCAAAAACATCTTTTTGTAGGTGCAACTTTAATTAAAAGAAGGAATCCCTGACAGAATAGCTAAAGCAAACTAGATTACACAGCATTAAATCACAAAAGCCAGAAAAAGAAAGATCTGATTTATTACAGGGTTGTTTGTTGTTTTGGTTTTTTTTCTAGTCTGCTGATAAATTACTTTTGAAGCATGTGGCACCATTGCTTCAGCTAGAAAAATTATATGCATTTTATAAAGACACTTGAATCCTCTCAGCTCAATCAGCAAAACTTATAAATTATTTTCAGTCACTATATACACCATAATGGGGCTACACTCTATCCTCAGCTGCGTGCATTATGCCCAGTACATGTCTTTGAATTTTGTGTGGTTGCACACAGCATGGCTGTAGATACCCATAGATATTCTGATTTTCCAAAAAACTTCATCTGTACTGATTTTGCAACTGCACTTTTGTTCTAAGACTATCAAGACGCAAAGTCTTGTTAAAGACTTAGATCTGCATCCTCCTTGTACTCATTTTTGACAGATTTTGCTTCAAAAAAGGTGGCCAAGATAAACCAAGAAAAACAGCAAAGACTTTAAAAATCAGCATGTTTGGCAGGGAGTAAGAGGAATGTAAACTTTTCTGAAAGTTCCCCACACTCTGGCATCACTTAAGGCTCCTTCAGTTAATGTACTGGTAAATTGAACAACCTTCTCCCGAATTTGTGTCCAAGTTTTTGAACAAGGGTCACTGAGAAGCATCTAGGTAAATTTCTCCTGCTGAATTTAGAAATCCAATAACACAATAACTTTGTCTTGCAATTGCAGTATCTATGAAAATCTATGTTTTAGATTTTGCTATCTTAAATGAGAAAACTGAAAAATAGTTTTGGCATCCATATCAGATGAAAATAGAAAGGAATTCCCTACAGGACTATATAGCAAAAGTGAAATTGCAGATGCCGTTGTTTTAATGGGAGCACTGGGATTGTTTACCACAGGGCAGGTTAAACCATTACAAACTGAAGGTACAGTTTCAGGGTTTGTTTTAGCTAAAGGCAGCGCTGCCAGGTTTGGGGACAGCCTATCTTGCTCCTTCCCCACTGTGACTGCTGAGATGACACAGCCACAGTGATCAGCCGCCAGCCTCGCTGAACAGAGAGGCTGATGCTGATGTGGAGGAAGCGAGATGAGGCTGAGAGATGGAGACGGGTGCTGTGAAAGCAAGCTCCTATTTTTATTTTCCTCCAGATATTAATTTTGGCTTAGTTTATTTGGATTTGTTTATTGCCTGCCATGAGGCACATGGGATTCCACACGAACACTGCTGGTCTCCTGCACACTGTCCTTGTGGAGCACTGCCCTTAAAGTACACACCTCACAAAAGCCTCTTTCCTTTATTTGCAAGTGCTTTACAGAAAGAACATCATCACTGGGAAAAAAAAAGGAAAAGAGAGTCTGCTTCATCAAACAGTGTTTTACCAATTCAACTGGTATAACACTGCCCCACTAAGTGCTCCACTATCAGGGGAACACACTACAGACCAAAGAATTCTAATTTGTTACAGTCAGTAGCTTAATTTAAAAAGATTTTCTAACTCTCCTCTCACAGTAAGTGAGTACAGTAAGTGCTGTATATTTTCAAATGTTCTCTCCCGCTGTCATCTCTGTCTTTATCTTTGCTTTCCCAATTCTTTCTGCACAGTAAATTACATGTTAAATTGTAGGATGATTCAAACTCAATATGGACATCAAAACCCATTAATACCTGAATTTTGAATTTTATAAAAATCGCCGTATTACTTGTAAATTTTCAGGTAGAAACAAGCCCAAGCTTGTTCTAATGCATAAGAACAGAAATGCAGAAAGACATTCACAGGTGATTATTCTTTCAAAGAAGCATTGGTCTGTCATTTTATATGGTGAGAAGCTGTCTTGGGGTGACTGTATGATGCCTGTATCCCCAAATTTTCTGTTCTGTTGGTGTTGAATATTAAATTCTGCAACTTTAAGACTGGTTCCAGGAGTGAAGAGGGGGAAAGAAGAAGTGCAGAGTGTGTTATCAGAGACTGCACTGGCTTCCCCGCATTCCTGCTCACAGACTGTGTTGTCTGCGGTGGACAGTGAAAGAGAGCTCTCCTTTGCTCTTGGTTAGTTTTTTTTTCCTGGCTAGCTGAGGCAGAGCTCCCTGGATTGTTTTTTCTTCTTTTCCTTTTTCCTGGAACTGTTTGAACCTGCTCTGGACTGAAAAACCCAGAGGAGCACCAGGAGCTCACACCTGTGGCCCACCAGGCCTGAGCTGGGCTGTGACATTTCCCAGCACCGGAGGGACTGATACCAGCCTGAGTGAGCCGGGCTGCCCATGGAAAGAACTCTTCTAAATCTGTCATCTCTTCAAAACAGCGAGAGGTTTTGCTGTTTGGTATTGCTCATTTTTGTGCTGGGACGTGTGTTGCCTGTTGAATAAACAGTTGTTTTTTTCCACTTCTCTCCGTGGAAGTTTTTTCCCGAGCCGATTGGGGGAGGGACTGCTTGGATTTTTTTTTCTAGAGGGACCCCATTCAGAGGTTTCCTCCCAAATTTGCCCTAAACCATGACAGAAGCCCCATTTTCCCCCTTAGTTATGAAATTAAATAATTGGTATTTACAAGGTGGGTATAACACCAGTTTGTTCTTTCAACGATAATCACTGTATTTTTCTAATTTCTAAAATAGAGTAAGTGTTCAAGTTTCTGGAAATAAACACAAAATATACTATTTCAGGATAAAAGAAAGATGGAATCACTACAGCTTCTGATCCACTACTTTAAAAGACCTGAAGAAACATCAGAATTTGTACTACATTCAGGCTCCCACACTCAGGAAGCAAATTCCAAAGGCAAGGCCTTTTTCTTGAAAATACCCTGCAACCAAAATACCAGACATTTCAGTCTTAGCATTGTTGGCTCCAACTGCTCAAATGAGCTCAAATAAATACATGATATAGTAAAGGAGAGGTGTTTTCTTGCATAACTATCTAATATTTTAACAGACCAAAGGCTAGCAGGACTTCGTGCGAGCACGGATAAAATCTGGTTTGAAAAACTGTGACTACTGCTTCAAAACTGGGATAATACCTCATTGCCACTTTCAGCCATGCTTTAAAAGTCATCAGTGAATTTTTTTGGAAATCAGTGATTAGGACATCTATCTATTCTATACCATTTTTAAAAAATAGGTATAAAACTTCCTAAAATACCCCTTAAAATATTTTTCAAGAAGACTGTTGTAGTAAACTCTGCTGCTCAAAACAGATGCCAAGTACAAAAATAATAAAAAGTCATGCCCACAAGGACTTCATGGAGAGCTGAAGTTTATGAAAGGAACTTGGTATATTTTAGTTTGATGAAGAGAGTGGTCTCAGCAGATACAGCCAAGAGAACAGAGAGCAAAGAAAATGGTTGCAAAATAATGCAGAGATAGGTGGCTTTGGGAAAGCAGATTGCTGGCTATGAAAAGGTTTCTAATAGTGAGCACAGGAACACTCTCACTTGATGCCAGCTGTTCTCTAGGAAAATGGAATTCCCTCCACATTTTTTTGTGATTAAAAAGGTTAGCACCGAAGACAAACAGAAAACCCCACATAAATATTCTTCATCACCAATTTCTGTTCTTAGCAGAAAGAATCCTCCCGCCTGGAATTTACTGAGGCATTGGGAATGGCATTTCTTCCTCCAGTAACTAGACATCCCAAGGAGGTGAAACACTTTCTCTGAAATATGGCCCAAGCCACAGCTCTTCTGGCAGCAGTGAGTAACAACTTTGCTAGTGGAACTCGTAGTCCAAATACAGTAAAAATCCAAGCTCTTTTGTAGTATCTTGCAACAAAAGGGGAGGAATTCCTTAAAGAGTTGTGAGAGTAATCCCAACTGCTGTTACTCAGATCATTTAACAGCCAGCTATGATAATCTCCTCAGTAAATTAATATGGTTTGTCAAGCCAAACAAACTACAAAATAAGAAAGCTGTGACTGTGTCATGAAGATTTGCTAATCATGAACATCCATTTCAAGAACATTCTGAAACTCAGCCGAAACCAGCTTATTATCTCCTTTATTGGTGCTTTCAGAAGAGGAAAAAAAACGGCCCACCAGCAACCCAGAAAAGTGAGAATGAGGAACAACTGATGTCTCATGGATCTTTAGAGAAAGACAGTGAAATTAATTCATCACAGAGCTATTTACTCTAAGGCAACTGAAGAACAAAGATTAGCCTAAAAGGCTTCATGTCCAGAAATACTGAATACTGCTGGCAGGTCTAAAGGAATGCTACCAGCACAAAGCCCTGCTCTCCTTTGTCAGCAAACTCTGTGCCACACTGGAATACACTACATGGGCAGTACATGTTAGTGTCTGGAGAAGAAATATGACTCTATAGGTATTTGATGAGATAAAACTAAACTATTATACAGTTACTATTATTCTATGATTCTGTGGTGTGATTATGACTATATAATTAGACTGCCTAATTACTACTTTCTAGTTTCTTTACGACTCAAAAGCTCAGTTGCACTACTTTCCTCAGGAATAACTTCTGTTAAAGTCCACGAAGAGCTTCAATAAGCAATTCACAGTTTTAATCAGGAAAGTATTACTGGCATTACATTAATATTTTACAGTCATTTACATAAAGCATAAGAAAAGCTATCCATCTGCTATCACAAGACAAAATATATACAGAACTGCATCACAGAAAAAGATAAAGACCTAGAGCTGAAGTGCAACATAAATAAACGTAATCAATTTCCCAAGCTGACAGTGCATTGTAAATTATTTACAACATATAAATAGGTGAAACACTATTCCAGGTCCATTGAAAAAAACCAAAATGGCATCACAGAAGAAAAATGGCACAGCATAGCTTTCTATTACCCACACTACAACTGAATGAATGAAATGCAAGAGGAGATGTGCCAAGTTACTTGATACTTGCTAGTCAGCTTAATCAGATACTCTCAATTTCCTGCAGGATGGATAACAAACACTGTTCTGCTGTTTACTGCACGCCACATCTACTAAAATATTTTCTGAGGTAGGATGATCCCTAAAGCCATCTAATAACACAAGGGGTCTGGAACCACACAACCTGACATAATGTAAGAGAAGTAGGTCTAAATAAAAATAATTAATTAAAAGATATGCTCAAGGCATCACATGGGTAACTGAGATAGTAAATTATAAGGTTATGATGACAGATACCCAAGTTTCTGACAATCCCTCATTGTAACCCTACCATGTAAAAACCCAAACCCTGACTTTGTGCTCCTGACTGCCATCTCTCCTTATTTTAAAAAAAATCATAAAACTTCAGAAGAGTTTAAAAAGTAACATAATTTAAACAAAATTTCTAAAAACTATTTTTCTGAAGTGTTACCTCAATATCAGAAAGCCATTTTATTTTCAAGAAACTGAAATAATTAAGAATAGAATTCATCCTTTAATGACATGCATTTCTGTGAAGAAAGGTTAATAAAGGATGAGCAAGATTATTGCCATGAAGAACAAGGATTTAACAGAAATTCTGCAATGGTTGAATGTTATTGAAAATATTATTAACCCTTTTATTGTTCAGGAAGATATATGTATGACGTACTACTTACTTGCACAGCAAGCTGACTGAAAATCTTATCATCAATAACATGATATTAATTTTCTGCCTAACTATATTCATTTTTCTGCCTTGCTTTATTAATATATTAGCACTGCTATGCATTTTATTAATCATCATCTCAGTTGCTTCATCTAGCTAAATTTTTCATCCATTAGAGATGCATATTTTTAGGAGAAACTAGAAAGATTTTCTCTTTTTTCTTTTATGAGGATATACAGAAGGAAATAACAGGGATGATGAGGAATGTGAGAACTAAGAGACCATGAAAGACAAGCCATCTCCCTTCCAGATTTACCCCAACTGAAATTCTTTAGCCTCTGTCCAAGTTACACTGACAATGAAGAAAAGCTAGCCATTTTCCCTCCCTTCAAAAGGCTGATGAGATAAAATATAGGAAAAAATACATAGGGGAAGAAAAAAAAGCCAAAACAACACAACCATTGTGACTTTCCTGGCAATTGTTAATATTTAGGGCTTTGTTAGGTCACAGCTATCAGCCATGGTGTGAATTCCCCATTTTCACTGCCTTCACTAATAGACTGTTTTCAAAAGAAGGAAAAACATACATTAGTATTCAGGCCTACTAAATGAAGCCCAGAAAAAAGCTTAATGTTTTTTAACCTCAACATGACCTCTCAGACCACTTCTTAAACTACTCAGAAATTCTTAGAAGTCAGTATTTTGAATCAAGAATTTTACCTCAAAGTAATATGAATTTTAAATAATTAACCCTTTCGCAATTTCTAGCTCCTCTCTGCTCCATTTTTGACACCAATTTTCCTACTGTTTCAAAATAAAGTCAGTGCACAAGATGCATTTCTTAGCACTACTTAGTTTTTATTCCTAAAGGAAAATTGCTCGACATTTTTTGTCATTGCCTTGATTTTCTATGCTCCTACAGTCTCATGTTTTCCTCAAATTCCCATAAATTTGAATAAAAACTTGCAAAAAAAAAAAGAAAAATTAAAATTTTTTTAAAGGAAAATTTTCTTACTAAAAATCCCTCAAAATATTATCAGTAAAGACATTTATGGGTAGTACCTATTATCTCCTGTTCCTCTTCTAAAGACAATCTGGATTATACTGGGAAGGTCCTAAAAAAACAAGAGCACTCTTTGTGTCAAGTAATTTTGTCTAGTCCATTCTCCTTCAATAGCTAATGTCCAATGTATTTTCAAAAAAAATGTAGTTATTAGTTTAACTTTTCAGAATTACACAAGCATAAAAAATTTGCACTTACAGTATCTAATATACCAGAAAAACTTAAAGAACCTAAATATTCTAAACTGCCAGATAAATTCTTTCCGTAGTCATGCTCCTCCCACAAAGATCACTTTGTTTTGTGTCTGGGTGCTTCCAACTCTTCTTCCTTCCCCCTGGCCTCATGCTACTCACAGTCCCTCTGTGCTATGCCCAGGATCCAAGCAAAGGGGAAGTCCAAGGACCAGGTGTGGTTTTTTTACTAGGCAAGCTGGAGCCAGACCTCTTGCAATAATAGAAAATACCCAACCTGAAGACATGGGAATACAGTTGCTTCCCTCGTCATCACAGGAACACGCTGTACAGAAACCACAGTCCCATGACTCAGAGCACATCTCAACCAAGAAGCTCTGAGATGATCCTCTCTCTCCACTGAGTACAGGGAACTTGAAACTACATTCCTAACTGCTTCTTGACATTTCCTTCTCCCTAGGCAAGCTTAAGTCCATCCAATCCAATTGTACCTTACTCTCTTTCACTGTCCTTTTGATTTTTCATGCAGTCTCTGCTTTTCAGCACACCCTGTACCAGAATAGGATTTTGCCTACTTTGTCCTCTACACTGAGTGCCCACTATTCTGCTGCTGCTCAAAGGCAAAATGTGAATACCAGGAAAACAAAAAAATAGCATTCAAGGAAATGGTGATACTCTCTTTTTAATTTTGCCAGCAGTAGTGAGATAGAGGACAGACAACTTCAGAGGGGAGATTAGTATAATACTTCCTGTCATACCATGAAAGCTTTTTTTCCCCTTTTTTTTATAAATACTAATGTATTAACAGAAGAATTTTCAGTATTAGAATCACAGTTTGAGAAGGTGCTATTCACAATTAAGTTACTACCTGCATATTCCCAGATTGCAGAAGGAAAGCACATCAAAATCAAAATACTTCCCGCAGAAGAAAACTGAAAAAGTCTAAAAACAGTCACACTGCTTTCTGTGGCATTCTTTGGATACATGTTCAGTGATTCAGTTAATTAGTAGCATTGATTCTGAGCTTTATCTTTCAAAAGTTAAGCATGAAAGTAGTACCTTACCTTGTATCTCTAATGAGAGGTGCACTTCCCAGTTTAAAGCAGGTCTTTTCCCCACCACAAGATGTTTGCCTTAAAGAAAAGCTTTCTGCCAGATCAAACCCTGTAAAATAGAACACAATACAATACAATTTAATGGAATTTAAAAACCAGAAGTAAATGATCATTTTTAGCATACTTGAATACAAGCATATTAACATTCCTAGAATACAGACTGACAAGCTATTTTGAAAAGTAAAATTTAAAGTCAGAGAAACTCTCAGTATTCCTTTTATTAAAACTATTCATGCAAAATTCACTTGGTAGATGACTTTAAAACCCGAAAAATGAATTTGCTGGTTCCTTTTATCGTCTGAATTGGTAAGAATGCAGGATGATTGGGAAAAAACCATGGAAATTAGTATGGCTGCTGAACTTGAACCAATACTTTCGAGGAAAAACATGTTCTGATTTTAATGTCACCTTCCTGAGAGCAGCAGCAGCTTTTGGTGCTTGGGGGTGGCATTCTGTCCTAACCTTTCAATTTTAAAGCCAGCTTCAGTAAGACTATGATTACATCCAGTAATCATTACTAGCTAATTAATATAGATATCCATATTAGCTTGGCCATTTACCTGATACACCACGACTGTCTCTGTGGATTTGTTTGAGATGACGGGCAACTGTTTTCATTAAAGGACACACAGCACCTTTAAGAGAACGGAGTTTAGTATCTATCATAAAATGTTATCAAACTAACAGGAATTGAACAAACTATCATGGCAGTTATGGTAATATTGACAGGAATGTTTATTTTGTTTCTTTAGGGTATGAAAAGAAGCAATAAATCAAGTTACAAGATCTAAACAAGAGCAGACTTTATACTACGTTTCCAACAATATAAGCAGATAGAATTTGTATCTCATTTTAATTCAGCTGCCTGTGGTTAAAGTTCATATAAACAATATAGCCAGAAGAAAACTATTAAATTCTTACCATGCTGTTTCCATTTACAACACTCTACAAAGCAGTAATATCTGTTCCAAGTTCTTTTTGTATTTCTCACCATATCACTAGAAAATATTTTCCTCCACTCATGAAAATGAAAAAATATTATATTTGGGGGACAAAAGCTTAAAAATTAAGTAGGGGAGTAAGTCTGAACAAAAGTAGTTTGGTAAGCAAACAGAACGTTCTAAAATTTGGAACATGGTAAACTGAGGTTAAATCTAACTGAACCCTTAGATAAGACACTGCATTATTAATGTGCAATATTAAGTATTATTACTTCTTACTTACATTAAGTCCTTTATGCTCTTTTTTAATAGATTTATAGGAATACCCACTTTTAAGAAGGAAATACAGAAAAATGTCACTTTTGTGCAGGGGTCAGAAATAAGGCTCGTTCTTTAACAGGTTTTGCAAATAGCCCTGCTAAATCCTAAAATACTAGCAAATCAAAGATGACAAATTATGATATTTGGCCTGTCAACTTATCAAGCACAGAGCTTTGTGAGTTGATGCAATTTAAAAGATGCCCAAGGTGTATCTGAAGCTGTTGAACAGTGAAGGTCAAGGTGCTTTCTGAAGAATTAGTTCAATTAAAAAAGTAAGGAATGTCCTACCATTAACCTGGAAATCATTTATATTTAAATGTTTCATAAGAACATCCAGACCAAACACTAGTACGAAAAACAGCTATATTTTTAATCTTAAAGCATGTGAAATTTGTCATTCATTCTAGCTATCATGTAGAAAGCATATTGTCCCTCGAATTTAATGCTATTAGATATATTTCGGTATTTGATCTGGATTAAGAATTGCTAATTGGAAATAACTAGTAAAAGTGAAACTATGTAATATAATACAGACATAGAGACACGTCCTGATAATATGATTAATGAAAGCTATGTCAACTCTTTAAAGAATAGACTGGGCAAAACACTTGGTTTTTGGGTTTTTTTGTAAGATTCAGTAAGTTCCATGTGCATCACATGTAAAATTACAGTTATAACTAAAAATTGACTACTACAAATAACATCACAGATAAATTAATTTACTTCTAAGACTCTAAGAGAATAAATTTTTTTTCTTTCCCTCATATAGAACCACAAATACATGGATATGCATGTTTTTCCCTGTACAGATAGAGTTTCATGATAAATGAGACGAAACACATGCATGAAAACTCTGTAAATTCCCTTTCCCGAGAAAAGACGCCAAACTGTAAAGAATATTCATGTTGAAAACTCTGAAGTGAAATCTTTTATCATTCTTGGTTAGCAGGAAGTTTTATACAGTGAGAAAAGCATTAACTGGAATTAGACAGTAACATAGCAATTTCAATACACCAGTTGACATATTCACACACAGCACAGGACAGAAACAGGTTCACCTTAGATACCCTTCAGTTTACAAACCTCAACCTTCAATCAAATACAGATTATTGAGCTATAGAATTCTATATACAGCCACTCTAAAACAACGAATGTTGTTAGGGTACATTTACATAACTATAGCTCTAAGAAATAACCTGGTCTAAAGGAAGCCATTTATGGCTGATGTCACAAAAGAATGTCAGACATATGTGGACAGAAGATTTCTTTACTCTACATGTTTCCTAAGGGCTTTTTTCAAAAATATTCAATAAATTTTGAGGCAGATTCTCTTTTTGGTTAAGGACTTGATGGGACTTATAAGGGTGGACAGAGTGTACTCATTGCTGATTTTACCCTAAACTGATGTAAGCTTTAGAGAACTTGGGACACAAGTGTGCTTTTTTTCTTTTTTCATGAGTGTTGAGCAGTGAAAGACTAGAAAGTTTGAGCCTATTCCCCACAGCCACTTTCTTCCAAGTCCAAATAAAGACTCAAGCCTTAATTTTTGTGTTATCCAGATGATAGCAATGATTCCTCACATGCCACAGACTGGACCACAGACCTATTTTTATCAGTGGCATAACAGTCACAGCACAGACAGGCCATTTAAGTGTTAGTTATTTGTTTGTATTCCACATCCCTCCCAGAAGAACTGAAAGAGTTACAGTGAATCTTCTATTGCATGCTGCTGATGCCCTCCTTTAGTTCAGTGCCATTCCTTTTACCAGACAGCCAAGGGAAAACTCTCAAATAATGAGAACAAACCCTCTCCATGCCAAGACTGACAACTTTCATTACTACGGAGTGATGAAAATTCTTTCTGCAGTTACAGCTTGTATAGTTAACCTCTTCCGTGATTTTTAGTACTGCTAGCAGATCCTTAAATTTTATTTAGTCTGAGACAAAACAGGCAATTTGCCCAGTCAATATGTGGGCAGCTGAATGACAAGGTCTACATGAAGATATTCAGGAAAGACAAAGAACAAGATAAACACTTACTGGTAATCCAGTGGGAAACCATGAACCTACCTGGCCTGTTAAAATACATTACTATAAAATTCATTAAATAGTAAGAAGAACAAGCTTACATTTATACACTAGATTGCTCTGCACATGATAAAACTTCATTTATGTGGACTGAATTAAAAAATTCATATTAAACCAGTGATATCAAAGGTCAAGTTAACTTATCTTTAAATTAATGATTACCTACCCATACAAAAAATTTGGCCTGGATCTTTATAAATCAAGAAATCCTAGCTATGAGCTAATTAATATAAAATCAATCCAATAATCTTGAAAATATTAATTTATGCGGACCAAGCAGGTACATCACAGGCCATTGTCTTCTCTCTTACTGCTAAGATTAGTAAGAATTTTTTGTTCGTTTTCTAATATCATTAGGAAAAAAAAAAGACAGTGCATCTAGACATATCTGTTGCAACATGCAATGGCACATTCCAAATTCCTGGAATGATCAGGACACCTGCTGAAGCTCACTGCAACTTCCATCTAGGCACCATGCTCAGCTTTCCACTCCATGCAAACGAGGACAGAAGACTGTGGTGTGTGCTTTAGTCTCCTTCTTACAGATATCTCTTGTGTGCACTTCCTGAGTGAGAACTGTAACTTCCAATGGGCAGTCTTGGCTTCTCCAGATTCGTGTAACCTGTAATGGCTAGAATCACTTCAAAAGTACCCATGTGCTACTTTATAATTAAACTTCACGTTCAGATGAAGTTTTTAGCTGCCATCTACCACCACTGACATGCATATTGCAAAGGCACTGAAGCTTCCATCAGTAACCATGGCCAGCCCAATGAACACGGCCAAACAGCAAAGCCCAACCTAATGTATACCCACATCCTGTGTCAACTCAAGCTTCAGGCAGAAACCCATATTACCCAAGTTTTTTCTCATACTCTTACTGGATCAGGCTTCATAAACACACTGGCATAGGCAGCCTCTTCAGAGCTAGCCACACACTTGCAAATATCAGCAATGATATCCAGTCAGTCCACTTCAAATGTATTCATACTGAAGATAGCAGACCCAGCTGGCTTGCTTTCAAATAAGGTCAAGAATTCAGATTTCCTGCATAACTGTAGCCTCAAGTATATAGGCATCAGGAAATAAGATGTGATTTTTTAAAAAATTCTGTTATTTCACTCTGTAAAGAAGATTATATTACATTACAACGTATATGTTAATTAAGACAAGGGTGGGAAGAATGAAGGGAACGTGATACAGTTAAAGAAGTCAACTTCGAGTCTGGTGACTATTTAGATGGTTATGAAGTAACGTAACAGCTTTGGCAGGCAGAAATAAGAAATCCAAGCAATGGAGTTCAAGGATTAGGATACTCATGCTAGACCCTTGGAGAACTATATTCTCCCATGAAGAAGAGTAAGTAGTGAAAGCAGGAGATCATATTATTTGAGACAACCAGCACCACTTCACCAAGGCAAGTCTTGCATGACTAACTCAGTGGCCTTGTACAATGGAGTGATTACATCAGTGGACAAGGGAAGAGCTATGGATGTCATCTGGATTTCTGCAAGGCCTTTTATATGGTCCCCACAATATCTCTTAATTGTAGAGGTTGGGATTTGATGTGTGGACTGCTTGGAAGATGAAGAATTGGTTGGACAGTCACATCCAGAGGGGAGCTGTCAACTCCTCAATTCCCAGATGGAAATCAGTGACAACTGGTGTCCCGTTTGGGACCAATGTCATTTAATTAATCAATGGCATAGATGAAGGAATTGAGTGCACTCAGCACATTTGCAGATGACACCAAGCTGAGTGGTGCAGTTGGCACATCTGAAGGACAGGATGGCATCCAGAGGGACCTGGACAAGATTGAGAATTGGGCTCATGGCTATCTTGTGAGGTTCAACAATCTCATGAGGTGCTGCACCTGGGTCAGAGCAATGCTCAGTATCAAAACAGGCTGGGGGCTGAAGGAATTGAGAGCAACCCTGACAAGAATGATGGATGAAAAGCTGGAGGTCAGCTGACAGTGTGGGCTCACAGCCCAGAAAGCAAATCATATCCTGGGCTACATCTAAAGAAGCATGGCCAGCAGATCAAGAGAGGTGATTCTGCATATCAGTTCTCATGAGAACCTCCCCAACTTGACTACTGCGTCCAGCTCCAGGACCCCCACACAAGAAAGATGTGGACCTGCTGGAACAGGTGCAAAGGAAGGCCACAAAAATGATCAGAGAGCTGGGGCATCTCTCCTGAGGGTCAGGATATTCAGCCTGGAGGAGAGAAGGCTCCAGGGAGACCTTACTACAGCCTTCCAGCCAGTGGGCCTGTAAGAAAGATGGGTACAGCTTTTTATCAGGACCTGTTGTGACAGGACAAGGGGTAATGGTTTTAAATAAAAGCAGCTAGATTTAGACTAGACTTAGTGGTGAAACACTGGAACAGGTTGCCCAAAGAGGTGGTAGATGCCCCATCCCTGGAAACATTCAAGGCCAGGTTGGATTGGAATATCAGGAGTATGAATACATTGTATATGAGGTACTGTAGAGTCATTATATTGATTTGGAGAAGTATCTAGATGTACTAAAACATTAAAACCAAAAAGCTGAACTGATTTGCATACTTGAAATCACTTACTGTATTTGGGTTAAAGTGCCTATCTAAAATCAAGATCCATAGCAAATACTTTTCACAACACATTCCATGTCAAAAGGCAAGGAAAATTCACCATGCCTGACAGTCCCAGGACATTGTTTATACTACATTTTTCATGGATTAGCAAGTGACTTTAAAAAACAGTAATTGTAAAAGAAAGTTGAAAATGAAGCAATGATCTGGGAATGAGACAGAATATTAATATTCTTAACATAAAGCATTCAGGAATAATCAAATTAGAACTTCATGTGTCACTATAGAAAGAGCTTACATCCACACTCAAACCCCAAATATTCCCAATAATAATAAGTTGACAACATGAAGAAAGTATTCTTGAAGTCAAATCAAAAATATGCCTGTGGAAAACTCCTGAACTCCCTCCCCTCAGATTTGCTATATTCTATCATGAGAAGCGAGGGCTTCCTTCTAATGGACTTTAAGCATATCAAAATATGAGAACTAAAAGAAATCCTCTATGTGAATCTAATGCTTATTGGCACCCTCAGAGCCTAAGGAGGGCTGCTCCAAGAAGATCCAGCATACTCTCTCAGCCTCTGACTCTTTTTTCAATACTGGTGTTTATTTATTAAAATGTTGGCCCAATGAATAAGTCACAAAGTATATTCAGCATGCCTGCTCAGAAAGTTCTCCCTTACATATGCACACAAGTCAATCCTTCCCCTAACACACCTCTTTCTCTCACCACCCACAAATTAACTCTACTCTACCCTTTTCCCATGTATTTGAAGCCATTCCTTTAGATTCAAGTAGATCAGGCAAAAAATTTCACAATGTAGAGATAATAATCTCAGATCCTGCCTAAACACACTTTGCTGGAAAAGCTTCCATATTAGCCCAGAGAAATAAATGTTACGTGTATGTTGTTGAAGGAAGAAAATCAAAAAGATCATCTAGGCAGATATTGAAGGACAGATGCTGATTTAAACAGAACTTGTACATGGGAGAGAACAAAGACCCAAGAAAGAGCGACTGAATGCAAGATACGAAAAACAAACAAAAAAACACAACCCTTTCGATATTACTCTTTTCATGAAGAAAGCACACTTCAAATTTGTAACAGATTCATCTGCATTCAAATTATCAAACTGGAGCAAGAGGACTCGGTTCAGCTGAACAGAGCAGATTAACAAAAGGTTGGCAGAAAGATTTGTACCACCTTTACTGCTGCTGCACTACTGGGTCGATTCTTTCCCAACTCCTGTTTTCTGGTCAATAACTTGCAATTCTGTTTTGGACAGTGACCATCCCTGCAAACTCTAGTAGAGTCTCTTTCCTGTTATCAACTGGAGTTTAACTCTGGGCTTTACTCACACACCTGCTGTTGGCAGAGCTGCTCAAGCTGGCAGCTATCAGCTTGTTATTCCTCACCATCTGCCTGTACCACCACAAACTGAAAAAGCCTCTTTCAAGTGCATACCCTCAGTTATTCACAGGAGAGGTTCGATCTCTCCTTTTCTTCATAGTGGTTCAATTGTACCCATATTTGATCCATTTGTGGTAATCAGGCCAAGGAAAACTGCAACTTCACTGCTGACTGCTTAGCTACGAACTTCTAACAGAACGTAACGCACAGTTCAGAGACACCCTTTATTCAGAGTTCACTGTATCTGCCACATCTTCTGTGACTGGCCCAACTTTTACTAAGGCATCACTTCATTAGGGAAAAAAATATAAAAGAAAAGACAGTGCTTCCTAGAATTTTGTTTTAATGTTTTTCAATCTGTATTGCTAGGGTACCTTCTGTACCATTTTAGCACTTTAAAAAACTTCCCTTCTGCAACCCACCACCTAGCAATGGCAGAGTAAACCCTATTTTTCTTCTTTCAGACAGAGTGATTTCACAGCTATGATGCAGGCTTGCTCTCTCAGAGGGGTTTAGAATAATTCATCAGCAGAGCACTTAGCCTCACTGCCCTAAAAATATAAAACGAAAAAGACTTTGACTTAAATTCTGGCTCTTCACAATGCATTATTATTACCTCAGAGCCCACACATTACACTTATTATTTATTCATTATTACTACTTATAGTTTCCAGAGGTAGTAAAAGGATTATTTTCCTAGTCATGGACTTTTAAATTTCTTGGGCCTGAGTTACAAGTGGGTTATTGAGATTCAAAGCTGTTGTGTGTGTGTGTAGTTTCTATTATCTTTCATAAGATTTCTGGAAAGGAACAGCATTACTAAGAGTTAATTTAATTTTTGACAAGAAAACCCAACTCAATTTAAGTAGCAATAAACATGTTTTCCTTGTTAATAATTGTAGGAAAATTATAGTAAGTTGGAGTACTTGCTGAGGCTGAGTAATCCGAGAAAACTGATGTTCCATATTTGACAAGCACATATGATGTGCCTTTAAGACAGAATTTACCACATTCTGGAGAGTTAATGTAGAGTTTAAGTGAGAACTGTAGATAACATGTGGAAAGCAAGAGAAAGAAGAAAACAGAGAAATATGAGAAAATTTGCAGAAGACAGGTAACAGCTTTTAAGTTAAACAATATCTTTCTATTCCTTTCCCTCATCTTCTTAGAAAAAAGGGTTTTTTTCACTCTGTGAAATGTATGACCCAGTCAAGGGATTAAGTATAGATGTGGTTAACATGAGCATTAGATTGTTTAGGTTAATGTGATAACTGATCTGCTCTAATAAAGCCACATGATTTTATTCACAAAAGTTTTGCAAACTCTGCTTTATAATCTTGTTTTGTATGGTAGGAAAAGTAAGGAACAAAACAAAACTCTTAGGAACTACAATTGCCTCCAAACATGAATCTTCCAAGCACAGGAAGCAGAAAGGCTACTTTGGGACTGCTTCAAACTTAGTTTGTTTCAGAAATGAGATTTAAAACAACGTTGTATAATTTTAGCTGCTCATATTGCTTATTTTCTATGTGGTCTTATTATTTGCTAAGATTTTTTCAGTACTGAGATTTACACCTTTGGTCTGTGATGGGCAAGAGAAGTGCGAGTACCTGTCTGGTCACTGATAGCCACAGAAGTAGAAACAGGAAGGAGGAAGACCGCCATACAAAGCCAAACTATGCAGGATCCAATGTACTTCATCTCCCCCTGGACACATGTGAACAAACAGCTACAAATCTGAAACAAAAAAAAACCACCTTATTCAGAACAATCTCATTCTTCTCACCTCACCTTGTCAGAAAACTATAAACAAGAACTTCTTAACTGTGACGAGGAAGTTGCTAGTCACGTAGAAGGGCAAAATTTATCTGTTTAAGGAGCTACGAGAAAGATTTAAGCCAGTTTGGAAATAAATGATAAATATACTCTTTTTTAGTCCTTTATTAATAAACTCAGAAGTAACACCTTAGAAATACTAACTTGGAAATATTAATTGTAAAGGTGCTGAATGTTCATTTTATCAGTAATTACTAATTTTCTTTTATATTTCTCCCCAAATTATTCTTTAATTTTCAATATATTAGCTAAAATGTTTGGTGTCACAACACTTAGAGTGACTGCTGAAGTAATCCTCAAATGGAACAAAGGCAACGTGCAATTATTTGAGTTTAACCGCAAAAGAAGCCAAAGTGCGGTATTTCTCCACCTTGCAAGGTGCCTAGAGCAGCCAATATTGAATTTCCAGTTTAAATCTCACAAAAGTACAGGCTTCAACAGCACAAATTGGTACTATCATTAGAGGACAAAAGCTTCCTTCTAAGCCAACTGTGACATATAAATACACATGAATTTAATGAAATGCAGAAAATGTCTAATATTTTTCTAATCACATTTTCTGTAAGAAAAGCAAATCACACACCGAAGATGCAGTTTTTATAATTATTTTCGCAAGGCACTTTATTCATCATCAAAGCTATTCTGTCATGCACTGACAGCAACTACATCATGATTAACTTTTCTAGCCTTTCCATCAGCAACAAAGCGAATACATGCTCAAATAAATTATCATTTCATTTCCTGCACCTGCTTTACAAGCAGGCATCGGGAATTCAGGAGAGCTGCCGCTCCGGAGGTCTGGTTCTCTGGAGGGCTCTGGTCACCAGTACCGCCGCACCTCCGGGCACGGGTCCTCTCCGGCCGGCCGCTCCAGGCGGCTCCGCTCCCTCGCACCGCCCGTGGAGCGACCCGAGCCCCGGCACCACGGACTCCAACTGGGCAGCGCCGGCAGCCTCGCTTCCCTCGGATCGAGCCGCGTTTGGCGAAGGGAGGGTTCAGCGCTCCGGGGGGAAGGCAAGCGGGCAGCTCTCCCGGGCAGCGCTGCCGCCCCGCTGCAGGAGCCGCTCTCCAGCTCCGGGCTCCGCTCCTCGCCTCCGGCCCCCGCCCCGGCTCCCTGCGCCCCGTCCCCCCGGCCCCTGCCTGCGGCGCCGGCAGCCGGGGGAGCCCGGTGAGCCAGCGAGGGGCAGGCTCCCGCCGCCGCTTCCTCCGCAGCCCCGNGGGGCCGCGGGGCGCTGCGGCGGCACCTGCGCCGGGCCCGCAGGTGAGGGGCCAGCCGACCCCATCGCGCCGGGGGTGGCCAGCCGGCCCCATCGCTGCCCCGGAGCTGCGGTGCCCCCTCCCCGTGCCGAGCCGTGCCGAGCCGAGCCGTGCTCACTCACCAGTGCGCTCCCACCAACTGCGCGCAGGCCACCCGGCACGCGTGCTAATTACAAGGTAGGTTTTAAAATGTAAATATATGTACAATCAGCATTGTGGCAACTCGCAACAGTTTAATCAGTTTTGTAAATTACTGCTCGTTTAGCAGGGCTCTTTTTATTTGCATATCTTAGCATATACCTATAGTCACCCACTAGCTTATACAATGTATTTACACAATCATGAGCAGAGTAGTATAGCACAGGCTGATTGCAGTACGTTAAAAACTTACAGTATACATTATGTTTACATAAGACATAGTTAATACTAGCAATGATAAACTTAAATGACAATTTTGGAAATCAAAACCAAAAACGCCTGAACAAAAACAGAACATGCCAGGAATAGCATAGTGTGTGTGAGTGTGCACATGTTTAGATAATTGACTAAAAATAATGAGTGGCTTACCTTTAATTTTTTTATTGGTTTGTCCCCCAGAAGCACTGAAAATGCCTGTACAGATCTGTAGTGCCGAGGAGTTGCTGGAGTGAGTCTCCAGAGTGGTAGAGGGGGATGCAGCTCTGTCCTTATTAGTCTCACAGTGTGACCCTCCCACTCAGTGAGCACAGAATACTCTGCAAGAAAGAACAAACAGCCACCCAGACACAGATTTTACATAATCATATGCGTACATCCCAAGTCAGGTAACAATGTAAGAAATGTTTGGGATTATTTTCCCCTTCCCCCTACCTCTCTAAAAAGCACCCTCTCAACAGTTCCATAAATTAGACAGCCATGGTATGAATGCATGAATGAAAGAGTATCTGGTTTCTAGCTGTGAAGAGCCAATTACGTACATTATTATACTGGCAGAAATTAGCTTTTATCTTTCAAGTGTAATTGTACTTTAATTTTATATACTTCATCATAACTTTAAAAATCAGCCATGCAAGAAACCAAGAAAGTGCAGTTATTTATGGCACAAATGCTGTAATGCACAGTGAATTATGGAAATATGTTTTGCCTTTTAAAATCTATCATATACAAACCTGAATGTTCTTGCACTTGTAATATCATCGATCTGTGATGAAATTGTGAGACTGAGCACTGCCACTGGCTCTTATCTGAATGTGCCAAACTCCACTTTTGTCAGGTTCTCCAAGTGTGATTGTGGCAGTTTTCTGTATTGCACTTTAAAGATATGAACCAGATAGAAAGACAAAGAGAGTCAAACAACTAGAAACAGATATACAGAAGCTGGAGAGTAGGGTTGGTGCATATAAATTATTTATTTACCCAAAACATATTTTACCTTTTCTTAGTTGAATCATTCTGATGGGAGAAAAAAAATGGAAGGTGGTCATATGAAAATTTATCAGCTTAACGCCAATTTAGCCAATTGGTCTTCAGATCACTAAATATATAGGGTAAACTTACTTCTACCCCCAGCCTTCATACCCCAAATCCTCCCACCCACTCAGCAGATTTTGGAATGTGTTTCCTCATTTCAATGAAGATAACTAGCCAGGATAACCAACAAATCACATGGAAAGACATGATTATCTTCCTGGTTTGAATTTCAAAACAGTTGTTGTTCTTCCCAACTTAGAATCATGAGAGAAAGATGAAATTGCAGCTTACGTACACATCTGCTGGGGTGTTTTATTCCACAGCTTTGCCACAGACTTGTGGTGTAACTTTAGGCAAGTCACACTTCTTGCTCGCTCATTCTGTAAATTATAGAAAGTAAAGCTGTCTTACCTCTTAGGGTGAGGTGCAAGAGCCCTATCCCACAGCTAACAAATAATCAGAGAGCTCTTCTTCTCCTTCAGACTGTTCATTTGATAAAGGCTTCAACGTTGAACCCTAATTCTGTGTTTCAGAATTGTGAGATCCTCAGTTGAAAGACTTTGTAAAAGCTCTGCCTCTAGTAAAAGACATCATTTTTTTTCTTTTTTTTTTTTTTTAATTTGAGAAGAACTGCATTTCTCATTGCTCTTTCAAGCTACAAAATTCTATTTTTTTTTTTACTTCATTTTACGTGTCCTAAATACCTGGATTAATCTACCTTACATGAATATAAACAGTCTCATTAATTTCAATCAAATGTGAGCTCTGAAGTAGCTAACGATTTTAATTGCATGAGAGTTTGCACATACAATGAGTTTACCTTTTAAATAAATATTTCTGCCTCTTAAAATGTCCATAATACTTCCAGGTCCAAACCCAAATATGGTCGTCATTTCCTGTGAAGCAATAATGGAACAATTCCTAAACCAAGGATGTTGCTTCCCTTGCAAAATACTGACACTACAAACAGAAAACTACATACCTTATTTGGACCGTGTCAACTTTAAAAAACACTTCACATCTGCATGAAAGTAGTAAGTAGAAGAATTAGAAACTGCTACAACCTTTCCTGACTAACACATACACTTCCTGTACTCTGGACCAGATCTTCAACTAAAGAGGATTATTCCAGTTCACATAAATCAAAGGAATTACAGTCATTTATAGTAGTTGAGGAGCACCACATTAGGGACTGCCGTCATATGTATTTATGGAGAACACTGTTCACATTATTAAAAACAGTTCAAATGACTAGTGATATGAAAATTGGGAACAAGAAAAACCTTACTGTTTAAAAACCTCTGTCACGACCTCCAAAAAATGGCTTCTCTCTGCCTCCCATAGTATAAGAAGCAAAGCCACAACTGGTGACACATCTGTTGTTGCCAGTAACAGCTTAGAAATCCCAAACACTTCCTCACCTGCACTTACTGATGCACTCCAGAGAAAACGTCTATACATTGTCTTATCTGCTTTAAATCTGGGAAGTACTGGAAATGCTGATAATCTAAGATGAAGCAGCAGCAGCAAATGGATGATATCCCATCTTGTCTTTGCAGCAACACATTTTTCCAGCTATCTCAGAGTTTAGCTAAAGCACACAGAAGACAGAATTAGACCTGGATCCAGGAAAGAGTCAAGGCAAATGCACCAAGAAACAGAAAGTAGGGAGATTTAGGTTTGAAGCCATACTTAGCACAGACATGCAGAGAACGTTCCATCTCCTGTGCCAAGGCGAAACTGCTCCACTGAACAGCTTTTACTACAATTGCAGTTGCAGGCAAGATGCAGGGGGAAAAAGTGAGAGAATTGGGGGGCTAAAGCAAAGCACTGACTTATTTTTGTAGAAAACTTTTCTTTATTGCTAACACTCACTTTCACCCTTTGTTTTCTTTTTTTGTCATGATTAGATATCCAAACCAGCCAAGTTGCATAATTCACTCTGTCTGTGCGGTGTTAACAGATTTGTCTCCATCTCGTTAGACCCCCATTTTAAACTGTTGCTTACAACAACACATATGCAGGAAAGAAGCTGTAAACTTGGACAAAACTCTTTAAAAGCAGCAGTATCCTACTTGTAAAAAATCTTGTAAAAGGAGATTAATTTGAAATGCCCCTTACCACACAATTTCCCACTGAATGTAGTGCTCAGTGTATTTCTGTTCCGTTGTGTAAGTCCTTATGTGGCATTGTTCCTTGCCAGATGATCCTTTCTGCCCTCTGCAAGATTTGCCGGTCACGACAACTACATTCCACTGAAGCAATTAAAATATAAATGCTTTTAAATACATGAGACTGAACTGTGGTGAACTTAGACGAAACAGGTGGAATCCCAGCCCTGGGGAAGTTAATGGAAATTTTAACATTGATGTAAATGGAGCAAAAATGTCACTCAAATGAGGGCACTTCGGCAAAAAAGTACATAAAAAGGAAATTATTTATATGCATGTGCACACATACTAAGCACTCCTAAGCAGCAAAGCCAACAGAAAAGCTGGATGTCACTTTTTTTCTGCTATAGGAGACAAAAAGGAAAAACCCAACTGCTACTTTTTCTACTGTATACTTAAACAGCAATTAGATTTTCAGTAGAGGGGCCAAAATAACTAAAAAAAAAATACAGACAGAACACTTACCATTATAGTCTTGTGGCATTTGTTGTCTTAGCTCAGGCATTTTCTCCACTCTTTGATAGTTTACAACATGTCTTGAAATAACCAATTGCTAGTAAGTATAATAGTACAGCAACAACAACAACAAAAAAACCCCAAACAAACCCAAAACCGAAGAAAAAACCAGAAAAGATAAAATGGTACATTCTTTTTCTTGAATGCCACTGATAAACCCAATCTCAAAAAAATAATAATTCACAATGTTTAGTGTTTTTCTAAAGTCCTAATATGTTTCAGATTTTTAATAGTAGCATTTTAATTCAAAAAATATACATTTCAAAGTAAATAAATCAATGTCGTGATGTATTGCTTATATTTACCAGTTGCAAACATGCCAAAAGCTGTATCATATGATACAGCTTTGAACAGTATTAATTCATATTCCAGAAAAATACATTTCTCAGTATATACTACTCTTTAAAGTGTTAGTTCAAAAATGCAAAAGCTAAGTTATTCAAACCTGAAATACTTCTGGATTTGTAGAATTCAGTAAAACATCAGTCCAGGCTTAGAGAAACAATGCAAAGATTATTAGCATTAAAATGTTCCTTACATAGTAAAAGGCATACTTTCCTTTTCCTTCCTATTAAATATATATATGTATTTGTATATATATAGCCAGAAAATATATGCCTTTTGGTGGCTTTTGTATTGCACAAGAAAAAGTAAGTAAAAAGTAAGTGGTCAAACAGATAATTAAAGAAGAGAAAAAGTAAGGTGATTTTCCAAAACAAGTCAAAGCACATCTTCCGGCTTGCTTTAGATTGAAGTATCCATATATCTTTAGAAGTCATTATACATGATGAAAAGGTCATAGCCAGGTTTTAGGCAGCTTTGCTGGGAAGTACAGGTGTTTGCCCAGTATTTCTGTATGAATATGGTAAAATCCAGTCTGAAAGCATCTATAAATCAGTAAAATGTGTTAATTTAAAGTTTATGTAATGCAAATATTAGGAAAAGGAAGGTGAAGAGCAAGGAAAAAAGGTGTCAGTAAAGTTTAAGATCCTACAAATAGACTAGGCTGTATAAGACCTGCAGGCTTAATGGGCAGCATTATTTCAGTTCAGAGCTTACTCTGTGCCTGTTTTAACTTCATCAAGATGAAGCATAGATTTTAAATTGTAACAAATGTGTCTAAGGGTTCTCAAGTCTCATTATTAGCCGGTGTCTCCTACTGTTGTGTCCCTTCTAGCCAGCTGATTTGCCCAAATAGTATTTAAAAATTGAATACTACTATAATAAATAATGCCCTTTTTAGTTGTCCTTTTTAGGTCCAGTTATAAAGAGTTTCAAATTTTTAGAAAGTAACTTCTTTAAATTTGCATATGCCATGCTAACTGATGTATAGTGGCCATCAGTTTTGTCAACATAGTATCTACAATTATATCAACACATCCAGGATTCCGAGTTCACGCAGAGCTATTTACTGGTATGCTATTTCTGTGCTCAATCTCAGTACTGTCAAGTGACATAAAAATGAAATATTAAAATGACAAGTATTTCATTTATATTTATTGCTGAATAAATAGGCACAATAATCTAGAAAGCCATCGTAAGTGCATATTTAATATGTATCTCTGCATTCACGTACTTTATTCGCCTCTCATCTAGGAGTAATATTCTCAGGGTTTAACCAATACACTTTTAAGAAAGTAGTTTTGTAGATTTATGTAAGCTTGATGTGTAAGCCTAGAGCTATCTAGTTATGGTCTCTGTTGTAAAATAAGCCTAAATTCAATAGTGTCTAAAAGACTGCAGCTAGAAGCAAGACTGAAGTACATGCAAAAAAGAGAAATAAAGATCTAGCTGTCACATGCCCTCTGAACCAGCCTACTGACCTATACATATTGCAAGTCAACATCCTGTATCACCCTGTGTATTTATGTATTTTTGGGACCTGAGGGTTTCGGCACTAATAGAAGATGACAGTCCGAAGGGAGAACCTCTCAGACTGTGTTAGCATGACTATTTGTGTGTTTATGCACTGTGATTCAAATAAATTTTCCTGTTTACTAGGAATGAAAATTCCACTGCTACCTCCTAGAAAGGCCACTATTTAAATGAATGGAAGGTTCTTAAAACAAATGTAGCCATGTAATGTATCAAGAGTAACATTTGCCTCAATCTCTAAATTGTTTATTTTTGGCATGTTAAAACTGGTTTGTACACAATGGAGAAATTTAATTTTGGACCAAGGTCAAGTGATTTAGCATGAGCATGCCATTTTGATGAAGCCTGGAGCTGTTACAAACTGCTTTGGTTTCTCCCCTTTCCTGCTAAGCGGAATCCAGATAAATCTCATCGGCAAACTGTGTACTTAATCTTGCCAATTAGTCATTGACTAATTTGTTGGAACCAATTATTAATGCTGGAACCAACTGTGTTCAAACAGCTTAGACTGGCATCTGTTTAGTGAGGTTATATTTTTACATGAGAAATATTTTCACATCCTGACCTCCTAAGGTAAGCATATGACGGGAAGGGAAGGGAAGGGA
>VWZS01003848.1:18284-34220 GCA_013397075.1 Rhabdornis inornatus
GGTTTGGGTAGGAAGGGACAATACTAAAAGATGTGCATATGTATATATATATATATATAAAGTCATATGTGTATGGTGCATATATATAAATATACGTTATATGGGAATCCCATCCAGAGTGCGAGTCCAGGGAGAGAGTAGTCAGTCTGCAGAGGCACAGATTTCCTGCCAGCTACTGCAAAGGACAGCAGTCCAGCCATCCTGTCCTGGCCATGGCCCTTCACAGCTCCTGTTGCAGGCCAGACACGCAGCACAGCATACATGGATTCCCCTGCTAACACAGCCCCTGGGGACAAGGCAGACCAACAGAACTCTGTAAGAATAAAAATGCAATCTCAGACTAAAATAACAAAATTCGGGACAAACCCTGGCTACACAAAACTGCTGAGAGGACTTATAAAAGCCTGGATCAGTTTCTCAATCAGAAATACACTCATGTTTCCATTCCCTGCCTCGGCCATTTAAGTTTAGTCAAGATGTTTGAATAGAGAAACAGTGCATGAGTGTGTGTGGGTATAAGCATGTGTGTGCATGTGTGCAGCTGCTGGCTTACAGCTGTTTTGCTCTAAAAGTGACTGTGTCAAGTTCTAAAGAGATGCTCTGGAACATAACAAAACAGACAAACACAACATAGATCCTATTAAAGACTACCATTCATTTTCAAAACATTGATTGCATTTAATCCTACATCCTCACCAGTGAAAATTCCCTTAGAGCTAAAAGTTCTCAAATCATTATAAACCAAGGTGTTTCTAAAGGGAAAAAGAGTGCAGGGAAAGATATAGAGGAGACGACTTTAGAAAATTGCTCACATCTACCCTTTTCTACCTTGGTAACAAAGCCAACTTTCTAGTCAGATATCCAAGAGCCCTTTAATACTGCTTCTCTTGACAAATGGGAAAAATCAGTACAAACACTGGAGAGTAGTTTTGACTTGCAGATCAGATTGGTTGGAGGAGTGAACGGCTTGCTCAGAGCCTAGCAACTTTTTTCATTTTCTGCCTCTTCTTCCTTAAACTGGCACTGATATAAGTGAATCCCTTATGCAAAACTGCTAACACTGTATCAATACAGTCATTCGAAATTATGATTTACCTGCACTGCGTGTGTCGTGCAATACTGGGACGGCAGGAGTTTTTGTGTCTTGATTGGTGTTCTCTGTCTCCCGCTCATCACCTGATGAAGAGGAGTGGCGGCGTTCCCAGGGATGGTGATAGGGCATCGAGAGGGTGGGCTTTATTTTGCCTCCTTGTAGGGAGAGAGGGTGGACCAGTCTGGTTAATTCTTTTTTAACATTTATTTTATTGGGCAGGGGCTCTGATCAGTAGGGCAAAGCGACGACCGGAGCCAAACAGCCAATGCTGCTGCGGACGTTGCCTACTGGCAGTCCGGCCACCTCCCCTCTACGGCCGCCTCTCTGGACTGGCCCAGCATGATCTGATGAGGCTCGGCTCGAAGCGGCTTTGGCTATGCACCACCGTCCCATCCCTCATCCTCGCTTCACGTTCAAGGTTTAAGAGCGAGGTCATATTAATTGACGTCAGCTTGAAGTTTACTGTACGTCCGGCTACATTTGCATATATCAAAGAAATTAGGGTATTAAATAAATATGCAAATCCTACTGCTTGGAGAAGAGACTGAAGATTCCTGGAGCGATCGTCCCTATTAATGAAGATGGCAATTAATGAAACAATCTGTTCTCTCGTCCTCCCCTCTGCCAAACATCATAAACAACAAGAATAAAAACCCTGAAGTAACAAATATGAGTTAGGCACAGAAGCCTGGGGTGCACCGGCTGGGACCAGAGGCGACCTGGCAGGGAAAAGACCCTGTCCCAGAGCAAGCTGCTCCAGACTGCTCCCTATGCATAATCAGGGTTTCACTGCTGCGCCATTCTCCGCCATTCTCCACCATTCCCCTCCTCCTCCCCTCCTCCTCATCCTGTTGGTTCTACCGTGTATTATTTTTAATATTGATGCATATGTAAAGTTATATTTGCATATTTTAATTAATCGAAAGTTAAAAGCTATCGCTTTTTCTCAGATCTTTCCTTCCTTTTTTGTCCCCTCTTTTCTCCCCTCCCCTTCCCCTTTTGGCATGACTCTGATGTGTATGTGCCTTTATATGTAGTTTCCTCCCCGATTCTGTTTGCATAAGGTTACAAAATATGCACAAAGCTAATAAAGCAAATAAAGGTCCACAACATGCTTATCGGGTCTTAAAAGGAGAGACATATCATTGTCATGTTCAGCAATAATATCAATAGGTCGAACCTAGAAATTTGACCACCTAATTAACTTCATATTAGAAAAAAGTTACTGTTTTAAAGTATGAGGCAATATAGATAATGCATGTAATGGAAACTGATTCAAATGATTCATAATATTTCATTGCAGAATTGCGACCTGTAAACGCACTTGTATGTCTCTGGATTTCAGGAATGTTTTATTTCAGAATATTATCTTAAAATGTGTAGACCCAGGTATGGAGGGCTTTTTCTAAGGAAGACAATTTATACACTCTGTCTTAACTGCTTACTTTATTAAATGTATTACAATTCATGTTAACATGGGTAGTTTTAAAGGAACTACCTAAGTCTTTACTGAAAATGCATTTTTAAAGTTTATTTTAAAATATTGCTGTTAGCATTATAATATCTTTATCTGAAAATCCACAGGTTTTGAATTACATTTAAAAACCATATTAGCTCATTTCTATTTATTTTTATGGGGAAAATCTTATTTTTAAAAGAGAGTAGTTTAAACATGATTAAAACCAGGAGACTACTTTATTTTTAAATTCCAGAAATATTATATTTTAAACGAGTAATATTTTCCATAAGAACAATGCCCAACCATATACATATTTTTTCTTAAAAAAAAAAATTTAAGTATGTGCACAGATAATTACTTACACCATGGATTACTTACCTGCATAAAGTTATAAGGCGAAAATTACCTCCCCTCCAAGACTGCCATGCATATATTTTTTTAAAAAATAAGGATCAGAACGTCATACTCCATTTGTATTGCTCAGTACCTATTTCACAACACGTATACTTTGGATTTCTTATGGTATTTCCAGCACTACCTCTAGCTCCAGACCTACAAGTGCAAGACCTACACTAAAGTGCTCATATATGTCACCCAAGAAAAGTGGTCAGATGCCTACCCGTAAAACATTTAAAAAATCATGGAAGCAGATACTATAATCCATTAGATTAATTCTAACCTTACCATGGTAGAGCAATGATTTATATAAGTAGATCCTTTTTTTTTGTACATTTTTATGAATAACGGTAGGGCAACACATGTATCTAGAGGTGCCCATTTACAAGTGATGTTGGGGACTCAGACCACGAAATTTATTATTTTCATTGCTTTTAATTAGCTCACATGAATCATGATCCCTTATAAATTTGTAGTAACATATGCAGACAGACCCACAGAAGTGAGTGTCTAGCCCCAGTTCGGGTGTGTGCACAGGTAGTAGATGGCACAGAGGGAGAGCGGGGAGTGTGTGTAGGTGTGTGTAGGTTGTGGTGAGCAGGGGTATATTGGTATGTTGCATCCCCTCTGCCCACGGCACAAATGTGCGGCGGTGCGTCTGTCTAGCACGGAAGTGCGGCCCTGGCCACCTCCCTGTCCCCGGCTGCCTCGGTGGCGCAGGGCAATGACCCCAGGCCCCGTCACTCCCTGCTGCTGCTTACCCCCGCCGCCGCCTCGCTGCGCACAGCCGTTGCCCCTGACGGCACCGCATCCGGCGGGACGGGACGTAAGGCACCGATGCCAGTGCTCTGCCCCAGTTGGGCTGCCTCAGGAGCAGTGCCTGAGCCCCCTCCCCTCCAGCTCCCCTTCGTCTCTACCCTCGTCGCTACAGCCACACATCTGCCCCTCCCCCCCCATTACCGCACGGAGGCTGGGTCCCCGCGAATCACAGAGGCAGCGGGCGACATTTGAATAAGCCCTGCAGCCGGCAGCAGCACCGGCTCCTGCAGCGACAGCGCTCTGCGCGGGCCGTTTCCTCAGCCCGTCCGCTCCTCCCCCGCCCCTGCATGTGCCACAGGCATCGTGGGGACAGCTGTTTTGCCTCAGTCACTTGCCACTTTAGCGCTAATTTCATGGGTAGAACACGAACAATAAATACTTCCCTAACTTGTTACCTGATACTTAGCCTTTTAAAGCTAAAAATAAAGGCGCATAAAACTCACATGTTATTTCGAAATGCCACCGAAGTGACGATTTCATGGATTTCAGATAGAAAAAAAAGGGTTGCATTAATAATATTCAAATTTTGGGTAATCGTTACAGCTGATTGTTACAGAGGAGAGAGGGGATCGGGTTGACCCGATGGACACCGATGAAATAGATCCCCTCCCTCGTCTTTTTTTGCAATACTTTTAATGGCTAAAATCATTTCAATATTAAATATTTTAAACTTATATTGTCCTCCTCTTCAGCCATGTTTATCTATCTTCTAATCATAATCAGATCTGTGCCAATATGCTCTATGTGTGAACATTCATGTTTAGGCATTATTTACAGATTGGGTTAGAAGAAGGGAGACATAGGTAAAGAAAAAGTATTTTCTTATTTTTCACTAAATTTAAACCTTTGAAGGAAAATTTGAAAAATTACAACCATGTAATTTTAGGTAAAATAACCGAACCTTAAAATGAGGTTTTGTGGTTTTTTAAAGTAAGGAAAAGGCTGGATTTACTGGCTTTTGCCCTCACAAAAGTTCGTAATTTGGACCTCTTTATATGTCCTGTGTGAATGCACCTAATAATACACATCGTTTAGAAAAAAACCCAAAGCCATGCTAATGTCTCTTTATTTAATAATGTCTCCCCTGATTAGAGGTAGAAAGACAAGAGGAGCGGCAGGGGAAGAGGGAGTGGGAATTTTAATATTCATTATTTTAATGCATATTTAAAATAATCGCTAAATTGTTAGATTTCCGGGCAGGAGAGTGAAGGGGTGATGTAGAGTAAACTCTATTAAATATGGTGAGCATTCAAAACATTAACTTCAGCATCAGACTAGGATAAGTAGCCAAGCAGTTGAATTCCCATATACGATATATTTGTGGTTTTTTTAGTACTAACAGCTAAATTGTCTTGATGTCTTTTCTGTTGTTCTATTTTTGTAATCAGTTTATAATTTGGCATAAAATAAGCAATCAACAAATTAAGGTTTGAAATGATCAGTTATTTTTCTGTTTTCTATAACTGACTCACAGAGAGGACTAAACCTAATTTTGTTTCGGTTTGGATAATTTTTTTCTTTTACATCAGCTTCGAACCAAGTGGAAAAGGTTGTCAGGGCGTGGGTATCCCTTAGCTCCATGACTCCTCGAAAGAGTGTTTCCTACCCACTCCTCTCCTTGGCTCCGCTCAGTGGCGGGCTCCTTGCACGCCGATGAGATC
Organism: Rhabdornis inornatus; assembly: GCA_013397075.1. NCBI lineage: Eukaryota > Metazoa > Chordata > Aves > Passeriformes > Rhabdornithidae > Rhabdornis > Rhabdornis inornatus. The sequence continues at coordinate 23,713 of VWZS01003848.1, forward strand.
AGGAGGGGGATGCCGCTGTTCGAGCCTGGCTGCCTGCAGTCCAGGAGACCCGAGCCAGGTCCGGGTGTCACAGTAGGCGCAGCTTTCCAGCCCCCGCGTGGCTGCTTCTGGCAGGGAGACAGCGACATCTACCGGTGTTCGGCACGGCTCCTGCGAGCGCGGTCGATCGGCGGGTTTAGGGCGAGAGGAGGGGCCACACCGCACCGCACTCCTTTGCCCAACCTAGCGCAGCCTGGGGAGAAGACATCAAGGCAACGATCGTGTCTGCGTGACCCGCTGCAAAGCAAGAATTCAGCCCTACTAGAGCGGCCGTTTCATTGGGCACACCTCCGCATACACGCACTCCTGACTCCAGATCTGAGCTGTATCCCACAAAAATTAGAGACCTGATAGAGATGATAAATACCTCACTGAGAGCAAAGTCTTCCCAAAGAAGCTCGAGAAGGACGCACTGAGAGCAGAGGGAAGGGCAGCACCTGTGTGTTCTCCCTGCCGCTACTATCCCACCCCAGCATCTCTCCCCTTATTTGTATTGTCTTATATACACGCGGAAAGGCAATAGTCCACAAACACATTTCAGCAGGAACAATCGCTGCCTTCTCAGTGCTTTGCATTTTAATTGCCAGGATAAAAAAAAGGATCATTTTGTGTATTCCTGTTTGAAGAAAAGCATGGCTTATAAACCGTGAGAAGGGTAACGACAATATTATCTGAAGCAAGAGTAAAATTTTACTATTTGCCCCAGCGGAATGGCCCTAGTCTTTATTTAATTTTTGTGCTGATGCTGTGGGGAAATAACTTTTTATTGGAAACACTTTCTATCTGATCTTTACTTTATGCATATTATTTTTTCCTCTTTTCAATAATTAAAAAATTAAAATGAAAGGGATGGATTTATGTTACTAAAAGGAAGTTTTTATAAGTACAAATGGCAATGAAGACTAATTGTGTTGTTTTTAGGAGGGTGAGATGCATCCGAGAAGCTGGAGGCTACATTTCATTGGATTAACTGCTCCTTTCTGTTGTTTTTATTCTAGTAGTTGATTAGCCAGGTGTACTTTGATAATTAATTTCCGAGATCTCATTATAGGAATTTTGTTTGTTGCGTATATCAATAGGCTTTCCTCAACGGGCTATAGTTGAATAATAACTTGTCTGTTTTGAATTACATTTTTGTGCATCTGCAGGAGAAAAATTTTGCTAAATAACCCTAGTCTTGAGAATGAGTTAGCCACTAGTAGCATCACAAGACCGAGGAGCATTCAGTCTTAGAAAATGTATGTCTACTTAAAGGAACCAATATAACATTAAAATCAACGAAAAATCAGCTTGTGTCCTCAAGTACTGAAGAGGTCTCTAAATACCGGTTGATCATACCTAGTCTAAAATCAAGAATAAGCGCTAACATTTTCCTGGCTCTTTTTCTCCCGAAGAACATTGTTCTCTTCTTTTACTAACTCCAGGAACTGCTGATAATATATTTTACACTAAAATAATAGTAATGGGTGTCTCTCATTTTGCCCTAGACACGCCGACATCCTCCCATCCCATCATGACTCATCCCCCAAACCCAGAGAGAGCAGCGGCCAGGGCTGGCGGTCGCACACCTCCGTACCGTGCTGGCAGGACGCACGAGCGGATTGACGGGGCACCGGCCCTGCGGCTGACAGACGCCGCTGCTCTGACACATTCCCACGGTCTTAGAACCCCCTGGAAGAGAATTGCAGCACCTTCATTAAAGTCTTGCCATTTTGCTGACAGCTGTGTGCATGCCTATTTGGCAAAAAGTGTCAGACATCTAATATATTTCTCTCTCGTGTCTGATAATACTAGGACTACTTATTTAATAAAACACCACAGGGTATTGACAGTCTGTCACGATCCGCTATTAATACAGAGCGGGGGTCGTGATGGTTCGTTCGATCTCAGAGGTGCAAACAGGCAAAATGCAGGGGACAAAATCAGTTTATTCAACAACAGCAATGCATTTCCATTAAAAAATGCCAACAACTCAGCTGCGACAGAGGAGAGAGATATAAGAAACAGAGTATAGAGAGAAAAAGAGGGAGAGAATGGGACGATAGCTACCAACGAGATGAGATGGACGTCCTCGTGGTCCAGCCAATAGACGGGTCTTCATCCGTGGGGAGTACTCAAAGGTTTTTTCCAGAGGGTCACTTTTTTTATAGTTCTTTTCCAAGGCGAGTGGCTTCTGGCCAAAAGGTGGGAAGATTTATGGACTATTGTGAGGGTTGCTCCAAGAAACAGGTGTACAGAACCTGCTGCTCCAGCTAGTGCCTGCTCGAGAGCGGTGTACCATGAAGCACAGCGAGCACCTGCAAACAGTCCCTTGGCAAGCATCCACCTTGGTCAGGCCAGAAAACCATTGTCCAGAGCCAACCTGGGTGGGGGTCCTCAGGGTCTTCTTGTGACGGTAGAGGCAAAAACGAGGGAAACTTCGGACCGACCCTTACACAGTCCAAATGCACAAAATCATTATAGTCCTTTGCCCTACTAGTGTGTGCATCCGACCCCCCATTTCCTTTTCTTTCCCATCTTTTCAGTAGCAATGAATAAATCGAGAAATAGAGTGGCATATTCAAATACAAATGAATCAGAATATATAAACCTATCATCTTCAATCGTCAAGTTGAAGAATCGTCAAGGCTGAGACGGCAGCCTATAAGTAGTAGGCATATTGCAGAAAACCTGGGAATGGTTGGCAAAGGAGTGCAGTTTGCAGCCGATTAACAGACCCATAGAGTGGGATAAAACAGTCACCTACCTCTCCAGGGCACCTCCCCTCACACCCCATAAACTGAACTCAGTGAGAGTAGAAAGAAGTGTATATACGGACTTTAAAACCTGCATAGTCACTATAAAAGGCTTTCTGAAGCTAACCTACCTTGCCAACATAACTAAGCAGAAGTTTTATTTATTTTCTTCCACTTGTCTCCCTCACATAGACAGTTTCCCAATAGCATTTCCGTTTTTTCCAACTAATGGACAGACGGTCCTGGGAAAAGCAATTGTCAGCCTTATACACCCAGGGCAATCAGAAAACCAAACCCTTCCACCTCACCCTAACCAGAAGCAAAGTCTTATTTATTTTATTTGTTAAAAGGCAGCCAGATGGGAACATGACAATTTGCTCTCTCTCTCTTTGATACGAGCGTGTGTGTGTACTTATTGCCTTACGTGTATCAGCTCGACCCGAAACGGTGTGAATACCAATTTCCCGACAAGTGTTACCGCTTCCAGCTCAATGCAGCCTCCGATAGATGTGTGCCCGCGCGTGCTTCTGTGTGTTTAACAAACCAATAGGTAAGTCGCTGTCAGGTGATCAGGCTTGTAATCCAATAGTCTTTCTTCGGTTAAATAAGATTTATCATTAAGAGCAAAAAAATCAGGAAATAGGAGTAAGGACAAAGCGGGGGGGCGGGGGAGGGGAGGCACAGAGAAATCTCTCCCTGCTCTCTCAGGGTCTGCTGCTGTCAGGGGTTACTGCGCCCGTCGCAGCCCACTCAGCCCAGCATTAACTTTCAGAAGACGGAATTGCCATACAAAGCAAACAAGGGATCTGAGGAATCGAAGGGAGGTAAGGAGGCCGGCGGGGGAGTGGGAGGTGATGCCCTGCCTTTTCCCCCCGAGCCCTCGGGAGACTACGAGCAGGGTCGCCCTCCCCAGACACTGTCTTCCTGTCCCGTGGGTGACAGAGCGTGGCCTCCTCCGGAGCCCAGCGGGGCACTCTCTGGTCTTACCAAGCCCTCGGTAAAGCCGAGCCCCCCGCAAGAGTGCGTGTGTGCGACCGGCGAGGCTGCCGCGGCGCAGGGTGGCAGGGCTGCTCTGTACCCCAGTACTTACCGCTGCGATGCCTGCCACTTATTCGCTCCCCTCAGCAGCCCCCTCAGCAAGACACATACGTCACATACATCCTCGCAGAGATCAGTTGAGACTTTTCGAGTCTAACCCTGCTCATTCAACGGTAGGAAGGAGAGAAAAACATAAGGGGTGATGAAAGAAGAGAGGTAGCCACGGGTGCTGCCTCACACTGAACTGCAACGTGGCTCCCCCCTCCCCTTCTTCCTGACATTTCCCACCCACTCACCTCCTTCCTCCCGCCCCGAATCAGAAAGCCACGGGAGGGAGGGACGACACACGGATCCATGCTGGCTGCTGGGGCGCAGCGTTTGAGGAGAAAAGGAGGAAGAAGGGGCTGAAGGACGGCCCGAGGCATGCCCGCCCGCCTGCCCAGATGAGGATCACATGCCACATATGGGGCGCGCAGAGCTCCGAAGTGCGAGGCTGCTGCACGGGATACAAATGGGCTGCCGGCTGCGGCAGGCATGGCCTCCCCTCCCCTCCCCTCCTTCCTGTTGCTATTTTTAATGTTATTCCTAATTATACCAATAATTAATTTTAAAGATCTTTGCAAATGTAAAATGACAGCTGGAGCTGAGAAGCAAGAGTAACTGTTTTAAACAATTAGAAACACTAGGAAGTGTCTCCGCAGGAAATGGAAACTTTTTGCTTCGTCAAAGGTGAGATTTGCTGTCTGCTTATTAGTACAGTAACATCCTCGGTTCCCCACTAAATACAGTAACACAGGTTTTTGTGATTAATACAAGAAGCTTTATGAATTGTGGTCCCTCCCTTGCTCTTTCAAAGACATAATTGCAGCACACCTATATCTGTGAGAGACTGGGTTGGCAGGGTGCTGGCAGTGGACCCGGTCAAAAGTTTCGTTGTTGCAGACACAGTAATAGTCCTTCTGATTTTCTTAGTTAAAATTTTATTTGACGAATTGCAAATTTTTCTAAAAGATTCATTGACACACAAAAATATGCTTGCATCTATATCTGCCAGAGATGGTGCAGAATAAAAATGTCTGAATAGACCTCATCTGAAATCGAATCCCCACATTTGTAATAGTTACAATATGCAACAAATAATTAACAATTTGCTCACCAGATGGCATAATTCTAAGCCTTCTTTCTTTTGTAAGGCAAATGATGGCAAAATATGATTTGCTATTTAACTAATTGGAGCAAAGAACAGTACAACAAAAACTCTGGATTATGTAAATTTCATGTTCAGAGTGAAAAATAGTAAACATTAATTAATTATGGCAAATTTGACGTGTTTTAAGATGCCTTTACCTGATACATACTATATCCTAACAAAAAATTAATGAGAGATCATATTAATGGTGTTGAAATAAAATTAATAAATAAGAATTAAGCTATATTTTAAAAATAGGTCGCACCACAGTAAAAATGTCTTTGATGCTTTAGGATAAACAGTCCCCCACAATATATGTTGTAAAAAACCTATATTTTGTTCAGAAGCATAACATGATCTTTGATTTTGTATCGATTTTGGTATTGTATAAAATGATTAACATAATAAATAGAAGCAGCTGAGTCGGACTAAGTAGAAAGCTACTATTATTTATCAAAATAAAATCCATCAAATAATGTTTTCCATTCTAATGAGCATGGAAATGTTTCTCTTCTAATTTACTTATTTTTAAAACAGACATTAAAACATGTTAGAACTGATTTTCTTTCAAATCAGAGAAGTTATTATTAGAACAATTGTCTGCATATTTTTTCTATAACATGCCATTACTTGAAGCACATAAATACAAAGACTTAGCTCTGGAAATTGAAATTTTTATTTTTTACACTGTCTATAAACATTGCTATGAGATTACACGTACTCACTTTCTTGTATGGACTATCCATTATCTGGTGTCTACATCTTTCAGAATGTGTTCACACTCAGGTTTAATCTTCTTAAAGCAGTTACTAGATATACAATAATGTCAACATGCATACAGATATACATGAAAATTACATTTGACCTTCAGAAATCAGCTAAGCCCTCTGGGCAAGTAAGTTACAGTGATGTTAGGCATGAGTTGCTGTTGAGCTCAAACAATTCAAGTGGAGAAAAATAGTGAATTATGAAGTAGGGAATAATCTCCACATTTATTTATTAAATTTATTTCAAAGGGGCAGAGTTTGGCCCAGTTGATCAGGTTATAAGGATGTGTAGCTATTGATATAAAAATGCAGTTCTTAAGCCCATCTCTTGTTAACCATACAGACTTATATGTGAAAGCAAGCTATTCAGTAGAGTTTCCACAGGAATTTAAGAGGGGGACACACACAGCACTGGATTTAAAATTATTTACTCCCAAAATGCATTAGATTTTATAGTACCAGCCACTTGGCAAGACAACTTCTTCTAAAAAGTATATTTCATACAACTGCAACTGCTGAATAAAAAAATAGAGATAAAACATTTAAAATACTTTTAATTATTCTGGCAAGGTGTAATGCTTTAATTCTATTTTTCCATCTTTTCTCTAATGACTTTCTCTCCTCAGAACTCTATGTGCAAATAGTATACCTGCATTTGTGAGCAGAAAGTAGGCCACTGAAAATTATCTGGCCAAGCAATGAAAGTACCAAAGCCAGAATCAGAGTCCTCAGTCAGTACATGCCCTGCCATAGGAGAGATGTCTATAAAACACCATATTGTAGAATTCATCTATTCATCTTGAAAAAAACCCACCATAGTTTGTCTTCTTCACAAGATTAAATTGCTTGAAATTCATGATAACTGCGAGATATATTATTTTTGCGTTAGTTGCTTGAATAATTTAAGAAAGACTTCCACCACTTAATTCAATCTTGCACAAAACTTTCATTAGGTCAGAAGGTGCTTTTCCAATGGAAGAACTGAATAGTGTCAAAAACCAAGATAGAAAGTTTGATGTGTTCTTTGGAAGTTTTTAAAAGTTTGAACGTGATGCCATTATAAAAATGTATTTAAGTACTAAAATAAGAACTTCTGAACATACCTTGACTGTACATGATTGGCTTTCTAAAAGTCTGCAAAATTAGGCAAGATTCTGTTTCCACTGAAGTAAAATACAAAATCCTATTCTTTTCCATTATAGTAAGAAGGCCCCTTAAATTACTTTTGTTTACACACACACAATTTGGATCTCATTTGTGTATCTCTTCGAGGCACACATGAAAACCAGAGCTCTGATATGCATATTGATTCATGCAGGATCTCTACATCAGAAAAGACATTATGATATAGATATATTTATATTTTCTGTATAAATGAAGTAGGAGAGTAGTGAGCTTAACTAGCTTCAAAAATGAACACGGGTTTTTCCAATTAAAATGGTATCAATCAATTCCTTCTAAGCAAAAATATTATAAGTATCAAATAATTCTTTAATGAACTTCATTACTGTCCTATTTTAGCCAAGATTATTATTCTTACAGGAGGAAAATGAATAATTGTATGAATTGACAAAATGGAGGTGAGTTTGTTTTGGGGGGGTTGTTTGTTTGTTTTTTGGGGTGATGGCACTCTCTGGACACATTTAAAAGGGATTATTTCTCCCAAGTGGTGCAGAAATGACAGGACCAATTTTCGAAAGCTAGTCCACTATTTTTCTGCATGTATTTTTTCTTCCCCAAATGAACAACTAGACTTATTGAACATCGAAGGAATCTATTTTTATCTTAAACAGATTTAAAGCCTTCTGATGTATCAAACTTGGACCTGAGGGGAATAATCCACCTGGAGGATGTAATTAACAATTTGGAGGATTGAGTCTGCAAACCCAAATTTAGATGCCATATGAAACTGCAAGAATTTAATGTGTCTCTATAGATACCCATATAATGTGCAATATGCAATACAGTATGCTTATAATCTCTATTATTACATATTATTAAACATAGATGCTATCATACAACCATGAAAATATATAATAAAAACAGAGCACCTGGATTATAAAATACAGAGCTATATTGAGAAAGGACTCTAGGCACTTCCTTGCAGAAGTTCCTGCTCAGTAAACAGTCATACATTCTGCATTGTGAGTTTCTCTTGAGATACACTGTATCAGAAGTCAGAACTTGCCTATTTCTTCCTGGTCCAAGAAAAGGCTCTTTTTCTCACACACAGGTTCCCAAGCATCTCTGATGGGAAGGACTGCAAAATACACTGCTGAAAATGAGGTGCATAAGTTCCAGGGGATAGTACCATTTGGTTCATTTGGTAAGAGCTTGGAGTGGCAAATACAGGAGACTGTCATCCAGTGCAAACATTTGTGCAAGGAGCATCCAGCTCCTTTTGCACTTGGCTTTCACAGGGATGTGTTGAGTCTGTGAGGCAGATCTTCTGAAACAGAGAAAAGATTATTTAACCAAGCTGCCCGTGCATGTGCAGTGCATCCATCTCCATACATACACGCTGCAAAGAGCTTATTAGGTGTTATTGTCAAACTGTTTATACCTACATATTTATACCTCTGTCTCACTGCCTCCAAGACTGAGAGGCAGAGGTATCAGTAAGGCTTAGCTTTGGAATCTTTAGCAGCGTGAAATTAATAACAAGCAAGCAAGGGTTTTTTTAATCCTGAGTTGTGTCCCATGAGCACTTGGGGTTTTCTTATTTGCAAGGCACCGTTTTGGGAGCAGCGAAGGCATTACCCGACGAGGAGGGAAAGGGCGGGGCAATTCCAGGGAGTGGGAACCAGAACAGAACAATAGTAACAATTAACATAAAAACAGGGTGTTTTCCACAGTTAACAGAACATTAACAGAGCAAACTTACGAACTTGTTTGTAACAGGTGGAGACCTTGCCTGAGGTTGTTTGAGGCCACTAAGACTTATTAGTTCCCTCAGGGCTCTTCTAGTCTTTCTCGCGTGTGTCTAATGCGATACTTGCTCCATAGGAAATCAGGGTTTGAAGTTCCACTGAAGTTTATAGCAATTTTTTATAGACAGCTATTTAGAATTCATTTTCTGGATTTCAAACCAGGGCCAGGTGGAGTTTACTACCACATGCCTCTAGATGTTTGACTCTTATGAGAATGATGAGGACATTAATGCTTAGCCTTGTAGCTCATTAAATCCTAGCTCTCTTTTTTAGGCAGTAAATAATTGCCTTATACTTGTATATACATGTATATATATGCAGTCTTCTTGCATACAACTAAAGATATTTCAACAAAGAGGAAGAGTTACACATAGTATTACAGTTTTGACTGTAAGCAGACAGAAACCTTGAGAACAAATGGACTCAAATCTTCAAGGTTGCAAGAAAGATATTTTGAACTGAAAAAAAAGCAAGATGATATAAATCCACAGATGTTGATAATGAAGAAATGTATGATTATCATATAGTTTGTCAGGAACTCTAAGGGAGAAAAAGTAAATTTACAAATAGTAAAAACACCATGTCTCAGGACAGGTCTCTGGTGGGTTCACCTTGACTGGTCAGAAGGTGCCTACCAACCCACTCTATAATACCCCCTCCATTACCAGGATGCAGGAGAAAATATGATGAAAGGCTCATGGGTTGGGATTAGGACAGGGATATCACTTACCAGTTATCATCATGGGCAAAACAGATTCAACTGAGGGAAACTAATTTATTGCAAATCAAAATAAGAATAGGATAATGATAAATAAGAACAAGCCTAAAAACACCTTCACCCCACCCCTCCTTTCTTCCCTGGCTCAACTTCATTCCTGACTTCTCTACCTTCTCCTCCTGCTTTGTCTCTGCCACTCCTTCCTCCTCACACTCTCCTCCTGCTCCACTATGAATTCTTGGGGTGTTCTGTGCATGGTCAGGAGTTGGACTTGATGATCCTGATGGGTCTCTTCCAACTCTGCATATTCTATGATTCTAAGTACCATTCTAAGTACATGCTTAGTCCTTCCCCACCAGCAGTGGGATGGGGAGGAGAATCAGAAAAAGTGGTGGGTTAAGATAAGAACAGCTTAATAACTGAAACAAAGTAAAATATAATAATACTACTAATAATAGTGGTAATGAAAAGGAGAGGGAGGGAGCTAGGAATAAAACCTAAGAAAGACAAGTGATGCACAATATAATTATTCACCGCCTGCTGACCAGTGCCCAGCCCATCCCGCATCAGCAATTGGCATCTCCTGGCCAACTTCCCCCAGTTTATATACTGAACATGATGTTCTGTGATATGGAATATCCTTTAGGTCAGTTCAGGTCAGCTGTCCTGGTTATGCTCCCTCTCAGCCTCTTGTGCACCTGCTCACTGGCAGAACCAGAGAGACTGACAAGTCCTTCATTTAGGGTAACCACTACTTAGCAACTCTTGGAACCCTAAAGCCTGAGAGTTTTAAACTTTCTATGCTTTCTGACACTGACCCTCAAAAGAACACTGCTTTTGACTTGAGGCCTTAGAGAAAGCTTCCAAATTTGAGTGATAAAGTTAGAATCACTAGTGTGTAGTTAAAATAAAATGTAATATCACATGGTGAAGGGTTTAGAATTTAGGGTTTTTAGAATATAGTACTAAGTATAGGAAAGGATAAAAGCTCTTGAACGTTGTCTTTTCTTCCTTCTTGTTCCTTCTTCTTCATAATTTCAAGTAGTAATTTTTGGTTAAATAGAAAATACTGCAGTGCAAGTCACAAGTGTT
>VWZS01003853.1:0-12090 GCA_013397075.1 Rhabdornis inornatus
CTCAGGGCCACGTTGTATACCCCAAAAATGGGTAAGCCTTTCAGTTCCAAAAATCCAGCTCCAGCAGAAGGGGATGAGAAGCAAGTAGCAGTTGCTTCAAAAAGAAGATGCCGCCGGAAAGGGGAGAGAAAATCTTCCTGAGATCTGGTTACATTCTGGCAGACACCCTGACTTTTAATAAGCTTCAAAATGTTTGTTTTTCCTTTTTAGAAAAAAGCTACCTCCCACCCAACCTCGTGGTGAGCCCTATCTGAGTTGTCATCCTGTTCTCACTTAGCAGTCTGACAGCTGCATGCATCGTCCCTCAGCCACGCCAAAACATCTGAGTAACCCTGGCACAGACACTCCAATGCCAGGAATTTGAAGGACTTTGTTGCATGAACCTGACCTCAAAAGCTCCCAACATCCACGCAGCCTTCTGAGACATGTAAAGCTTGATCAGACAAGTGAAGCAAGAATCTGAGGATTGGTTCAGTGAACTATTCAAAGGCTGGGGACTCACGGGGTAGTGGACTTCAACAGTTAAAACAATTTTGTCATTTTTTGTTGTTTTTTCCTTATAGTATTAGCGTTTGGAATTCTATGTTGCTTAATTTTCAAAGCAATTAATGGCTTAATTTCTGCTACCTCAGAAGTCAACCACATGGAGTTAACAAACCATAAAAAGTCTAGCTTGCCCACAAATAATAAGTGGTGGGCAGATCCATGTTCTGGACCAGAATAAATCCGACGCCTTTCTTTTAAACTTATTTACCAAAAAGGGGGCAGATATTGTATTGCACTGTTATTTCTGTAAGTTGCACTGTTCACGGTTTTATATTGCACTGTTATATTTATATATTGCACTGAGAAAATGGTTTGCTCTGTATCCCCCGGAGCTTGTGAAGTTGGTTCAACCCTCTCTTAGCCCCTCCCCATTGGCAGCATCCTATTGGTCGTGGGTCTGCTCCTCCCCTCCCCTTTTCCCTGAGTTTAAAAGTGCCCACCATGTTCCCTCTCTCTCTTTCTCTTTTCGCCACGTGGACCGAATAAACTGTGGATCACCTTCCCACGGGAGAAAAGAGCCTTCTTTGGTTTTTTGCCTTTGTCTATGAGGATTTCCCACCCCTCTCTGGTCCAGAGCTAGCCAGGTGACCGGAGAGGAAAAAGGGATTGACCTCAGACATCAAAACAAAAACTTTACAGTGCTGGTCACATGAAAAAGCCATTCAGGAGGTGAGAAATTTCAGCTCTGTCATGGTAAATATGTTCACGATAAATGTGTTTGAAAAAGATAAAGCACAAGAGACTAAAATGATATAAGTGGCTTTCTTGATGTTTATATGTTTATGTCACTGGATGCTTGGGACACTGATGTTTATCTGAGGAGCTTAAATATTACCATGCACTCTAACTCATCTGAGCTCAGTTAAATAGTAACCTCAGCTATTCATTTTATAAGTGTGTAGACCAACAGAAATCCTTCCTTCCTTCCCATCAACACACAGGAAACAGATAAGTGCATGAGTATTAAATTACCCTGGCTTGAATTTCCCCACCTAGAGCCACAAATGAAACTTGTCAGAGGTGCTTAGCAGTGCTGAAGATCACACCCCTTTTCAAGCAGGGCTTCTTTTGGCTGTGATGCTGAGCACTGTTTGACTTTTCCATGCCCCAACTTACCCATGTGTAAAATCTCCATGATAAAATGAAGGTGTTTGGAAATTAATTGATACTGGTAGAGCCCGGAGAATCTTGAGTAAAAAGGCTTCAGGAATTTGTAATAGGATCATTAAGTGAAATGCCAGCAGAGATACTAAAAGCAGGGTCAAATTTTTCAAGCTATGAGGAAAAGTCAAGGAGGGAGGGGAGAGAGATGAAGACCCCAGAAGAGCATGAAAGTGGAGAAGAGGCAATGAAACAACCTGTCAGACTCCAGGAGCAGAGACAGAACAAAGGTCTGAATTATTAACTCTAATTAGCAACTTAATAAAGAGGCAAGTCTTTAAAAATGAAATGCTTACACTACATTATGAAGGAACTTGAAGGACATTGGTCACCTAAATAGAAAACAAATTTTAAGAGGGCAGTGAAGAGGCAGATTGTCCCCAGGCTGGAGAGAGGGTTAGCAGGCACAGGGGCAGACGGCAGAGCCAGTGGGACCCTGCCAGCAGAACAAGTTTCATGTTTTAGTCACTTCCTCTTAGGAACTTTTACCTCCTGAACAAATGAAAGGAGAAGAGAAGAGAAGAGAAGAGAAGAGAAGAGAAGAGAAGAGAAGAGAAGAGAAGAGAAGAGAAGAGAAGAGAAGAATACTGCAAAGACAATCCTAAACTGAACTTCACTGTTAGTCCATGGAAGAAAAGAAATGGAAGACAGAAACAAGAACAGGCTACACTATGACGCTCTTAAGTGAAAAGGACAAAACAAAGATGACATCTTGTCCGGCTTGAAAGGGTCTTCTTCAAAGTCATGTTTGTTGTTTTCATAAAGACTGAGGGTACATGTATGCATGTATACACACCCACTTACATGGTAAATGAGGAGACTCTATTGCAAACCTTTGAGCAGGGATTTTAACAGTAATAGCTCTGAATCCAGCACTCAGACATCAAAGGGAGACAATGGAGCCCAGCAGCACCTCCAGAGATAAATGATTTCCACACACCCAGAAGGAAGATATACTCCTCAGCAGCCCCAGGACTGCTTCCTGCCTTCCTTCCCTCTCCTCATTACACATCTCCATAGGATTTTCCTGGCCACATAACTAATTTCACAAGTTTAATAATTGCCCTTACAAGAGATATTGCTGCAAAACTGCAACTGCTAAATAGGATAAGTAGCATATTTGTAAAGCAAGAAATCAATAGATCTTTGTTTTCCTTCAGTAACCTTCTTGATGCCTAGTAATTTTTAACGGCCTTTTGGTCAATATCCTTAGAGAAAACATATTACCTAAAACAACATCAGGGGCATTTGTCACTAAGTTATTTTCCAGTAGGGACTGACTGTCCTTACTCAGTTCCCCGAAAATCGCAACAGGCAGGATGCATCGCATACTGGTAATATTGCCTCCTAAAGCAACATTAGCAAAACTGCTGTGAAATGTATTCAGTTTCTGAGTTCACACTTCGAGAAGGACATGGAAGGATTCACAGCTCAATTAGTCAAAAAACTGATTGGGTTGGAAGGGACCTTAAAGCTCATCTCATTCCATCCCTCTCTCGTGGGCAGGGACATCTTCTAATAGACCAGGTTGCTCCAAGCCCTGTCCAACCTGGTCTTGAGAAGAAACTACAAGAAACATCCAAAGACTACAAGAAGGACTCAGAATGTTCCCAGTGGCAGAAAAATAAAGCACATCTTTATTTCTGTGTAAAGCTCCTAGAGCAGAGCTCACTGAGTTGGCCTAATGGCAGTACAGAATAGTAGCAAACACGCAAAGGATTGTTGGGTATTAAGGATCAGTTGACATTAAGGAAAAGTATAATGACAATTTAGTGTTGGAAGGTGGACAAATTCCACCTCAAATGAAAACCTACAGCTCCCAATCACTGATTAACATTTGTAACACAAGACAGGTGTTTCACTTTTTGCCCCTTAAGAATTTTTAAGCTTCAGAGATGCAGAGAAGAGTTTTCTTCTCCTCTCTACACAACTTGATGCTGTGCTGATTCTCTTCCGCTCAGCACAAGCAAGCAAAGCTCTGCAGGGAGTTCTGCACCCAGCAGACTGGTATTTGGCATCATTCTGACAGAACAGACAATATGTGTTGTACTTGGCTTTTTGTCATTGGGAAGCTGGTGAGAGTTAAAGTTACTGGTTCATTTTTTCAAGAACTCAAATAATTGGGTCATTTAAGTATTGCAGTGGGTTGTTCATGGAAATATACCAAGGTTTCATTTGGATGATCTAATGGCTGCCTCAGAAAACAATTAGAAGTAATTTCTATCTTCCTTCTATGCAAAAATTGATCTATTCCCATGCAGCAGCCAAAGAAGTAAAGACTGGCAGAAAATGATTTATGATGGAAAAACAGGACATTAATTATAAGTAAAACCTTGTATATCATGAGTCAAAGATCATATAGCTACATCTGAACATGTACTGAGAGCTTTCTTGAGGAATTCAGCTGGCTATACCCACTCCTTTGCTGAACTGAATTAAGATGTTGACATCATCATATTTCTAATGATAATACAAATCTTCCCCCATGTGGATCTCAAAAAGCTATATGGTCAATTACCTATGCCAGCACTATTAGAACTTGCAATACAAATACATATTTTAAATTCCTGCTTGCATTCAAATTAAATGTTGTGCATATATATATTTTTTTTATATATTTTTACAGGTTTTCTTAAGAAACCCTGGGGGGAAAGTGACATTTGGAGATACACACACACACAAAAAAAAAATCACTGAAATTTGAGAAAGAATGAACCCCATGAAGCAGCAAGTTTATGGTCATAAGCATTGTCTTGGTTTGAAAGACAGGTATTTCCTAAGAAAAGGCAAGACATCTATTTTTGGTCTGATTTTTAAACAAAAGAGGTATCTGCCTAGATAACAGCATGCTACATGTTTTTCAGAAGAAAAATTATATTTTTGCTTGCTTTGAGTAATTTCTACCAGGATTCTTGTGAAACAACTTAAATTCTCTCTGTTTATGTGCCTTAGCTGTTGGAAATATAATATTTATATGAGTGCGTGCCTGTGTGCCTATATCCATAGCTTTGAAGCCGAAGTTTACAATTAACTTCTAAATTCCTCAGGAGCTTAGTCACCTTATTAATGCAAGATCACAATTTGACATGGAAAATAACTTGTTTTAAAAGTTAACAAAATAATAAGTGACAGTGATTTCTACGTGACCAAGATACTCTGCACAGTCCTGCCATGACTCCTTCTCCTATTTAAACTCTCTGCACAGATTTAAAAGTCATTCCTATCATAACTGTTTTCAAAACTGCTCTCTCTGCCATGCCAAGCATTTTATAGATGCATTGCTACCTTTCTCACTCTTCATCCCAGAATAAATATAATCTGTTCATATTTTAGAATTGGATCCTGTAAAGTTTCTCCGTTCAATCCAGCCTGTATTCTTGTCTAGCAGTGATCCTAAGTCATCCTTGATGTAGTTACTGTGAGAGATATAGTAAAACATTTTTTCTCAAGTATTCAGAAAAGAATAAAAAAGGATTTTCAAATATTCTTCAGTTCTTCCACTAGGGACATTTGTTTTTCAAAAACCAAGCACATAACACAGCATACAAAAATTCATCTGCTACTGTTTGTCTAATCTTACCACGCAGATTTAACGATTTGCATGACATTAGTGGACCAGCATGTGTTACTAAGCACCAAAATGTCTAACCGCCCATTTGCATTCACAGGTCCCCAGAACAGCAATTAAAGTAATTTTAGTACAAGTCTAAAATAGGAAAGAAATTCCAGCTTGACTTTTATGAGTGGTTTTTGATCCTTTGAAGCATCAGGCATGTGCTAAATTCACAAAATGAGGTAAGATCTGGCCTCAGTTTTATAGTCAGTGAATATGTAAATGTGGGTCCTACTTACAAGGACCCACATTAATTATTTACATCAATAAAAAAATCACACAGAACAAAGCCATTGACCCTGGATAGAAAGACTATCATCACTTGCCTGAATCTCAGGTTAATGAGAAAACCACCAGTACCGCAGCATAGATACCCAGAGGAGACAATCACAACTGTGGTCAGGGAGTAGAGGGAAAAGTAGAAAGCCTCAGGTCTCAGCAGCCTCCTGAGAAACAAAAATGTTATTTAGGATGGACAAGGTTTTCCAGCATATTAGGAGTCAAGTTTATCCTTGTGTGGCTTCCAGGGGTGAAGCAAATGAGGTTAAGAAAGCAAAACATCCAGTGGCAAGAAGGCAGAAATATTTTCTTGTGCTTTTTCATGTAGGACAAAAATACTGCACCTAGAGAATTTCTACCTGCACTCAGGAAACCTTTCCCCTATTTCTGTCTCTTTCTTATATGTGTTAATCAAATAAGAGCTGATGCAGAAAGCAGAAGATTTATGGTGATGAGGCCCTGGTGTAGGTTACCCAGAGAAGCTGTGAATGTCTCATCCCTGGAAGCGTTCCAGGCCAGACTGGAATGAGCTTGGATCAATGTGGTCATGGGTGATCCTGCCCATGACAGGGAGTTGGAACTGGGTAATTTTAAAGGTTCCTCCCAACCCAAACCATTCTATGATTTTGTTATTTCCTTCCTTGCCCTGCCCTCCTTGATTATTGCCTGTTCTGTCTTAGTTCAGCAGAATGAAGTTTGTTTTGTCAAGGAAGATGCCACACCAGTGGTCATCCTATTGGGACTGATGTCCTCCCATGCCAGGCTGAGAAGGCAGCTCAATATCTCTTCCTCACAGCAACAATGAGATGAGAGAGACCTATGAGCCACCAGTAAAATAAACTGAGTAAAAAAAATAGCCTACCAAGAAAACAAAACAACCAAAACCCCCCCAAAAAAAACCCAAGCACAAAAAACACAGACACAAAATCAACCAAAAAAACAAATACCACCTCAAAAAACCTTAAAAAAATTGATAGAGTGACTAAAAAATGTTGCAGGTGAAGAAAATACTGTCAGTGGAGGATTTCCTGTGGTATATGCCAGTATTTGGGATAAGGGACTAGCAAAGAAGGAAAAGTATTTTCAAGAGTTTCCTCACAGTCAGGAAGGCAGAGGCTGCAGCAGAAACCATTTAGGTACTGGCAAAATAGCACTTAAAAAGAGGATGTAGAAAAACAACTGTGGGGCTGTAAAACCAGCACAAGTAAACCCGGAGAGGCAAGAAAGCAACAAACAACTGGAAAATAGCTTTAATTGCCAAACTGCCAAATTACTGTAATCTGACAGATTGTACCCATTGGTGCATCATAGATTTACTGTCAGCATCAGAAAAACACTTGGTTAGAGGATATTTTTATTGCTGGTGAAATCAGAGACACACAAGCAGCTAAGAGGAAAACAAGAAGGTTTCAGAGGAGAACTGTGCACCCATCCTCATTAACTTTATCGACTTTGAAAAAGTCATTGATAGTCTCAAAAAAATTGCCTCCAGAAGATAAAGTCTAAATGTGGGTTATCTCAGGAGATAGTGAGAATTGCAAACCTTTATGGAGATCCTGACTGGTCTAAGAGACAGCAACTGGAGTCAAGCAAAGCTCTTCCAGCACCTGCATCTCTGTTCATTAGAAAATTACTGGAAGAAAACTGGAAACACACAATCTAGCAGACATCAAGGCAGACTTCTTATTTTCTGCATACAACAGGCAAGTGAACAGTGAATGCTGGGTGATATAAGACAGGGGTAAAAAGAGGTAGGGAAAAATTCCTTGAAAACAGTATAGAATGTGTACAACTGTAAGAATGGCAAACAAACCCAACATAACTGTTATTCAAAAGTCAGTGGAGAGTGCTGAAAGGTTTAGCTCCTCTTCTAGTCTAGTAGCAGCAGAAATAAAAGGTGGAATGGCAGAACAGGTGGAAATATAAACCATTTAGGTAGACAGTGGAATAACAGACTAGGTATCATTAACAATGGGCAATTGGGCCTTTCTTTTTCACACCAAGTCCTTAAACTGTGCATATTTTTACAGGGTAAAAATTATTACTAATGTTAGAAATCCAGAGGGAAGCACAGATCAGAAACAACTGAGACAACTATTCACTTTTTTTTCCCCACTTAAGACAGAAAAATGCCTTTTTAATCAGATTTAGGCCTCAAAGTCACTGAAACAGTCACTAGTGGAAGAACAAAATCATACAGGAAGCCATTAGAGAAAGCACTGGTAAGCAATGGAGGACACAGAAAAGCTTCTGCTTTTTATTTTCCTCTCTAGTTCATGTGCCTGTGTCGCATTTACTTTCCTTGGAAAAAGCAGATGCTTTTATAAGGTTTTTTCCCTGGCTGTCGCATCTCTAATTCACATGCAGCATATAATTTACTTTTCTTCAAGTTTCCTCACACCGTCATCATCGCAGGCCTCTTTCCAGTGTGGATAACAAACAATGTTGATTACCTCCTGCTATCTGTACCTGAGAATAATTCAAATTACCACAATAATGTATTACTCCCAATTAAAATTAAGGTACATTGAGACTGAGAAAGAAATTAAATGCAGCAGCCCCATCAGGGTATGAAAAACTCACCTGGAAGGTAGATTTATATGTACAAGTGAAGAGCTCATATAGTAATAACCATTTTCACACTGCTCTGAAGATGCTTTTGGGGAATATTGGCTTATGTATGACATTATAAAATATCATATCATTCTGTAAACATTATTTATACACTTACATAGTGTATGGCAAAAATCATTAATATGACATAAAGAGTTCTTTTGAAGAAATCAATCCTTTCAAAGTATAATTTTAAAAATATGTATTTCTGAGAAGCATACCAAAGCCCTACATTTCCAAGTACAACAGGAGATTGTAAAACCTCACATTAATTTTCCAGTTCACAGATCTAAAAAGCACAATGTGAGCTCCTGTTCAGGAAAGGTGAACCTTCTCAATTTACCTTGCCTTGTCGCCATCAAGAGTTATCATTAATTTAAGCAACATGGAGGTTAATTTAGTTGTGTTGAGCTTTGTTTATGCAATTCATCCCTTGGAGTTTCACAGCCTTTCCTCCTAATTTCAGTCCATGAAGAAAGCATCGGTGAAGGGAATTTGCTGCTGTTGGATGTGTGGTGATGATCAACATGGGGTGAGAGCAGCGAGGCAATGCAGCAGAAACAGGCAGTGACAGTGATGTGGCTGCATGTCAGCCAGGGCTGAACCTCATTTGTGAGAGAAGTTTATGACAACCTGCTGGCTAAGCTGGACCTTCTCAGACTTCAGTTTCCATTTTCATCATCATAAACTCCCTTGTATAATTAAGTAAAACAAACCCCTTCCTTTTCCCTCTCGCTCTGTTTTTATGTATGTAGGAGCTACTAGAAAATGTGTCAGATTTTAACCTCATCCCTTCATCAAATATTACAGGCCTTATCACTGAGAAGAAAGAATGTGCCAGTAGAAAAAACAATGTGCTGGGCCATAACAGCTGCACCGTATGTCTCAACATTCATCTCTCTGAGGTAACAAAGCTGCCTTAAATTCCATGCCATCCATCTTTTCTTTCACAGAGGTGAAGGAATTGATCACATTTAATTCCAGAAGGTGTTCAACGCCAGGTTGGATGGAGCTTGGAGCAACATATTCTAGTGGAAGGTGTCCCTTTCCATGGCAGGGGGGTTGAAACAAATCAATCTTCAAGGTCCCTTCCAACCCAAACCATGAACATGGGGCAACCCACAATGCAGAGCCTGCACAAAATGGCTTTAATACTAATGCCCACACTGGATACCAAATCGAAGACCTGGGTTTGCTAGGGAAATAACAGCATAGTGCTGCCCATAACACTTTTCTGCAGAAATTTTTAAAAATGCTTTTTTTCAAAGGCTTGTTACAGAAGAATATAGCTTGTGCAACAATGTGAAATCTGCTGGGAGATTGCCACAGTCTGTCCCTTCTGCATCCCACCACAACTCTACCAGGTGGTGCAGGATGCCTTCTCTGACCAAGTACCAGGCTTTTTTAAACCCCAGCCATTCTGCTCCTTCATTTGTTGTAGGTATTGCAAGTGAAATAATCCACAATTCTTTTGAGATATTTACTTATCCCTCAGGCATGAAAGTGTTTCAAAGCAACTCCAGCATCTGTATCACTAAATTGCTGCTTGTTTTTGTAAATGAAAGCCATACAGTGTGATACAATGCATAATTATTAGAGTTAGTCTTTCCCTTATAGTCATGGATTGCTGGCTTAGCTCTTGACAAAAAAAAATATTTTTGCAAGTAGAAGTGACTCCAAATATTGGTTAAGAGCACACAGCTTTGGGCATGCCTGTTTCCATTTGTCACAATAATGATGGCATGGCTATTTGGGATAAAAGGAAAAAGCAAAAATATAAAGCATCAAGAACTAAAACTAGCCAAGAAAGGGGGTGCTTTGGAATGCAATAGGAGAGCTCACACATTTGCTTGCAGTCCAGGGCATAGGCTAAGCACTATCCTGGTGTGGGTTCAGGAATGGTGGATGATTTTACTGCAACGGCTGAGCCAACTCTTGCTGCTCACTCTCCACCCTACCCGCCCCATGGCTTTGTGCTCCCATGAAATGAGTGTGTAGCAGCTCCCACAAGACCACAGTTCATAAATCGGCATATGAAAAATAACAGCTCTCTTTATTGTGTGGGTGGGGATGGGAGGCAGAGCTGAGTTGCCTGTCAGTCTATCAGTATAATTCACTCCAGCACTTGAGTGTTTTCAAAACTGGTGCTAGGCCAGAGTTTTACAAGCATTTATGTGCCAGATTTCTACTGACTTCCCACCTTTAAAGCAATGACTCTCGAGAATTATGGAGACTATATCCAAGTGACCCATCAGGGCACAAGTTCAAGAGCCTGACTTGCTTTTGAAAATTTTAGTCCATAGGTCTGTAATACAAAAAACCTGTTACAAGACATGATTATTTGCAGAGCAGTTAGAGGAGTTTCTAGGCTCTATCCAGTTTTCTGTGGTCGTGTCCCCAACAGAAAAGGATTCTCATTGCACCTTTAGCTGTACTTAAGACCCTGCATCACTCTCTTACCCAAACTATGACACTCAGGGGTCAGAGCTGCTCCCTGCTTCCTGAAGCATGAACTATAATCAGTAAAACATCCATGTTGTTTTGATTAGCAAGACAAGCATTTAGCCATGACATAGCAAGTGCATTTTTTCAAGTTTTAGAACATCTCAAAAGTGTATGTATCTCACAAATAAAGAACTTCACAGAAAACTAATAAAATCTAAAATATTTTAAAAAACCCATAAAAACAAAATTTTAACATCTTCTAATAAAGTATAGGACTGAACTCTCTGGGTAGGAAGGGACATTAAAGATTATCTAGTCCCACCCCCCTGTCATGGGCAGGGACACCTTCAAGTGGACCAGTTTGTTCAGGGCCCTGTCCAACCTGGCCTTCAACACTTCTAGGGATGGGGCAGCCACAGCTTCTCTGGGCAACCTGTGCCAGGGCCTCACCATCCCCCCAGTCAAGAATTTCCGCTTGAACATCTAGTAAAAAACTCTTCTCTTTTATTTTTTAAACTATTCCCCATTGTCCTATGCCCATCCTCCTGTGTAAAAAGTCACTCTTTTTATAACCCCTCTTTTTAAATACTGAATCGCCACAGTGAATACATCTTTGTAGTTAACCACTTTCCTTAACCTTAATGGTATCCCTTAGCCAAAATCTCTGCAATATCAAGGTAAATAGTTTTCTTGTTTCTACTTTCTTGAAGCAAACCTGAATAATATTTAGAACACTAAATTATAACACTTCTAGAAAAATGCCTACATTTCTGAGATAGTTTGACCAATTGCAGTGACATGTCTGTCTAGCTATATCAAAAGATGTTGTCTTGACATTAATGGAAGTAAGTGATCAACATTAGTGAATCTGACAAGTCACGGAACAAAAATGTACAGTCAGAAGAGATGAATTTTGAGCAGATGTACCTGGGAAGATAAGTGAAGCAATTGTGAGATCAACTTCACCCTGCACAAGTCCCAGCAGTCCCACAGTGCCTGAGTTTTCCAATCATTTACTATGGAGCATTTTAAATCTTCTCACTTTTACAGATGACAGACCATGCAAATTGTCCATCCAGGGAAATACTGTGCTTGCTGCTATCTTTACCAACAGAAGGAAAAGAGTCTGTAGATGGATCAGTATGGGTCATCGTGTTCGTTGACGTATTAAAACTCTGCCCAATTTTTTAACTGTAGGCATAGAGCTGTGCATACAAAAAACCAGCCACCTAGAAATTGTCTGTGCTAGCAGCCAGTCAAGCAGCTCATGGCTTGCATATATAAGGGATGAAGCCTCTGAAAACACAGTAACCACTTGCAATAGATATCAGAGACACTCTCTGTGTGTTCAACATATCAACATGCTCTTCATCAACACCTCATGTTGTATTGCACTAAGAAATTGTTTTATATTTGCACTGAATGGTTTATCC
>VWZS01003853.1:12124-23461 GCA_013397075.1 Rhabdornis inornatus
AGTTTGTGGTGTGGAAGAGCCCTTCCTTGGCCCCTCTCCCTTGGCAGTATCCTATTGGTTGCAGCTCGGTTCCTCCCGCCCCCTTCCCACAGGAGAAAACAGCCTCCTTGTCTTTTACCTTTGTCCATGTGGGTTCCACATTCTCCCCTGGTCCAGAGCTAGCCAGAGAGACCAGAGAGAAAGGAGAAACCCCACAACCTCACAGAGTTATTTTAGGGAGCCCCTAAGACTCACAACTTGTTCTTTTCAAAGTCACACAAGCTGAGAAGATAAAACAATCCCTTTACAACGTCTGCTTGGTAGAAATTAGCCTGGCCTTCTCCTTCTCTAGACCAAATTCCAATTTTGTGTAAGCCAGACCAAGAACAACTTCGGTAACAAATGACAGGTGAAAGAAAAAGGTTCACTCTATTTCAGCATGTCGTCAAGTTCTGCAGGCATCATCTGGGCTGCACTCAGAGTAAATCACATTTGTAACAAGGATATCCAGAGTAACCACTTATTTAGGGGTTGGTGCTGTGTCGAAAGTCCTGGAGAAGCTGGATTCATGCAGAGATTGCCTCAGGTAGGCATTGCACTATATATACAGTAGAACTGGGAGAAATATTTGCACCAAATAGCATGTCTCCATGCAAGAGGAGAGTTTTGAAGATAGATATGGGATTTCATTAACAGTGTCTGATTTCTTTTGAGTGTAATATCAGAATTGCCTTAATGCCTTCAAAGTACCAGACTGATCGTTTTGTGCTGTTGTAAATAGTGATTGCCAGGCAACAAAACCAGGACTTTTAAACAAATCCCAACGAAGAAGTTTGGATCCCAAACTTACGCTCCAGAGCAGTTTTGCAAAACCTTATTTCAAAATACATTTTCCAGGAAGCAACCCATTAAAAAAAAAATTTAAAAAAGGTAGCACAAAGCATATTCATTTTTTTAGCTATATATTTATTAATGTTTTGGAGGCTGAGGGGGAGAACTACACTGAGGACGCATAGTAACACTTTTTAAACAAATAAGAGTTCAGACAAAACAGATTTTTAGAAGGTCATGGTCTTCAGAAAATGCTGAACACTTTCCTCTGCAAGGGAAAGCAAGGCCCTCAAAGATGTCACAAATGGGACAATTGAAGCATTCATTCACCTGTGAAATTTTAGGCTACTATCTCCAATCATACCTTCAAGGATTGGATTCTGCTAATTCACAGTCATGGAAATGAAATGCTTCAGTATGAGACATAAATGAGGGAGATGAATTATAGACTTCCCTGATAATGGAAAAATGAGCAGCATGTTTATCATATACAGAAAAATTCAACTTGGCCAGCCTTGCTGTAATGTAGAACATGTAGCAGGACATCATAAATTACAGTGTTACTAAATTCTGCTGTCATATCCCTATAGAGAGTGAGACTGGTGAACAGAATACGGCCATTGCATTCTGGCTCCTGCCGCTGGGTAACTCTGGACAAATTTCTTGTGTGTTTTGTCTGTCAGGAAGAGTAGGCAAAGGAGAAGTGTGAAGCGGTGCACTTCAACAGGTCTCTGTGAGCGACCAGCACTCTCAAAGCCCAGAGCCCACTTACTGAATTGCTGACGAACAAAGGCAAATGATGAGTCTTTGTATGGAGCTCCAAAAACAGCTTATTGCCTCGAAGATGGTCAAGGGACAAAGATAAAATGGGGTTGAGGGCACAGGATTAAATACAAGGAAGGGGTGGATCTGAGGGTCAAGGGCCAATGGGAATAGGTGAAAGTGTTGCAGTGGAGGGGCAGCCAACTGGGAAAACCAATGAGGTAGCAGGGGTGGAGCAATGTGGCAAAACAGAGCCAACGGGGATCAGGAAAGGGAAGAACATTCTAGGGAAGGTATATATATGGTAAACAGGGGCTGAACCAGGGTGAACAGGGGTGACATCAACTGTAATAACCAACAGAACTTAAGTGATTAACATGTGCCTGTAAAGGTCTATGGGAAGCAGGCACTTCTCACCATGATCTGAGAAGAGTATTTCTCCTCCCTTGTTCTTGCCCCTCAAGAGCTGAAGTGTCATAGCTCTCTGAATCTCTACAAAAGTGATGATAGGTTTGTATCCCATTTTTGCACAGGGCCAGAATCAGAATGTCCTGTGATGTGTACTTGCTACTTTGTAAAATGCAATGTACCTCCTTTTAGCGGAGTCACCAGGCTAAGACGGCTCTTACCCATATGTGCAGAGTCTGTTTTGAACAAGTAAAGGCTGCAGTCCCTATACACTTAAAACCACAGCCTTTCAGCCATCCTTGGACAGTTCCCTTCCATCGGCCAGGACTTGTTTTGTACTCCTTGGTGCCCTCTAAAACACGAAGGTTTGATCAAAGCAGTACAATTCATCAAAGTCTCTCATGTGAAGAACACACTCTTTGACCAGTGCTACCTAAGCAGGGATTTATAATTGTGCTGCTGTGCACATCTGAACATCAATAATAAATATGGAGAAGAAACATTTCCATGTGGGCTCTGAGACCTCCCCAATGCAATTCCAACAGCAGTGGGAGTCACAGCAGATATTCTAAATTTTGTTGTATTTTATATGAAACTTTCCCTTTGTGGTTTGTGTAAATCCTTATGACCTGAGCTCAGAGCTAAGAACCAGAAAGTGTAGAAATAGCAGCTGAAGTGCAGGGTGGGAAAAGATGGGCTATGCTATCAGCCATACATGGGCAGAGGAGACAGATGTGAGAATAAAAAAGCCTGGGCAGCAATCAGAAGGAGATTGCATGTGGCAGGGGTCAACCTGTCCATTAATGGACAGCTAGTAAGACATATAGATAGTAAGACATATGTATGTCCATTTATACTGAAATATTCAGTAGAAAGAAGTTCATTTCATGTAGGAGCTGCAGGTGGTCAGGACGGTCAGGACTGACTGAGAGATCTCTAAAGCCAAGTTTTAGAACTTGTGGTTTATTGTATAGGGTGTGGGTAAAAGAGCCCTGCTTGGAGCTGCCAGCCGCAGCTCGGAGCAGGCCCATAAGAAAAAGAGAGCAAGAGTAAAGAGAGTAAGAGGGTAAAAGGTAAGAGATAAGAAAAGAGTGTAAGAGGTAAGAAGTAAGAGCATAAGAGGTAGGAGGTAAGAGGTAAAAAGAGTAAAGTAAGAGGTAAGAGAGCGAGGCTCCCATTACAATACAATAAATCTTCTTCTGTGTTGAATATTCTAATTTTCACTAACCAATCTAATACAAGATATAAATTCTATATCATTTACATACAGCCTATAAGAATCATTACATTACCATACTGTGTTACACTTTAAACCCTAAAAACTACTCTTTGTACTCCTCAGCCAAGCTAGTAGGGTCTTCTCTGACCCTTGGACCTATGTGCAAGCAGAGGGGATTACTTTCAGCTGGCCATACTATTGTTTTCTAGTTGTTCAGTAACTAAGGTCTGGTATCTCAAAGATGGCTTTCATTTCAATCTCGCTTATAATTTCCATATTCTCAAAATCTTTTGCCAGTCAATCGTATTTATAAGATTTTCCAGTTTCATCTTCCCCAACAGTTTCATAAAGTAAAAGATAACATACAGGTCTAAAAGAGGAAATCAAAAAGGAGAACAAAGCTTAGGAAGAACAGACAGAAAGGAAATCTAAATAAAGCTGCTTAAACTGTTACCTAACTGAAAGCAATTAGGAAGCTCTTTGAAGTCCTTGGAGGACTCAAAAGTTCAGAAGAATTCTAATAAAGGGACTTGGATTTAGAACCATTGCTGGAAAAACTAAAATTAACAGCCTCTTCTTCTCTTAAGAAATTAGCTTCTACAAAAATCCAGTTGAAAGAAATAAAGCAAAATACATCTCTTCACAGCCAGGTATTTTCACAGTATATACACAGTACAGTAAAAACAGGTCACATTTGAATATACACTGCAGGACAATTGATTTTATTTTTTACTTAAGATTTACTTTTTCATTGATTTCTCAGATGTGCCCAGATACCATTTTGGTCACTTCATCAATAATATTATAACAAAGAAGTAAAAGGAATACAGGAAGGAAGGGTAGTTGATCAACGCCTTCTCCTCTGATGTTTTCTCTACTGCCAAAAGCTTTCCTGGAACAAATCCAGGAATTCAAATTACAGGAATTATTCCTATTTATACTTGGCCTGATCATGATCCTTTACATTCAAAAACAAAGCAAGCCACAGAAATTATACCAGTGCTAATTCCTAAACTACTCCTCTCAACCACTGCTAATCAGTTCATTGATTCACTCTCAAGGAACATGACAAATTCAGCCTGACAGTCCATAATGGGAGAAAGCCTTTTAGTTAACTAGCTTTGACAGTGGGATGGGAAACCTCCTAGCAGTGTTGGCAAACCATTCAGTTGTTGCTACTTTAAAGCTTTCCCTCTGGGAAATTTCAATTACCCCTTTCCTCAATGATTTTCCTTTCAGAGTAGTCTTTAAGATTTTAGAAATAGTTATAAATACGGGGAAGCATAAACAACAGTCTTCTGGAAAATACAGGACAGAGGCAATGTCCTGTCCCAAATCCTTTCTAACAAGTTGCTTTTGAGAGTTCCTACATGACATTACAGGACTGGAAGGTGTCCAAGAGCAGCCCCATCTCACATAGAAGTCTGATTTTCTTTAGCAGAAACATTTTGATGGCTCAGATTGACTCAGACACCAACATGAGGGCCAAAGCTGAGAAGTTCATTAAAGATTTCAAATTCACAGAAAGTTTTTCTCATGTTCAGTTCATGTATATGCAAATGAAACATCAAAAACTTCAATCCATTTATGAAGCTCCCCAAAGATATCTGACGGTCTGGAGCTGGCTCTTGTCTAGGGAATGTGGTTGAAAAGACCCGGGCTGGTTGTGTCTCTAAAACACTCATGGGTGCTTGCCATAAAAAGTGTGCAACACGTTCATTCAGTGCCACAATCACATCAGCAAGAGCCCAACAGACACTTGAGTACACCTGCAAAGACACTGTCCCCTCACCACAGATGCAAAGGGCTCCACTCATCCTTCTATCAGTGTCTTGTTTTTATTCCCTGGGCTGTAAAACTCTGGCCCTGCCAATGGCAAGTCAAGAGCTGCCAAACTCTTGTAGATATAGGTAACCTTCACATGTCCACTGTTTGCAATCTAAGCTGCTCCCTTTCCCTTGTAGAGGACATCAAGGCAGGTTAAGTTACATCTTACAGGATACAGAATTCACAGAATTCACAGAATGACTAGGTTGGATGAGACCTTCAAGATCATCGAGTCCAACCCATGCCCTAACACCTCAATTAGACCATGGCACCGAGTGCCATATCCAGTCTTTTTTTAAACATATCCAGGGATGGTGACTCCACCACCTCCCCGGGCAGACCATTCCAGTACTTTATCACTCTTTGTGTGAAAAACTTTTTCATAATATCCAACCTGTATTTCTCTTGGCGTAGCTTAAGGCTGTGTCCTCTTGTTCTGTCAGTTGCTGCCTGGAGAAAGAGACCAGCCCCACCTGACTACAACCACCTTTCAGGAAGTTGTAGAGAGTGATAAGGTCACCTCTGACTCTCCTTTTCCCCAGGCTAAACAATCCCAACTCCCTTGGTCGTTCCTCACTGGGCTTGTGTTCCAAGTCCCTCACCAGCCTTGTTGCCTCCTCTGGATGTGCTCAAGCATCTCAACGTCCTCCCTAAAGTGAGGAGCCCAGAACTGGACACAGCACTCAAGGTGTGGCCTCACCAGTGCCAAGTACAGGGGAAGAATGACCTCCCTGCTCCTGCTGGCCACACTCTTCCTGATACAGGCCAGGATGCCATTGGCCTTCTTGGCCACCAGGGCACACTGCTGGCTCATGTTTTGTTGGCTGTCGACCAGTACCCCCAGGTCCCTTTCTGCCTGGGCACTGTTCAGCCACACCGTCCCCAGCCTATAACGTTGCAAGGGGTTATTGTAGCCAAAATGCAGGATCTGGCACTTGGACTTAGTCAACTTCATATTGTTGGACTCTGCCCATCCATCCAACTGTTCCAGGTCTCTCTGCAGAGCCCTCCTACCTTCCAACAGATCGACACATGCTTCCAGCTTAGTGTCATCTGCAAATTAACTAATGAAAGACTCAATACCCTCATCCATGTCATCAATAAAAATATTGAACAGGACTGGCCCCAGCACAGATCCCTGGGGGACACCACTAGTGACTGTTCACCAGCTGGATGCAGCACTGTTCACCACCACTCTCTGGGTCCAGCCATCCAGCCAGCCTTAACTCAGCAAAGAGTGCTCTGTCCAAGCCGTGAGCTGCCAGCTTTTCCAGGAGGATGCTGTGGCAGACAGTATCAAAGGCCTTGCTGAAGTCCAGGTACACAATATCCATAGCCTTTCCCACATCCACCAGGCGGATCACTTGGTCATAAAAGGAGATCAGGTTGGTCAAACAAGACCTATCCCTCCTAAACCCATGCTGGCTGGGTCTGATACCCTGGCCGTCCTGTAAGTTCTGTGTGATGACACTCAGTATAAACTGTTCCATTACATTACCAGATACTGAAGTTAAGCTGACTGATCTATAATTACCAGGATCCTCCTTCCCACGGTTTTTGTGAATGGGTGTCACACTGGCCAGCTTCTAGTCATCTGGAACCTCACCAGTGAGCCAAGACTGTTGGTAAATGACAGAGAGTGGCTTCTCTCCTCCTCCAGATGTGCCAGATTACCTCTCTGCTCCGATATTTGAGTTTGGACCTTTTCCTACATGATTTTTTTAAGGTGGCTGGAAAGCAATCTTGATCTCATGGTTGAGCTGCTGCCTCCCTCAGAGCTCAGAAGCCAGATAATTCATTTTCCCTACAGATATGTGACCTACTCCATGGATACTGGATGATCAGTTATAGAAAATTGCATTTGACAAGTGTCAGGAGTGGCTCTTGTCATATCCCCACCTCCAGTGCTTGAAAGAGCAACTGTGACTCCCTTGGAATTGCCAGACAGGTAAGTTTATAAAGATGTGTTGCAGACTTCTTTGTCCCAGACTACTTATCCAACTCCTAAAGCTTCGTCAGTGTCTCTGCACTGGTTGCTTTATAAGGAAATTAGTGATTTCATGGTTTGTTCTACAGGAATTTCTAGGTTAGGGTTAGATTTGAGGTTAGTGTAGAGTCTCAGGAGCTATATGTTCTTGCTGGTTGGACAGGCTGAGCTTGCTTGGTGACCAGTTAACCCTGCTGTCACATGTGTTCCCTGAACTTCTAAATAAAGGCATATTCACCATATAGAGGATGGGGAAAATAATAAAAAAAACCATGAATGCACAATCTGGTCCTATACATCCAGATCACATATCCCCAGACTGCGAGGTCTTCAAAGACATGAGTATCAAGGTGTTCAGAGGACATGGCAAGGCAGAGACAGGGATAAAGGAAAGGCAGGCTCCTGAAAACCTGATGGTGATGGGGCTCCATGCTGGTGCATTACCTGATGGTGACGGGAATGGGAAGCTGGAGGCTGGACCAGCTTCAACCTTTCTATCACTGGAAGGGAGGGACACATGAGCAAAAGGCAGTTCTGAGGGAGGGGGAGCAAGGAACATCTGGACTCTGTCTATAGCTCTAATTAGCTGATTGATATGTAAGAATATACTAAGGGCTCATACATACATAATTAATGTTAAATTAAGCAGATATTTGTCTATCTATATGCAGAGTGCAGGAATAAAAGCTCATAACACACATAATTGCTATGGAGGAAGAATTACTAAATGCACATAGAATTTGTGCGGCTCATAATTAATTAAATTCCCATTAAGACTAGCTGGAGGCTTTTCTTCTGCTTAACAGCACATTTATAAGCATTTTTCTACTTATGGCATTGCCATGTATAAGACTGGATGGTAAATTTCCAAAGAGTAAAAGAGGAATACATGACACCCAATATATACATTAGGTTCCTCTGAGGCATTTGAGCTCATTGTCTAGTCATGTGGATTGGCTAAAACAGATTACCCACAAAAGAAACATGTTTTCCACCTCAGAATGGATAAATACCAATAACCACTCAGAAAACACATGAGGACTCACTGGCTGAAACAAACAGTTAAGTCTACCTACGGGTAAAGCTCAAAAATTTCCAGAAAAAAATCTCTGGATTATAAGGCACAGAAAACACATTAATATGTATGCTAGGCACAAAAAAAATATATTAATAAAAAAATCTAAAAATTTGAAAAATTAAATAGGATTTCTTCCTTATTTTGTTCAGACATTTTCATACAATTCACAAAAATAAAAAAACACTGAAAGCCTTCACCTCTTTTGTTGCCTCACACCAACATTTATGGTTATCCAGCAGCTTCCACGGGCTTTAGACTTAACAGAGTTTAGACACTTTACAGACCTTAGACACTTTACAGACCTAAAACCCAAAGGTTGTATCATGACCAGACCTATGCAAAAACACTTCCTTCTCCCCACCCACCTGACACTGTACACCAGAGCTGGCAAATTATGGGGACAAAACACCCTGATTTTATAAGGCCTTACACTTACTAAGTCTGAAATACAGACTCAAGTTGCTGCATGGTGCCATTACCAAACATCAAAGGGATGTGTCTTAGGTTGCAATACAGGATGTGACCAGAAGTATGTATTCTATCACCATCTGTTAAAACCAGGTGGAGCAGTCATCTTTATCTTTTCCACAACCCATCCTTCCTCCAGGAAGATATCGTCTGTTAATGGGCCATTGAGTCCCACTGTATGACTGATAAAATTACATCATCCCACTGGAAGATGCTCCAGCCAGGGGGAGGAGCCAAGCCTTTCCTACCTAGATAAAAACTGAGATCTGGAACACCAAGGCAGCCTTTTTCCACTGGATTCCAGAGGAAAACCGGACCTTTCCACATCATCACTGTGCCTTTGGAGGAAAACTGCACCCTTCTACAGGACCACTGCTTCAACTGAACCACATCTGTCACTCCAGGAGGACTGCAGCCACCATTTAATCGGATTGCTACCAACACCCTGACTGACGAGATGTCAGGTTGTATTCTGACTCTGTCAGTGTTTTTGGGTTTGTTCTTTGTAATTCTGTATTCCTATTTTAATTTTCCTAGTAAAAAACTGTTATTGCTATTCCCATATATTTGCCTGAGAGCCCCTTAATTTCAAAATTATAATAATTTGGAGGGAGGAGGTTTACATTCTCCATTTTAAAAAGAGGCTCCTGCCTTTCTTGGCAGACACCTGACAGGTGTTAGAGAAGACAGGATGTTAGAGAAGAGCTTGCAGGACCTACAGTATACCATCAGCATGAGGCAAAAGTCACAGAAATTACTAGAAATTATTTATGTTAGTATCAACCTGTGAAAAACGAGAAAGCAAACGATCACACTCATCTCAAACTCAGTCTGAATAAATCCCTTTACCCTTAAGAGATTACAAAGTCAGTGCCCAAAGGTCAGTGCCTTAATGGGTTGCTGTAATGTAATCGATACTGTCAACCCCAGATACACAAAAATCACAGGTACGATCCCCAAAATATATAAAGGATTTAGTATCACAGGATTAGGCTTTAATATAATTGAAGGCTTCATTTTAGCCCTCCAGCTGTTAATCTTCTGAAAATAACATTTCCAAGCTCTTTTCCCTGGCACTATGAAGGTTAAAATGTTACTTTTCTTTAAAAATAGAGAAATATTTCTGTAATTCCAGCTGTAATTACAGAGAAATTACAGCCATCCTAAAAAAGTATGGTTAATTACCAGTGTAATTATTGTCAACCAGCATCAAACTAGACTAACCTAAAAAAAAGCCTCATAGCACCATTTTCAGAATTAAAAAAAAAATCAGAAACAAAAATCAAAACATAAATAAACTGCAAATCTAATCAAGAGACTAATGATAACATCCCTGGAGCTGACAATGATGGCACATATCACAAACAACCAAATGCATTCAAATGAAAGTTTGTGCAGACTGTCACTGGGTATGTAACATGCAGAAAACATGTTTTTTTTACAAGCACATTGATTTCTTGTCGATACTAATGGACCAAGAACAGCAGCAGATAGGCAGTAGCATTAATTTTTCATCATTCTCCCCATAGAATAAGTGTAGCGGCCCCATAAAGCCAGATTTTCCCTCATTCCTTTTTGTAGCACTATAAACAAAATAGTTGAAATTATGAGATTTTACTACATGTACTTAGATAAGGAGAAAAAAAATTTACAAAAGGTTAAATATAGTAATTGAAATTAACAAAAGTGCTTCCCTCCTTAAAATGACAGAGCATACATGCTATTGAGCTCACAGTACCATGGTGAGTAGCTACCATTAGAAGTAATATTGATATTGATATTATTTATATTTATAGTCCTCCACTGTTGTAATTCACTACCCTAAATGTATTGAAAATCGTAAGTCCCTCATCCCTGTAATGTCATGTAGTTTGAGCCTTCTCCCCTCTGGTCTGCTTAGCTGGCAGAGATCCAATTTCTCCCTGCCCTCTTCCAGACCCTAGAAAAGACCTATGTGCCCTGGCCTTGCCCTCTTTCCGTTCCTGGGACCCCACAAGAAATAAACCTCAAATTCTCCTCGGGGAGGGGGAAGAGCCTCTTTTGTTATATTTTATTCTCTCCATGTGGGGGAAACAGGCTTCCTCTTAGTATCTGAGCTAGTCGGGGGCTAGGTGGGAGTCTCTTTAGCCCCCCGCAGTTGGCAGCCCCAACGTGGGGCCCTCCTGCGAGTTTGATAGCCTTACGCGTGGCTGGGAGTCCCATTACAGGGATTTAATAAGCCTTGGGGTTCCTCCAACTGCCCTGCGGGCAAGAAGCCATTTCTGCATGGCTTCTGACACAGGGACGGGCCGGTAACCTGTCAGCAGCCCAGACAGGTTGGCTACGGGCGGAAACCTACTACAGTTACACAGAAATCTACGCCTGCAAGACGGTGAGTGTCTGGGGCAGCGCGGGACCTCGGGGGGCGCAGGGGCACAGCAGCGCAGGACCTCGGCAGCGCAGGGGGTGCTGCGGCGCAGTTGCGTGGTGTGCACGTGGACGCGCGGCGTGCGCGCGGATGCGCCGCCGAGCAGAGCCCAGCGCTGCTTGGCGAGCACGCGCGACGGCGCTTCGGCGCGCCAGCGCGGGTGGCTCCGCGGCTTTCGCCGGCAGGATCGCTCCCGAAAAGTGGCTTTTTAACATCGGAACCGCTGCAGGCAGCCGGCAAGGGCCGGGGCACAGTGGGAGAGCTCGGAGGCTGCGGGGGAAGGGGCAGATTGTTAAAAACTGACGGGTTTGTCTGTGTTTTCATTGTAGTTAGGGTAGATACAGTGGCAGTTGTTAAGAAAACATTATGGG
>VWZS01003867.1:0-14713 GCA_013397075.1 Rhabdornis inornatus
ACAACGTCACCCCAGGACATAGGCCCTACTGTGATTTTTTCTATTAACTTACTATACATTTTAAAGCACATCATAAAGCTTGATGCAGTGTCCAAATTGATTTTTTTTTTCCTTTTTTCATTTTTTCAGCTGTCTTTGTCTTATGAATGGATGAATATGATTTTACCTGGAGTTCTTGTTACAGTCTTAAGATTGTCACAAGAATGGATTGGGTATCACTTTCTCTTCTTGTTACGGTCTTTGTCAGGAGTTCTGACAGACCTTTAATGCTTGAAGTGTTCTCATTCATTACATACCCATTATAGACTGTAATGAGGACAGAAAATGAAACATAATTAGTCCATTCTCATTACAATGTGAAGACTGTAACAAGAACAGAAATGGCACAAAATTTATCCTCCTTGTGACAATCTTAAAATTGTTCCAGGGTAGAAAAGCATACAAGATTAACTGGCCCTCAAGACAAAGACTCTACCTAGAACTGAACCTTGGTAACAAAGTAAGCTACTGTTGCCATTAATAAATCACCCTAAAGTGTGATCCTATGTTTGTGTATAGATACTAGATGTAAATCACCTATAATTTTAAGGCTCCATAAAATAGCTTGAGTTTTACATCTATGTCACCAGAGGCCTGCAAAAGGACATGTAGTTTTTGACATTCGGAACTTGAAGTCAAAACTTCAGTTCATGGTTGGAAACAAATCACAAAAAACCAAAATTAACATTTAACTCTGAGTGCCTAACAGAAAACTTATTATTTGTATCATGCAAATTTAACCTAATATTTAAGGAAGTACTGTTGGCTTTGTGACTTTTCTTCCAGAGAACATAAAAACCTTAACACCTCTCATTCCTCATATGTCCTGGACTTCATTCACAGAAGGCTTCAGATAGTAAACTCCTCCTTAATCCTCACATTAATCTTATCAGTTAAGATTTCTGACCCACAAATGTCTTCTCAGTCATTCCTTGCCAAAACCTGGACAAATGGGTACTGTTTAGACAGTATCAGTTTTCTAAGTTCTTCAGTAGTTTAGGTTGTGCTTGCAGATGTGATGAACTGTTCTGGTTTCAGCAAGGATAGACTTAATGTTCTTCTTTAGGTCTTAACAGTCATCATCATCTAGGGATTTGAAGATTGAAGGGTTCCTCCTGCTGATTGTCTCTTTGTGACCTTCCAAAGCAGCCCTGTATGGGGGAGCCCATCCCAAGGTGCTGAGGTCTCTCTGTGCAAACTGAGATTGGTATATGCTGCTCTGACAGGATGCAGTAAGGGAGGAGGAGCAATTTTTAAGACTACAGAGTCCACATCTTTTGGTGGCACTTAGCTTCTGATAATGAAATTGTGATATCAAAAAAAAACCAGTGCCAAACATTGTCATTTGGGGGCATAAGCATGATTAAATAAGATGAAGGATTTTTTTTTTCTTTTATGCTAATTTATACCACTTTAAGATGAAAGTAGACCCCCATATCTTAGAATTAATTAATCTATAGTAGTTTACAAAATATCACATCAAACAATAAATCAAGCTAAACAAAACCAAAACCAAAAAACTCCTACCAAAAACTCAATGTGTTTTTGAATCCTTTGCCTCTAGTAATTCTGTAAAAAATACTGAAGACATAATCCTCTATGATTTTCTTGAAAGCAATTTTCTTTTCATGGCCTCATGAATGAAAATTACTTACTGACTCCTATCTACTCTGGTTGATGGGGTGCACTCATTTAAGCAAGTTGTTAATATTTCTTGTGTTGTCCTCTAACTATGGATTTGTCATAGAGAGATAGGCTGTTGTGGCGCGTTTGTTTTTCCCTTGCACTGCTTTCGTTGTCTCTGTTTATAATGGTTTATTCCAGTNCCCATTCTCTCTGCCTTTTGTGGGTCCTGCTTCCTGATCGCAGTTTCTCCTCTTCTGCATACCCAGTAAACCCTCAGTTGGAGGATGTACTGGGTATGCAGGAGAGGAGCAACTGGTACCCTCTCAGACTCCTTATTCCTCCTCAGACGCTAACAGCCACCACTAAGGCTTTGAGCATTACTTTTTTTCTGGGTCCTCCGAGGTCCTGGAAGTGGGCCACTCTTGGCATGACCCTGCCTCGGGAGCTAACTGTGTGGGCAGAACCAGAGTGGAAAAGAGGCAGGAAGCCTCACTGCCCTATTATGAGTCCCTGATCACCTTCCTCTATTGCTGTATTACTTCTGTGCCCTTTGGGTAGGGAGCTTCCACAGCTCTCTTTAAACAAGCAGTAAGAAGAACAGGGGCATCCATTTAAATAGCTCGTGTGCTATGTTATGATGCTTGCAGCACTCCTGTGTTATGAAATCCATGTCTATTAATTAAATACTCTGATGTTCTTGTGATTTACCCTTGGGAATCAATAACAAAAATCCCTTGATTTTAGCAAACTATATCTCACTGGGTAACGAAAGTGTTTCTTGATGTTCCTAATACACAGAAGGGCTATAAAACCAGAACCTNAGGAAGCGTCAATAGACAGATTTTTTTTTTTTTTTTTTTTTACCACTATAAACATGCGCCATTACAGCTGGGAATTTTTGCTCACTGGTGTTCTTGTACTGTCTTCTGAAAACTGTAACCACAGATGATTTCGTATCACTTGACTCCCAGGAATTTTCATGCTGTACACTGCTTACAGAGACATCATGACTGAAAGCTAGCTATTTTACAGACCTACATGTCTCATAATATAAATATAATATAAATGTAAAGGAGAGAAGTAATAGTTTAATAGAATAATAGAAAAAAAATTAGTAATTTTAAGTTTTATTTTTATCATCCTTTTATACTTGTTTCTTTTCTTTTTTTTAAATTGGTTTAAATTCACAAAGCCTGATTATAAGCATTCACAGTTCCTGCAGTGTTTTGAAAAACAATCCTCTGCTTTTTCCAGAATGTTTTGTTGAATGATCTCAATGAATGAGTCAGCCTTTCTTACTCATTCTTGTCTGCTTAGGTAAAAAGCCATTGTCCAATAACACCAGTGAAAACCCTTCATATGTCTGGCCTTTCCTTATCTTAACTGTAAGCTTACTGAGTTGGACACTGCTTGCTTTATCTCTTTCTTAAGTACCAGTTACATGTGCAAAGCCATGGGTTTATTTTTTCAGAAGCTCTTGATTTTTAGCCAGTGTCAAACAGTAATATTTGTTAGCCACTCTCACCTACGAGTTCTAAAAGATGTAAATCCCTCAAAGCTTCCATTTTCTGCTGGACCATCATTTCCATTATATTGAATTCCTAACCTTTGGGCAAGAGGGTGAACAAAAATAAAACAGCTGAAACTCATCTCAGAAATATGTTGGTGTAAGGGTAAAAAACGTTATGTCATCTTAAAGTGACCAGGGGTTATTATATCTCACTTTAGTTTCAGTTAGTGTTCTCCACTGTCCAAGCAAATTTCTGCTTTGTGTGCTTTTCTGCTGAAAAAAGTCCTCTAAATCATTTGATGATGAATATTAAATATTTTATTCACAATTAACTAACAAAGTGTAATGGGTAAGTCTGACATGAATCTTAAGAGATTCCTTTCATGTCTTATAAATACTGCAGCAAAAGAATAATGCATATGGAATTAGATGTTTCATCTAGTTTTGAATTCAGTGTTCCTGTTGCTAACCAAAGTACATTGATATGTTATATGTAAATATGTATGTTTCCTAAACAATATGAGTATATTTTGGGGTCTAGTTTATAATTTTGCTTCACACGCTTACAGAACTTATAATTCAAAGTTCCACAGCTGGTTTTATTCTCATGTTTTATAATAATTTCTTCATAAAAAGTCGGCCTAAATATATTCTTTCAAGCAGGGAAAAGGCCATTTTTGAATTTTGAAAAACTATAGAACTTTCTAATAGTAAAATAGCATTGACTCGGTGTCAATCATCTAAAAAGTAAAATATTTATTTGACTACATACAGTTCATTACTTATTTATGAATGGTTAAGTTTTTACAGAATGCAGAATTAACTCTTTTATCTGTAGCATACAGGGATAAAATAAAAGAGGAAGAGTAAGCATAGACTATCATTACCAATGCAATCCAGGCAGTGCATACAAATGCCTTTTATTTCTTACCGCTGACAGTAATCAAGCACTTAACACTTGATTGCACTTTATTCCTTAACCAGAATGCTCGGGAATGCTTGAAAATAAAATGAAATTAAATATTCTCAAACACAGTGCATATATGAGTTTTGTTTATCTATTTGAAGTAATGATCTTGGCATCTTTGCCCAGCAAAATGAAGCTATTCATTTGTTCAGTTTGGTTTTGTTTTTCCTGGGGTTTTTTTGTTTGTGTTTTTNCGTTATAAAATTTACCACAGATACTGTAAATTATAGGAATTTTACTACAAGTCTTTCCAGGTAATTATGCTATGTTGCAGTATAAATTTAAAACTTACAACCCAATTGGGTTAATTTAAATTCAGCANGCAGAATTAACTCTTTTATCTGTAGCATACAGGGATAAAATAAAAGAGGAAGAGTAAGCATAGACTATCATTACCAATGCAATCCAGGCAGTGCATACAAATGCCTTTTATTTCTTACCGCTGACAGTAATCAAGCACTTAACACTTGATTGCACTTTATTCCTTAACCAGAATGCTCGGGAATGCTTGAAAATAAAATGAAATTAAATATTCTCAAACACAGTGCATATATGAGTTTTGTTTATCTATTTGAAGTAATGATCTTGGCATCTTTGCCCAGCAAAATGAAGCTATTCATTTGTTCAGTTTGGTTTTGTTTTTCCTGGGGTTTTTTTGTTTGTGTTTTTTTTTGTTTTTTGCTGTTGTTGTTGTTGTTTTGTTTTGTTTTGTTTAGTTTTGTTTTTTCCATTTGAATCTGTCTCTCTTGTTTAAGATAAAAACTTTAAGCAAAAACTTTGACCACTACCATTCGTGTCAGTAGCATGTTTTTTACATTTTTGCTTCAACTATCTAGGCACAATTTATGGATCTTCATTTTAATTTAAAACAAACAAACCAACAATCTCACAACAAAACTAACAAGCAAATAGAGTAATGCATCCTGTTACAAAATTTGAACTTGACATTTTTAAACAAGAGGGTCATTTTCTTTTGGTTATTCNTTCATCACACAGGACAATGTAGGACTGTAATTTCATTTAGAAGAGAATAATTAGTCTCTTAAACAATTAGAAAGACCCGGAATAGTTTCCATTAAACACATTAAAGAGTGAAAAAATAAATTCATTCTTTTTTCATGCATGAAGTTCAAAACAAAAGACATGGAGTAGGTGAAAACAATAAGAAAATTAGTTTCAAAGCCTAGTGCTGACATTTGGTCAGCATGATGAGAAATATGATCAGCCCCACAGCCATCTATCAAGATAGTTCTTGTAGGTACTATTCAAAGGTGAATTTAAAAAAAAAAAAAAAATTTCTAGAAAGCTACTCAAAATTTAGTATATGTATGAGCAAAGTAACATTTTAGAGTAGAAAGCCAAAGATACTTGTTTGAAAAAGTAATGAGTGTTGTCATCCTTGATTAATCAGAGGCACAAATCAACTTCTCAGTAGTAAATGAAAGGAGACTGATATAGGCACTGATTGTGTGTGAAATGCCTTGGAAGCAAAACAAAAGTAGGTTCCATTTTAAATAATAAGAAACTGGGAAACAAGAGGCCACAACTGACTTCTAAATAGTGTTGATGTACCAGATATCTAATATTTTGCCTACCATAGGGCAACATAATAAGAAACAATGCTTAAGAAAAAATATTTCTCTCTTTGACACTAACAGGGGAAAAAAAAGAAATTGAAAATAAAAATTAATATATTTCTTAGAGCAAGAGAAAAATTCGTCATGTGCCTGCATCACAAAGTGCTTATGCATTAATCCTAAAATAAAGAGTTGCAACTTAGACCACTGAAACACAAAGCTCTAGAATATAGCA
This sequence comes from Rhabdornis inornatus, assembly GCA_013397075.1. Classification (NCBI taxonomy): domain Eukaryota; kingdom Metazoa; phylum Chordata; class Aves; order Passeriformes; family Rhabdornithidae; genus Rhabdornis; species Rhabdornis inornatus. The sequence goes on from VWZS01003867.1 coordinate 5,955, forward strand.
ACACCAATTCTGCAGAATGTTTTAAAACTATCTTCAGAATGTGCATTTTAATTATACTCATTCATAGTGCTACCAGAGTTAAAGACAAGTTTACTGAAATTACACATGTATCTATACAAACACACAAGCACCAATTATATGCTCATCAAGAATGTAATTCCTTGTGGTTAATAAACATGTCTGAAATTGTACCTATGGTCATCATGTTGCAAATCAAAAGTGATCCACTGATCAAAAAAAAAAAAGTAAAAAAAAAAGTATGGAACTTGAGGGAAATGTAAGAAGAAATCATATATACAAGAGCACGTGTGTGTGTATACATTTAATTGTGAAAGCCACCACTGTAGGCTGACAGATCCCTTTCATCTGTATTTAGGATACAGTTAGTAATTCACGTAAAAACCACATTGTCATTTCTGATCTCCCTCCCTTCAGACTGCATAGAAGGTGCCATTATGAATTAATATTTTAGTTTTAATTTGGATCTTAAATTAGAAGGTCTGACAAATACAATACCTAGTCTAATACCTTATACATTTAAAACATATAAAGAATCCATCAGAGAAGGCCTAGCCATGTAATACCCAAAGTTTTCTGAGAAATACTATTCTGAAAATTTGAGCTTAGTTTGATTGTAAATATGGTCTTGAGCTAACCATTCAAAGGGCTACTACACTTTCAACTTCTAAAAACTATGCCTCCAACCTAATAATACTTTTCTAAGCTGCTAGACAGGTCCAGTGAATTGTATTCCAAACTGTTTTGTTTCAAAGCTATAATTAAAGCATTATACATCATGAGGCAGATGGAAGATTTTTCACTAGGTTTTCACTCACATCTCTATGTCAGAGCCCAGTTGGCTTTCCCTTCTGGCTGCATCTACTCTCTAGCAATAATTCATGGAATTATTTAAGTGGTTTAGATGAGCAACCTAGAAAAGTTTTTAATGTTAGAAAAGAACTGTTCAAACAGAGCACTCAAAGATTGGCAGCTACATACAATTATGACTGTTTTTTACTTAGGCCATTAGATTTTAAGTATTTAATTTTAAAAATTACTAACTCTCTTCCCCATGGCAATGACCAGTAAATTAATAACACAAAGGGCACTGGGATGGCTTTTTTTTTTCCCAGATACATTAGCCTTGAAACATATATATATATATATACATATATTCCATGACCATAAGAACACAAAGCATTCTTTTTAAAATACCACTTCCAGTGATTAAAATTAATTGTTAGCTCCACTTTAAAAATACCATTAGACACACCATATAGAATGATTTGAGTGAAAAAAGTGTATGGTTATATTCCAATTATTGTTCAGTCACTGTAGGGATTGGTTTAGACATGTTTACTCAACATGTGCCATCTGAGTCTAAAGGAAAGTTGAACACTGACTTTGATCAATGACAGTATTCTCAATCCTACAATCACCAATCTTTGCAGTTGCATGAAAATACAGAAACAAGTCTGCTAAACCTTTGTAAAGGTCAGCATTGTCCCACACGTAATGCCATCCACATTCATAGCAAAAGAAGCAAGGTTTGCACACTAACCAAGAGATCACTGCTTTTCCATCTTGCAGCCATTTATGGCCTTAAACTATCCAAAACATGTTGACATTATCATGATCATGTCCCTCTAAGGACAATTAGGTAGTGAATAATTTCTTAATAATGCTATAGTTTATAGTGTTAAAGCTATAGGGTTTTTTTGTGGGGTTGGAGAGGTAGTTGAAGGCGAAAATGTGGGGATTGGGTGGGGAAGGCTACTGGAGTGTTTTGTGTTGATCTTTCCTAGTCCTGGTTTAAATATTTGAGCTGTGTAGGGAAGCTAGATATTAACAGGACAAAGTTCATTTACATTGACGGTATGAATCAAAGGTCTATAGTACATTGTCCTGGAATATAGACCTCTTCCTATCCTATTAGTTCTTCTGTATAAAAGTAAACCTTTGCAAGAGGTCATCTTCCATGACATGCCTTCTGCCATTTTACTTAAAAATCAACATGAAGGAAATTTTTATGAGCTACTTTATCCAAAGGTTGCATTTTCTACTGTGAGACAAATAGAAACTCATGCCAGTCCTCAACTTTAACAAGGCATTTTACTCCAAAAATTAATATAAAAAATAATGAATGGCTATAATACTATATTTTCTTATTTTAGGGGTATAAGCAGTAACTTAAAGCTGTTCTGAGGTATTAATAAACATAAAATTTTTTATTTAAAAAACCTAGATTCATCAATGCCCAATAAAACTTGTAACCAAAATCCCTCTCACTATCTGTGAACTTTCTTGATTCTTAGAAGAAGAACTCATATGGTGTTTTAAGCAGAGATTGATGTTACTCACTCATACCAGTGACTATGGGCAAGTCTCTCTCACTCATCCTTGAGTAACCTCATTTAAAGGTGCAATCTCTGTTGCACAGTCCAGGAAAGGGTATGTTAGAATTCCTTATGATTAAGAAGAGGGACTGAATTTTTATTGGATACTGTAATTGACTGTCAGTCAGATGTCTCCAGGCCAGCTGTGTTGGTTCAACAGCTTTCGGTAAGTTATCAGCACCATCACTTGTTGGTTCCTTTATCAGGAACTTTACTAGGTCTGCCACATCTTCACCTTGCTATAAGCATGTTTAACGTTGGGACTATAGTCTGGCTGGTTTCAACATTATTCAACACCACCTCCATTCACCGCTAGTAGCTTTGCGAATAGGGCATTTTTCAAGTTGTTTTATGCCCACTCTAAGCACAGGATCCATCTACAGTACCTTTCACTTGAAACAGTCTGTTCTATTCTCAATTTCATACAAAGCCAGATGTACAGAGAGTGGAAAAATCCATACAAAGCTATGTCACAATGATGATGATGATGCTAAAATATTTATTTGACTGTTTATTTTCTTTTTTTTTTTCCAAACAGCAGATAATGGCCATGATCCACAGGTCTACATGTATGCATGAAATGACGTTTGCACTAACCTTTTAAGGGAAGAAGTTGTTAAAAATGTATGATACCAAATTACACATACAACACAAAGTATTGGTGACATCAATCCCTGCATGCATTAAAATTTCAGGCCATTTATTTCACATTAGCCACCAGCTCTATGTGGCTTTCAGAGGAATGCCTGAATGGAGAACATCTCAGAAAACATGCCTCAGGGTTAAAAAGGATTAGATCACCTCTTCATATTGCGCATCAAAGGCAAAAGATTGACTAGAGTTAATTTAATTTTTTTCCTAACATTTCAAAGTTGCCTGCTGATTTGTATCTAAACTAAACATATATATTCATAGAAGTTTAATTCTGCAATCCAAATCGAGTTTTGAGTGTGTTCTTAAAATACACTGATAAATTACAAATCAGCTGTGCCAAGTATTTTCCCAACCCAAAAAGAAGTAATGACAGTTATAAACCACAAAAGTCAAGAGATTGTTCCTCCACATAGAAGTAAGCATTCTTACTACTCTCAGTGAGAACACTAATCTGAATAAGTCACTCCCATTCATAAAGAAGGAATCCTCAGACCTCACTCCGATTTCATTAAGGTTTCCTGTGAATATAGCTTAACTGAAACTTCACAAAACATCTAACGTCAAAACACAGTATTCCCAAGTTTGGTTGCATGCCTTCATCTTGCATTAGATGACTTATATGGGACTCAGGACCTAAAGCATTAACAGTTCCTATCTTCAAGCTCTTAGCCCAGCAATATAGCATTCAATCCCCTAGAACAAAAGAAACCAAAACCAAACCACAACTCAGTCTTTCCTCTCCCCCACTCAGCTCTGCCACCTCCCCCTCTCTCTCTCTCTCTTTCTCATTCCACGCCCTTTATCAGAACACTATCTAGCAAAAACAAATCTGACAAATTTTCTATTACAGCTCTTATATGAGAAGCTGTTCAACACTGCTCTGAACAATTTTTGGTTCTGTGCAGTAAAGATTCTCTTCACAGATGATATAACCTGACTTACAGCAGAAAGTCCTGTGGAGTTGAAGTAAGCATTGCATATTATGAATCACAAAACATGAAATACTTGCTTCTGGTCAGAACTAGGATGGCTTCAGGCCAGAAGCACAGAATCTCTCTGAAGAAAAACTGAAAGAATCAATTGTGTATTTTTTTAAAATCTAGGGAAAGATTAATCCTAAACCCAAAACTGTTGTTGTTGTTGTTTGTTGTTGTTGTTGTTGTTGTTGTTGTTGTTGTTGAAGACACAATCCACAAATCTTAATGCAATGTCTGCTTGTTATCAAAGGAAGGAAAAAGCTAAAACTGAGCTTAGAAGATGATGACTAATAGTGAATTTAGGAAACTGTGACTATTTGTAACCCTGAATTAATCAGAATAATTTCCAAGCAATCTCAGCCAAGCATTTCAGATTTCTAATATTTAAAATAGGTCTTTATATAGGAGATCAAGTGTAATGAAAGTCCCGAAAGGAAGACAGAAACTTGAAACCAAATGATCAAAGACTTTGTGAGCAAATAGGGTTAAATATGGTGAATGTATTTCCCAGCTTTGCTATCCAGCAGAGAGCCTCACTGGTGTCTGGATAAGCAGAAGAAAACTCGTACCCTGCTATCTCCCCAGTAAGTAATATTTGTAAGAGGAGGACATCGATAGAGACTACAAAAAAATATTCTGGGGGACAATGGAATAGATTAGACAGAAAACACCATACGGGTTTTGAAAAGAAAAAGTCTGCTCCCATATTTACGTTTTCCGAATACAATTTAAGTATGTTGAAGTAAACATAGACAATAAATTCTCATTCTCAGGACCATTTTAAGACATCACTTTAATTTTTCCTGTCAGTCCTGTTGATCTCCCATTTCTGTCTCCCTGAACATATGAATGATGCTTTCCATTTTTCCAGCAATTTTTCAGAGCAGGGCTTTTTGTGCACCCAATCTGCACGTGCAGCAAAGGCTTTGGCAAGGGAAGAAACAATTACCACTTTCAAAAGCAGCTCATCAACATTCTATTTTTTATACTTACATCTCAACAGGAACAGTTAACAATGTGTCCAGAGAGTGGTAATATGCAGCCAATGAACCATGTTTTCTCCTTTGCTAAAATGTAGACATAGTGTAAAGTTTTAAGAATCAGTGCATTAGCTGTGTAGATTTACCATATAAAACCCATCTTTGTACCAATATGAAATAAAAATCCCCCTCAATTCTATGTGTAAGATTGGTTGACTTCACACTAGATGATGAATCCCACTTCCAGGGGTGACAATACTTCTTCAAGATCTTGAGTAAAGCATAAGTTCTCATGAAAATTAACTCCCTTTCAAGCATCTGGCAACCAACCAGATAAGTCTTACTGTTGCTTGTAGAGGTGATGTGCTAGTTTCACCTGAGAAAGGACAGACACATAGGTTTTTCTCTATGGGAAAAGTTTCTTCTGAGTTTGATGGGACCAACTGGAAGCTGGTTTAGTTATTGACAGCGTGAAGAACCAATTGAAAAAGGTTAGTTCGCTCTGTGAACACACATTTTAAAGAAGGTAATCCGGAATTGAGGCCTTTTTTCTTTTCCAGTAGCAGTGCAAGTAACCAGGGCCCCACTGCAGGCCTGTGGGCCTGGCAGGGGGCAGGGCCGGGCCCCCTGTCTGGGGAGCTGGCATGGCCCGGCAGAGAGGAGGGGAGGCCATAGACAGTAGCCAGGGAAACTCAGGCTGATTTAAGATCCCAGCCGCTTTTCCCCCACCTCTCCTTTTCCAGTGTGCCTGGGTTTCCGAGATACTGGCACAGCTCCAGCATTGCAGTGTTGTTTTTCTTTTCCCTGTGCAAAATCTTAACTCTTTCAGTGCTCAGATAAGACTTGCAGACTTTTCAATCCTCCCCAGAGTGAAAAGGAAGAAGGAGATATTCTGAAGTCAGTAAAGCAAAAGCTAAGTCTAAGTTTTTTTAAATGGCAGGAGAATGAGGAGATGCTGTGAAGATGGCTGAAAAGTCCTTTTGTAAGACTGTAGGGATAAACTGATGTACTAAATATTCTTATAAACCATAGAAAAAGACATGGGGCGTTGCAGATGTTCCATTTGATAGATCATTTGACCAAAAAGCACCTGTGTTAAAAATCTTTTGCCCCAAGGAAAGAAGAGGATCTCAGTTTTCTGAAGATAAAGCATGAACAGAGAGGAAAAAAACAAAAGAAGAGAACCTTTGCTTTAGAACATTTCATTCTTAAAAGTAATACCCCATGTATTTTGACCATTAACCCACAAGTACAGCTTTGGGAAGGCTGTGGAGTTGGGAGGAGTGCCACGACNGACTGCCACTATTGCAGGTTCCCAGGCGGATACAAATCATGAAAATAAAACCACAAGAAGACTGTTTTCTTCCTCCTTGTGAAAAAAACCCTATAATCTAACAAGAAAAAACTTTTCTCTCTGAAGTAAACTGAAAAAAGACTATTTAAGTTGGGAACTGACTGAAGTAATTTTTTGTATGTTTGTTTTGTTGTTATGAAGGTTGAGAGAGGGAAGGAAGAAATAGTCTGAAAATCTTATTCCAAATTTGTTTTTTTATTTCCTTCTTTGTATAATTAATAAATTTCTTTTTATACCCTTTTAAGTTTTAGGCCTGCCTTGCTTCTGCTCCTGGTTCTGTCTCACAACAGAAAATGAGTATATTTAAATTGACAAATCAAAACCATGACAGATGATTTTACTACATTTATTATAACTTATAAACTTTTTCTCTCTCCCATGCATTTGTTTGGTAATTGAAGTAAGCCTTTTCACAGGTCTTAAATATAAAAAAGCCTCAAATAGTGCAATATTCTGAAGACAGAATATAGTTACTAACCTGTAGTTCATCTTCAGTTCAGCTTAGTTCTATGGAGCTGACTTCATTGTCTTAAAGAACACTGCATTTTCCTATATGCATTTTAAAAAAATGCTCAGATTAATTTTCAACATACTAAATACTATTAAGTCTGGGCTAAATCTTAGGCATTAGTGTTGTTTGTCTCATACTTTCACTTCTGTTGTAGCCTACATTAGTTTTTGATGGACTAGTAGCTCAAATAAAAAGGGCATTGTGTAAAGAAAACAATGTATTTTTATTCTCCTTAATCTATAGATTTCTATTACAGGTTTATTGTTGCCTGTACTAGTTTGAAAGCAAACCAGTGAGAGACTACGATTTAATAGGAAAATTGAAATAAATCAAAAACAGCTGGATTAACCTGACAGAGTCAGAATACAGCCTGACACCCTGTTGGTCAGGGTGGTGGTAGCATCTGATTAAATGGTGGCTGCAAATGGTCCTGTTGGAGTGATGGATGTGCTTCTGTCAAAGCAGTGATTCTGCAGCAAAGTCTGGTCTATCTCTGTAGGTCCAGTGGTGGTTATGGAGCTCCCCCTGGGTGGAGCATTTCACAACAGGATGATGTAATTTTATGAGTCATGCAGTGAGAATTGATGGCCCAGCAGAAGATATTCCCTCAGAGGGAGGGAGTTTTCATGGCTGTCTCATGGAAAAGATAAAGAACACTGCCCCACCTGTTTTAACAGCTGATGGAGATGGTGATAGAATACACATTTCTGGTTACATCTTACACTGTAAGACATTGCCACAAGTGGAGTTCATCTTGATCTGGCTCATTGTTCCTTTTTCCTGTGTATACTCCTCTTTTAGTAATGGTTCTAAAGAGTAGGGTATATACGAAAATAGAGCAATTGGGGTACCTCACCATGCATTTCAAACAGCATTGTCAACATTAGTACAAATATATAGAGAAAAGATACATATTAAAAAATGAAAGGCTAACTTATTAGACTCAGTTAACCAGCAAAAGCTGAATAAAAAGATACTGGCATCATTTGCTCTGATATAATGACTCAATGTTGATTGCATCTTAAAACCTGGTTTATTACAAGCATAATATTTTAAGCATTTATGCAACTACAGTATCTAACATCTCAGTTTAATGTTCAGTCTAAAACACGAATTCCTAAGAAATTACTTCTGCAGTTCTTATTCCCATAAACTTCCAATTGAAAATAATGGAGATATACTCACACAAACTGAAAATCTGCAACACTTTGGACCTGTCTCACAGTTGCTGGGAGTCAGTGTTCACTGAATTCACTTAGTGCTAACTCAAGTGTGTAAAGCCCAATTATGCAAATGCTACCTGAATGGGCTGTCTGCAATGTACAATTTATTCTTCGGATTTGATCCTTTAAGAACCCAAGTGCCTTTTACATGATGCCTGCATGAGTGGAATTGCAAATTCTTCTCTTTTAAAACTCAGATAGTTAATTGTAAATCAAATAATAAATATACAACATATTTTTCTTCTGTAACCCACAGGTATTTTGAAAGAGAATGTGTAGAAGGTCTCTCATATTTTGTCCTTCCATAGAAAAAGGATCATTAAACATATTTATAAACATATATTTCTATCCAGGGGCTTTGATTTATTCTAAATAGCAGTGTATCATATTTTCCTGGAGAAAAAATATTACTATTATGAAACAATGTAATTGTACATATTACATGTCAAATAAAAATCTAATGTTTCAGCATCAGATCAAAATTTACATTACCCTGTCACACTTTCTAACTAATCTTGTAAAGATATGTGCTTAGTGGTTATCATTATGCTACACTATTCAATCCAAAATTAATATTTTAGAAGTGATTTTTCATTCTTCTCTAACATAATAGAATAAAATATCTTTATTTAGCGATTTAATATCAAACTTTGTGGTAAAAGGG
>VWZS01003867.1:23369-34643 GCA_013397075.1 Rhabdornis inornatus
ATTTTATATTTTATATTTTATTTTGACCTGTTTGTCTTGTTTTGTCTTATTCTCTGTATTGTCTCCCCATGCCTATCTTGTGGAGTAGCAGTAGCAAGTAGCTGTTTGGATGCTTGGCCACCAGCTTTGGTCAGACCACCATACTTACAGTCAGATACATATACATGATTTTGCTTGACTAGATAAAATACGCACATATACCTAAAAATATGAATATTTCTGTAAACCTCACTGTTAAGAACTGTTATGAGTCCTGGTGTTCCTGTTATTTTCGTCAAGTTCTGTTAGCTTTGTAAAGTTCTGGTTCAAAGAAGTATAGGCTCCTCTTTTGAATTTGATGTAGTTTTTATATTCCCCAAGCCAAATGGCAAATTGTGAGATCCACTGAGAGCATTTCTGAAGCCATAAAATATTGTTATCTCAGCACTCCATTTTCAACTTGTTGAGGAAATATGAATGTTTACAACTGAGGTGTGATTTCAAGCCCTAGCATTAAAAGTAGTGTGAAATCTTGATGTCACTGAAATCAGTGATCAGTTGCCTCCACCAAGGCATATTTTTCATTTCTGAAGCTTTACAGAGATTTGCTATCTGCTTAATATAAAAGAGCGACAAAAACATTGCCATGTCCAAGGAAGATAGGTCACAGCTTCAGTTCAGTTACAGGTTAATTTAAGAGCCAGTGCTAATACTGCTGATATTAGTGGGGTAAAACTTTCACCATATACAAGCAAAACCACTGGGAAATGCACAAAAACATTAAACAAACCAGAACATCTCCTAACATAAGTGATGTGGGGAAACATGCACAGAAACTATCACATGGGGTTTGGACAATCGTTAAAATGGAGGATGAATATAGTTCCAAAGAAATAAGTAAAAAAAAAGTTTCTTCAAAGTCAGATATAAAGAAATGAAGGGAGAAAAGTACACAGGTGAATATTATGCACATACACACACACACACACACAAGTGAAACATAAAAATATAGAAAATCCCTAATAAACATTTATTGGAAGGCATAGCTATTGGCTTATGTTTGTAGAAAATCTTTTACATTAGTAATAAACTACATCCACAATGCAAAGAAGGGAAAAAAAACCAAAAAAGGAGAGAGACATTTTTGATTTTAAGAAAGCCCTATAAATATATTGCACACCGTTACACCCGGGACACTTAATGTATGGGCTGAAGCAAGGTTCTTTTTCTTTGGGTAGACCCAAAGGAGCAACCGGCCAGACTTTCTCAAGAGCTAAACATCACACAAAGGTTTGCTGGCAAAAATGTAGAAAAGTAAAGAAACTTTGGCAAAGGAGTAAATACAGCACCAAATTCAATATATAACACTTATTATAACACTACTGTTATGAATTGTGTTCTATTTGTCCAATTTATCAAACAACAAGATTAAATTCAGCAGCAAATTTTTAATAGTAACAATTATATAAATGAATGCAATCAAAGTATTGGATACATATATTTTAGGCTATATAAAATGTGGGAGTAAGTAATTTAGTATTATTGAGGTTTGTATAAAGCATAAGCAAAACCGACCGGGGGTACGGGGAGGGGCTCACCCTTCCTCATATACCAAAACATTAAGGCTAACAATCCCATTTATATACTAATATGTATTAATACAGAATTTTCTGGAAAACTCCTCCTAGTTTCTATTCCTAAAATCTACGTCACTATGTTGTATGGCGCATGGTCTACTAATAGTTAGGGGCCTCTCATCCTTTTGAGGGTCTTATTTCCAATGAAGGCTCATCATCTTCATCAGTGTCCGCTGTGTAACCTTGCAGGTAGCACAAACACACTGAGCTTGGGTTATGTAACTAAGCATAAATCCCCACAGTAAAACCTTATTCAAGTTCCATGCCTGGAATCATCCCAATTTGGCCCATTCCAAGGCCGAAACTTTTTATTTCTAGATGCTGCTTATCAGACCTACGTCCTTCTACTATTCCCTTCCAACATCCTGCTTTGCCTCCCTTCTAACATCTGGAGGATTTCCTCTGCCCTGTCTCACCCATGTCCCTCCACTCTGTAACAATTATTTTCTATTGATTTAAATACAATTTTGCTAATATAGTCACAATTTAATTAGCACGAATCACATTTATCACAACTACTTAGCATTAATTTAGCATTTACTTAGCCCATTCAACCTAGAAACTCTTAAACCTGTAAAATACTAAGTTAACAAAAAATGTTTAATGAAGAAGAGAATTAGCAGAAGAGAGAGAAGGACAGAAAAGGTACACAAGAAAAACACATATGGCTACCAACTGCTAGAGTTCCAGCATGAATTAGAAACTACAGAAGAAGGCAGGGTCTAAATGAATGGCCACTTCATAGTCAACCCCCTTTAAACCCTTGGTCCTTCATAGGCTTTTCCCTCAGGTGACACTTCTGGTCACTCAGCCAGTCAGGAGCTGGGTCAGCACTTTCCCTGCTGTGTGGTTGGTTGGTTGATTGATTGATTGATTGACAGGTCTCCTAGTCTGGGGGGCCTGGGGGCAGGGCACTGTCTCATCAGAAGCATGGCCTGACTGGCCCTCAATTGCATACACACACTAGCTCAAGACACCAAACTTATTCTGTCTCTGACACACATTCAGCACTCTGGAACAATCCTCCCCAGATGCTCATCCAGATGAAAATAAACGCACAGTTGCAGTGTCCTTTCTTATACCACAGGCATTGGAATTATCTATCAATCAAATAAACTTTAACTTCATAATGAAAATATAAATGGGGTTTTCTGATAAGTGTTGCTGGTGTAAAGTTATGCCTTTAAAGCTAAATTTAACCCTCTTTTAGGAGACACTCCTGGGATTTATCCTGAAATTATCTTTTACATGCATATATTCCTGCATGCTCCCTGATTGTAAGTGGATAGCATGGTTTTGCTAAAAGGTTATATTTGTTGTAATACCTTAATCAGAAATGTACATTTATAATTGTAATACTTTAGGACACTGTGCTGTATGTTTGGAGAAAGTGGTGCAATGTGCACCATGTTAGAGGGCTCTTGTACTATGAATGCTAATTTCTGAAAACTCCAGCTGATTAAAACAAGATTGGTGTACTTTGCAGGTCTAGGATGAGTCCTAGATCAGTCAATGATCTAATGCATAAATGGAAGGATTAGCATGGGTCTTTCAGTAAGAAGCTGTCTGAGATGCCACCAACTGCCCTAGGTACCCGGTAATGTGCTGAGAGGTACAGAGCTACAGCAATTGCCTAGGAACAAGAGGGGAAAAAAACCCTGGCTTAGGCAAAGTCACAGATCTGCAAGCAGATACCAGAATTTAAAGTTCCTAAAATGCAGGAGCCAAGTTTGTAAGCAAAGTTCTCAGACTAAAAATAAGAAAGTTGAGTTACTGAGAAAGTGTGTCATTTAAGTCTTTGCTGAAGACCGAACCGTAACAGTTGTGTAAGTTTGTATACAGTGTATAACCCATACAAAGAAAATAATCATTAAGAAGAGTAAATAAAGGGAAATAATTAATATTTAAGCTGATCAGAAAGATAGCAAAAATCTCTCCTTAGCAGAGAACTTGAATAGAAGTCTAATCCTCAGTGAGTGTATGAAAAAACAAATCTGACTATCATCTCAAGTGCTAGAGGCACTTTTTTGAAGGTCAGATGAAATAACTTTGCAAACCACTGGGTATAAGAATGTGCCATACTTAATTAAACCTTTGGTTATTTCAAACTTTCTAGCCTCCAGGCAAATCCTTCTTAGCAAGTTATGCAGGTTAAAACTGAGATCGTACACAAGAGAGCAGCTTACACCAGGTAACGGTTTCCATGTCATAGTTGCAATGCAATTTCCTGCCAATTTAAGCACATGTGTGATGTCTAGCTAGAATGGGAAATGGTCATATCAATAGAAACTTCTTGCAGTATTACATGTACAGTGAGTCTGCCTTAATTTTCTTAAGCACACTAAACAGCCTTTAGCTGTGTTTAGCTTCTAGGCATCTCTTGGTAGGCTGACCTCTTTACATTTAAATAAGTTAGTTTGCTTAAAAGTAGGATGCTTCTTCTATTCAAAGTTCAGCTAGCTCCTGCATCTGATAGCAAATGTCGTAAAAATTTCAGCTAATCTGAACACTTACATGGACATGATTTCTACTCAGATGTCATTAGCACATTAAAAAAGAAATGTTTAAAAGATTATAATTTTGATTTAATCTTTTTTTTTTCACTCTGTAAAGAACTTACCTTGAAAATAAATATTCTATACTCTTTTTAAAACAGGCATGCTTAGTATGGCTGAAAAGAAGGTGAAGGAGAGGAGGTAAATAATCTGTGAAGGGGAAGGATGACTACCTGATTTGGAGTNGGGAAAACAAATACCTGCAGCAGCACCTATAGTACATTTTAAGCATCAACAATGTTCTCCCCTTTAAAAGCAATTGAAATTCGGTCGGGAAACCAGTCCTTTGATGAAAGGCATCTGGTTCAAATTGAATAACAACTATAAATTCATATTTTCTTAAAACATTCAGAATTTCTTTGTTTCTGAAGAAAATACAGCTCATTTTCATCAAAATATTGAGAGACTTGAAACCTGCCGTAGTCTTAACAGAAGTAGCATCAATTTCAAAAATGTCTACCTCATGCCACATCTCAGCTGAATGGAACCTTTCCTCTTTCTATGAGCAGTGCTTCCATACTGACACTCTTTTCAAAGACAGTGGTAAACCTCAGTGTGAGGCTTAAACAGCTCTTCAGCTGGAAAGCTGATGGTAGTGGTAGAAGAGACACAGGGCTTTTTGCTAGGGTAACACTGTTCCTTGAGCTAACCATTTTGCCATTTGGTCTCCTATATTTATAAAAGCTGTCTAAAGTTGACTTTGACTGCAGACTTAGCAGGGTTAGATATGTAGGAGACGTAAAGCTTCCTCAGGGCTCTCATGGCATGTGCGGTCTGAACAGCATCACTTTGCTCCAGGTCACCTCAGAGCCTTGTAAAGTACAGTTCCCCACACCTTCCCTCGCCAATCTATGCTTACATGCAGTTTACAAAGATTAGGAGGGCTGTAATTGATCTGATTCTGCTTCTGTTACAATACCAGTGAAAATATCCAACCGATTTTATTGGAAGAACAATAACAGTTGTAATAAAGATAGATGAGCGGTAAAGTGGCACATTAGGGAACCTAATCCTTTCACCAGCTTATGTAGAATTATTTCTGATGGGAAAAGCATAGGTGGCTACCCTGATCAAAAATACAAGCTTAGTTTTATTTGCATCTAGGTTTGCTGGAAGAATCTGGATGTGTGAATAAAATTGCTTATGGAGTTTTATGTGTTTATTTAAGTTTGGCTATAGGAATTCTGTAATCTTAACGATCACATCATACCAAGATGAGATATCAATGTCTCATACAGTTTGCACTTGTAATGAGTTGCCCACAGGGTCTTTGCATGTGGTAATTGCACACCATCATTTCACAGTGGAAACAATGTGTTTGAGAAGGAATACTTGAGATTTCCAGAATGTTTGCTGAAAGAACAGAAGAAATTTTAGAATCAATATGTCCTTTAAAACAAATGGTTCTGTTGTTTAATATTTTACACAGAGAAATAGTTATGCTGCATAAGAAACCCAAGAAAATTTAATAAAATTTAATCAATCAACCTAAATACCTTGTAATGTCTGAAAATAGTATGAAGGATTTAGAAGAGTCTGAGCAAGTGAAGCTGGTGTATAGTATTTCAAGCTGAAAAAAAAGAGAACAACAGCATTTTTTGAACCCTCTTTGGGGATCAGTAGCTGTTTGGAAGAGATTAAATTCACCTGATTACGTAGGACAAATCTATCTTTGTCAACAGCCTGGTATTCTTTGTAAAACACCTGGCAGGGAGAGGTTTAGATTAGGTATAACTGGGGAAGAAGAGACTTCTCAGCAAGTAAAGAAAAGCTGTGTGTGTGGAGTAGGCAAGCCAAAGGCCTGGCGTGATGGGAGCAAAACTGGACACAGTAATTAACAAAGCAGGTGTGAAATGCAATCTGTTTTGAGAACTGGCATGAAAATAAGGAAGTGTCTGAAAAATAGCCTTGTTGGTAGAGTTCTCAAGCCTGTATTCAGTAGTCAGCACAATTGAGTGCCTCTCTGTGGTGCTCTGACCCTGGTTGAATGTCAAGTGCCCACCAAAGCTGCTCTGTCACTGCCCCTCCTCAAGTGGACAGAGGGAGAAATATATAACAAATGGTTGAGATAAGAGCAGGGATGGATAGATCAGTCATCAACTACCCTGATGGACACAATTGATTTAACTTGTGGCATTAATTTTTTGGCAACCAAATGAGAATAAAATAATGAACACAAAAAGATCTTAAAACACCTTCTCCCCATCCCTCTCTTCTTCCTAGACCTAATTTTACTGCCAAATTGTCCACCTCCTTCCCCTAAGCAGTGCAGGGGAACAGGAATGGTTGTTATGGTCAATTCAGCACATGTCTCTGACACCTATAAAGAAAGAACCTTGCAATCTTCTGCCCCAACCTGTAGTTCTTCCTACAGAAGACAGTCTTTTGCAACTGCTCCAATGTTAACCCTTCCCACAGGCCACAGGACACAGTCTTCCACAAACTCTTCCAGAATGAGTCCTTCCTATGGGCTGCAGTTCTTTATGAACTGTTCCAGTATAGGTCCTTTCCACAGAGTGTTATCCTTTATGAACAGATTACTCCAACATGAGACTGCCTTGCTATGGATCACAAGTCCTGACAGCAAACCTACTCCAATGAAAGCTCCTCTTTCCACAGGCTCAGAGGTCCTGACAGAAGCCTGCTCCAACATGGACTTTCCACAAGGTCTCAGAATCTTTTGAGCATTCACCTGCTCTGTCATGAAGTTCTCTGCATCCCTGTGCACCGCATGAGGTGCAGCCTTACCATGGGCTGCACCACAGGCTGCAGGGGAATCTGATCTCCATTGCCTGGAGCACCTCCTGCATCTCCTTCTGCACTGACCTAGCTATCTGCAGAATTGTTCCTCTCTCACATTCTCACTGTCCTCTCCCAGCTGCTGTTGAGCAGTAATTCTTCCCCTACTTAGCTCTGTTATCCAAGACCACTACCATCATTGCTGAGAGGCTCAGCCTTGGCCAACAACTAAGATAGTGAATCTATCTTAGTGCCAGCTTTGTTGGACAAAAAGGAATCACCTTCTCAGAGAAGGCACCCCTCTAACTGCCTGCTACGAAATCCTTGCCACATACCCCTAATGCAATCTTGCATGCTGTATGAAAAATAAAACAAAACCAAAAAAAGAAACAAACCAGAAGGAGCTAGAAGTCTGTATGCTGTCATAATGCTACGTCAGTGCATCAGGGAATTATTGTAAGAGAGCTCCCAAGAAAGGGGTGCTTTAAGGGTTGGATACAGGCTCCTTAGAAAGAAGAGAGTGGGAAGGTGAAAACAGTGTTTTTTCCTTTATGTGAGAGAGCAGCAGGAGTGTTCAGAGCTCTGCCCAGGAATACATAAAGGGCCAGATGGGAGCTTGTGGATGAAGGTTAGCAGGTGGACCAGCATGGTTGCTGTTGCTGTAGGTATCTGCTACAGATCTCCTGAGCAGGAAGAAGTAGTAGCTGAAGCCTTCTTCAGATGACTGGAAGAAACACCACACTTACAGGCCCTGGTCAGTATGGGAGACTTCAAGCACCCTGATACCTTTCAGAGGAACAAACAAAAGTGTTCAAGCAGTTTTGGAGATTTTCTATAGCATGTGGATGATGGGTGATTGAAGAGCCAATAAGGCAGGGTGCTCTGCTGGTCCTGCTACTTACAAGCAAGGAAGAAGTGGTCATGGATGTGAAAGTCAGGAGCAGCCTTGGCTACAGTGACCATAAAGTTGTGTGTTCATGATTCTACAAAAAGGGTGAGGGGCAAAAAGCAGGACAACAGTTCTGGGTTTAAGGAGAGTAGACTTTGGTCTCTTTGGGAATCTGCTTACCCAATAACTTTTTACAGCAATTCAGATTTTCTGACATAGCCATGTAAATACCAGATTTTTTTTTTTTAACATATATGTTTATTGGTATCCCACAGTTCTATGGTATGAGAGCATTTTCAGGATTTTTGACGTACATACTGATTTTGTAAGGAGTTTGGTCTTCATTCATATTTTAAAGTCAGAGACTGCACTGAATGAATAAATATCAGGATATTCAAATGAGCACATCTGTAACTCTCCACTCCAGCAGTCCCAATTAAGGCAGGAGACTGAATATCTTTGTTACTTACTTTAAAACACTCCTTAAAACCTTTTTTTGCAGCAGTACCTACAAAGACATGACATGGTGTTGGGGGTTAGGTTTTTCTTTCCTTTTTCTTTCCTTTTCTTTACTTGTTACTTGTAGAATTCTTTTCCCATTAAGTTACTAAGGGTCACTGATGGCTAGGTACTTGAGACATCAGGCAGAGGGAGGGGGAGCTCCTCAGGTTTGTGGGAGTTTTCTCTGGGAGAGAGAGAGAGAGACACCAGACAGGGGCTGGAGAGTTACAGATTTTTTTTCGTACTCTCGCTCTTTTGACATTGGAAGAAGACATCCAGGCTGTAGCTTACTGTGAGGAGAATTCACCAGCGCCTGAGGGACTTACCATATGCCCCAGGAATCCTGAACTTCACTGTTGGAGCCTTGGAGCATGCCCAAGAAGCAGGAATCTCCATGCTCTGGAGAGAGAGGCCCTAAGTTGTGAGAGGGACACTAAGGGCATGGAGAAGAACTACTTCCTCCCCACAGTTCTTTGCAGTTTTATGGTAATGTACCCCAGTTCTGTTTTCCTAGTTGGCCTGTTGGCCTCTCCACCCCTTTTTCCTTCATATGGATGCTCCCTAGAATGTTCTACCTTCCCTGCTTTCCCACTGGCCCCATTTTAACCTATTGGTAAATGGCAGTGCCCCACCCCCTTTTACCCTATTGGTTGCCACCCTTTGCCCTGCCTTTGTACCTCCCCTGATTCCTCGGCCCATTAGTCCTCAGGCTCTGCTCTGCTGCCCTGTTCCCGATTTTAAAAGCTGGACACTCCACTGTTCCTCATCTTTGTCCCTAGACCCTTTGCTTGTGCTTGGAATAAACCTGCCCTGCGGAACCCCACACAAAGACCCTTCTCGCCTTTCCTTCGTTCATTGCCAAGAGTTATCCAAAGACTGTGGTTTTGTTTTCCCCCATGAGTGAGCTTGTGCCACTGAAGCGGCTTTCTCCTACTGGAGATGCTTTTGGAGGGTTCCACACCTCACTACCACCTCACGCCGCAACACTTCACCTCTCCCTGCCCTGCTCAGAGCCAGGCCATGGCTGGCCCGCTACCACTGTTTCTTCAGTATTGCTCTGAGCTTCTCCACCCGGTAGCCCTGCACCCTCCTGCCTTCCTGGGACATTCTGTGGACACTGTCCACCACCCCATGATTTTTTATTCATTCTTGCTGGCTGTGACAGTAACTGCACCAAAAGGGAAAGTGCCTGCAGCTGAGAGGGCTGTTACTGAGTCCTTGGTTCTGTTTGTTGTTTGCCATAGTTATTGTTGTTTTGTTTGCCTTGTTATGCATACAAGTAAAGAACTGTTATTCCTATCCGCATATCTTTGCCTAAGACCCCCCTAATTTCAAAATTATACTGATTCAGAGGGAGGGGGTTTACATTCTCCATTTCAAGAGAGAGATCTGCCTTCCCTAGCAAACATCTATTTTTCAAACCAAGACAGGTTTTGGTACCCAGAGGTGGGGCCAGAGGGCATCAAGAGAAAAGGGTGAAAAAGGAACAACAGTTCTTGAATAAACTATTCTTTTTTGTATGCTGAATTTGGAAACCTTGTTAGGTGGCACCATGTTGTCTAGCTTACCCTGGTTCAGGTGGCACACGGCCACAGCTACATTTCTCCCATTTGCAGCCCCTTAGCTAAACATGGGTCCTATAGCTAAGGCTACTGTGGCTGNAGAGCCAGGCCATGGCTGGCCCGCTACCACTGTTTCTTCAGTATTGCTCTGAGCTTCTCCACCCGGTAGCCCTGCACCCTCCTGCCTTCCTGGGACATTCTGTGGACACTGTCCACCACCCCATGATTTTTTATTCATTCTTGCTGGCTGTGACAGTAACTGCACCAAAAGGGAAAGTGCCTGCAGCTGAGAGGGCTGTTACTGAGTCCTTGGTTCTGTTTGTTGTTTGCCATAGTTATTGTTGTTTTGTTTGCCTTGTTATGCATACAAGTAAAGAACTGTTATTCCTATCCGCATATCTTTGCCTAAGACCCCCCTAATTTCAAAATTATACTGATTCAGAGGGAGGGGGTTTACATTCTCCATTTCAAGAGAGAGATCTGCCTTCCCTAGCAAACATCTATTTTTCAAACCAAGACAGGTTTTGGTACCCAGAGGTGGGGCCAGAGGGCATCAAGAGAAAAGGGTGAAAAAGGAACAACAGTTCTTGAATAAACTATTCTTTTTTGTATGCTGAATTTGGAAACCTTGTTAGGTGGCACCATGTTGTCTAGCTTACCCTGGTTCAGGTGGCACACGGCCACAGCTACATTTCTCCCATTTGCAGCCCCTTAGCTAAACATGGGTCCTATAGCTAAGGCTACTGTGGCTGTTATCCAGTTTGCTTTATGGGTTAATAAGGTGAGGAATTAATGGATTTTTAACTTCCTTTGGAAGGCAGGTACATGGATTCAGGGCTATCACTCTAACTGTATGTTTTTGAGGTTACTTTAATAATGGTACCTATTGTGAGGAGATGACACCAGAGAAAATTTTCTCCCAACCCTTCACCTGTGGTTACTGCGCTAGAGAGAGAGAGAGACAGAGAAAACAAGGACAGCAACACACATGGGCGTCTTTAGGGAAAGAAGACCATCTTTATTGAGCGGACAACTCATATTTAAAGCATGTTCCACAGAGCTAAGACAANGCTAAGGCAGTAGCTCATTGGATAATTGAGAGAATGCCTCTGGGACAGTACTTCAGGATGAGTCCCACAGTTGGTACCAGGGGTTAATCTAATGTTTATTAATTCCATTCTATTTTGACCAAATTATCATCCTGGGAGAAAATCTCCCTAACTGAAGCTGAACAAGCTTATCAGCCTGGGAACGAAGCTGAGAGAGCAGGAGAAGCTCCGGCTTGAGAATGATTTTCCAGGCTGTAATTTTCCTAGCTCTTTAACAGTGTGTCCACAGGTCCCCCTTTCAGTTTAAAAGAAAAAGGAGGAGAAGTGTTTGTGATCTCTCTGCAGAGCCCTTCGCAAAGGAGA
>VWZS01003876.1:0-214834 GCA_013397075.1 Rhabdornis inornatus
GTGCGGCCGTGCGCGCTGCCCGCCCCCGCCGCGGGCCGCGGCTCCGTGAGGCGGGACGGGCGGCGCCGCGCCTCACGGGCACCCGGCACTCGGCTCCCGGCGAGAGGGACGCGGCCCCCGCCGAGCCGGGCAGCGCCGGGGCGATGCTTCCCCTGTGGAAGGCCGTTCTCTCGGAGAGTCTCCTGGGTAGGTGGCGGCGGTGCCGCCCGACGGGGCTGGGGGCGAGGGGCCGCGGTTAAGGGGGCCGGGGGGGCTCAGCCGGGACCGGCCGGGGTTCGCGGGGCTCACCGTACGTGCGAGCGTGCCGCCCATGAGCAGCTCCCCTCTGGAATGAGTCAACAGTGCTCACATCTGCGTGTTCTTCTTCGGGTTCTTTTTTTCCCTTTAGTGCTCCAGTGCTTTTTGTCTCCTGAATCAGCCTAAAATTTATTGCTGCTCCCGGCCAGGTGTTGGTGCAGGTGTTGCAGAGCCGGTGCTGCGCTGCCCTGCTCAAGGCGGGGCGCCGAGGGTGGGCTCCAGACCCAGCACCCACGGTGTCATCTGCTCGGGGCATCTCCTGCAAAGCATGGAAACTCACAGCGCAGGACTGCTGTACCTGGTTAAGCTGTCTCCAGGGGAGAACAGCACACCGATTTACTAGAATAATTCCTTTAGCTGCCAGTCTGCCTTCGATGAGCCCTGAGATTATGGGTGGACTGCTTATTTAGCCAGCCCTCTGAACACTAATCCTTTCTGAAGTTGAGCACTTCACTGGGGTTCGAAGTAGGAACTGCTGTCTGAGTGGAGGAAGAGCTGTTTTTATTCTTATCATTCTATTTCCTCAGAAAATGTGTTAGTTTAGCTTGAAATAACAAACATTTCTTCACAGAAGGTAGCTGTCATTGTTTGAACTGCTTTCAAATATATTTGATAGTATCTATGCGAAAGTATAAAATGATACTTTTAAAGTAATCTCCAGGAAATATTGTTGTTTAAAATACATGATGAGGTTTTCTTTTTTTGGTTTGTTCTTGTTTTAGGCTGTATTTCGTGGTCTCTTTACCATGCACTGCCACCAATGATCTACTACTTCCCCCTTCAGACACTGGCACTCACTGGCCTAGAAGTTTTTGCTGTTGCCTTCTTTTCCCCAATACTCTTGACAATTGGCCCTTTTTGGAGGTTAGCTAACAATGAGTATGTCCTAGCCTTTCTGAGACTGACTGTGGTTGGTAAGTATGCACTGTAGTGAGTTACAGATTCAGTTTTGGTATCAATGTGTAAGAACAAACATTCCAAATTGCCTTAAAATTCAGATGATTACTAAAAAAGGGACAGGAATAAGAAGTTCTCGCTCTCCCCATACTCATGTTTTGTTGGTGCCTTCTTTTTCTCTGAAACTTTTAGCTATAGTCAAAGAAATATTGTTTGCAGCCATTGTATTGCATAAATACAGAAAAATCTCATTTCACTTTTATTTCTAGGAACTTCTAACTTAGTAAGAGTGATGCTCAGTAGGAAAGGTGTTTTCAGTATCACTCAAATATCAGCAGAGCAGGTGTTTTTTTCTATTGTGACAATGGGTAGGGATGAGGTGTTACAGAACAGCTTGGGGCTATTATAAAAGTAGTCTTCTAGGAGTGAAACATTATTTTTTTGTTTCTGAGGCAGTTTTATCTTCTAAGAATGTATTTTTAAAATTTAATCTATCTATCTACATGCCTGTAAACGGGTTGTAGGCTCATCCTAAATATGAAATAACCCTTATATGGTCAGTTGCACAGGACAAAAATTTGATCTTGAACTCAGGAAATAGATGCCCCCTTTCCCATTCCATTAAGGCTCCTCCTTAAACCAAGACTTGCTGGGATTCCCACTTCAGTCTTCAGCTAACTGGCGCAAATCTTAGCTCATGTTGATTTTCTGAAAGTTTTTTGGGGGAAGGTTTGGTAGGGTCTCCATCCTGTGTAGAGGTGAAAATGCTTCTGTTGAGTGATGTGTTTCAGAAGCAGCAGATCCTAGCTCCTCATTTGTCAATATGATAGATAATCACTTCCCTTATAGTTTTCTTCTTTAACTGTTCGAAAACAGAGTAAGATCATCTTATTTACTTTCCCTTTGTAGTTTTTAAAAAAGAATTCTTGTTCTTTATCGCTAGAAAAATACTAGAACTAAGCAGTTTGTTGGTGTAATTGATTTTCATGAAGAATCATTGTACCATGTTGTTTTCTTTTCCCACTCTTCCCATTATATTCATCCTAATACTTTTCTCATTGTTTCGTAATAAGCTTCTTAGCAGAATCTTCAGCTTCTTGCAGCAGTGCCTAGTGTATTGCTTTCTGTAAGATCTTCTAGTTTAGAAACTAGGAGTGAGTGTAAGCATTTAAAATTGCATCTTACCCTCCTTCAGATGTGACAGTGACACAAAATTTGCTGTGTTTATTTAAGAGTAGTCCTTCAGATCATCTAGCCGTGTTTACTAGTTCACTTTACCAAAAGAGATGGAAATCACTTACAAGTGTGTAATTTTTGTTCTGCTAAATAAAGAGCAGTGACAGGCCTATGGTGGTCTTTTGTGCTAGTTCTGTCCCATCATATTGTGCTGCTGATTCTCCAGTTTCTCAGTTCTTCCTGCTTTTTTCCTCCTTCATACTGCGACAATTTTATTCATTCTATTTTTGATCTCTTTTCCTTCTCAAAAAGGCCATGTCCTTCCTCTGGGACTTGTTGGACTGTCAGGCAGAACAATCTACCTCATGCGTGCTCCACCCCGTTCTGCTCGGTCTTCATTTTCACAATCAGAAAATAAGGAGATTCTTCATGCTTAGCTAATATTTACAGAATATTTACAGGGATTATTTTTTCCTCTTCTGTTTCTTTCTGCCTTTTCAGGAAACTTTATTTTCCCTTCAACTTCTAATTTCTGTATCCTTTCATACCACTTGATTTTGTGTTTTATTTGAAAACAAACAAACAAACAAACAAACATAAAATACCCTGTGGTAGTGTCTATTTTCATGTGTGTCTTCAGACAACATACATTAAATTTGGGTGTTTGGAGAAATATATTTAAGTCTTGGGTGTACTTACGCAGCAACAAAAGGTGTGTCTGCTTTAACTTGGCAAATCCATGCTTTAATCAGGGTAGGGCACACAAAGAAATATTTGAAGAGACAGGTTTATGGATTGCCAGCACAATTTAGTGACAGAAATCTGTGTGTAATGTACATGAACCTTCGCTG
Organism: Rhabdornis inornatus; assembly: GCA_013397075.1. NCBI lineage: Eukaryota > Metazoa > Chordata > Aves > Passeriformes > Rhabdornithidae > Rhabdornis > Rhabdornis inornatus. The sequence goes on from VWZS01003876.1 coordinate 3,222, forward strand.
CACATTGGTCTTGTTTACCGTCTTGGCTCTAAGCTTTGCGTCTTTTACTCTGAGCAGAATGAGCAGGTAAACAGTTGGAGGCTTCCTAGCGTGTGTTGCCAGAATCTGCACCTCCATTTCTGACATTACTTGCTTAACATCTCTTAAAGTTTGACTCATACTCATATAGCAAATGGCTGGTATCATAACAGTGTTGCTGCTTCTCCTGCTGTTTGCCATTGGTCCTGGGCCAGAATTTGCCACAGTTACTGAAGGTATGAGAGTGTATGCGGTCCATAGTTACTGAATTGGAAACCTATTAGAGAGTCTAAAACTGCTGGTAATGTGGGGTCACTGTGCCCTGGGAAATGGCAAATATGTGTGCACATGCTCTCTTTCAGTGGCTGGGAAAGTGGTAGTTTTCAGTAATAAAATGGCACAGGCTGAATGTGACCGCTTCTGAGACCAGATCCTGAGGCAGACAAAGCCTTGTTCACCCCTACTGAGGCGGTTGATTACTAATCCCTGTGCTATATGTGGTGACTGCTCCTGTCTAATAAAGAATGTGGCTTTTGCCATAGTGTACTTACTTTTATAAGTGTGCTGCAGCAAAAACCATATCCTTTTTAGAAAGGAGCAGTCACAGTACATAAAACTTTATGGCTTTTGAGTTATTTAAGTGCATGGTTGAGGAATATCTGTCTGCTTAGATGTCTTATCCATATATTCTCTCTATGGAATCAATCACCATAAGTATTTAAATAAAGGCAATCACTTTTATTGTTGGATAATTGTTTCATATAATTTTTTTCCTTAAAAATTATAACTGCTGTGAAGTCATGTATACCCAGTTTCTAATCATACCTATGTTTCTTTGGTTTGTTTAAAAATGTGTAGTGTCATGTTTTGGATAAGTGGTATAGCCATTCAAATTACAGACAACGTTGAACTAATGCACAGGAAATCCTTATTATCTGGTCTCTCTTGATCATTAAAGTAACCTCTCTGTGTGTCTATTTGTTTGTAGGAAGCTTAGCATCATATCATGCACCAAATGCTTCAATTAGGTTACTTATCTTGGCTGCTGGTGTTTCTTCTTCATTGCTGGTTCAAACAGTAACATGGTGGTCAGGAAACAGTTTACAAAGGTATTTTCTTTTACTGATGTCATTCAACTGATGTTTCTTTATATTAAAAGCTCTTTTCTCCTTTTTTTTAATCCCCCAAATGCCTCACTATTTCAAAAACTGATTCTTATAGGTTCATCAGGATATGGGGCTTCATGCTAGGTAAGATAGTGCTCCTTGTTCTTCGTATCTGGTACACATCACTTAATCCAGTCTGGAGCTCACAAGTTGCCAATACTATCATACTGACAGTTGGTTTTGTAGCAGCAATGGAGAGAATTCTTTCAGGTAAGCATATTACAGCAAAGATGGTGGTTATGAAGATAATGTAAATATACCTAGCTATGTGACTCTGTGTTTTGATTCTTTGATTTTTTTTTCTCAACATAATCTGGTTTTAGACCTACTGCATGAGCATTGCAGGCTATAGAAGTCGTGGGGTACTTTCATCTGCCCCTACATGGCATATGCAATTTGGCAGAACTGGTGTCACAATTCGTACAAGCTGTAATAAGTTGGTGCTAGAACTGCCTCTTTTTCCTTATTGCAGTGCCAACAATATGACAGTAACACAAACAAAGGCATAAGATAGACCGATAAAACCAGAATGGATTATTGTCTTTCCAGCATGAAACATTTGTGGTGTTTTTTTTTGTTATGTTAATTCAATTTGCACTTTGAGTTTCTCTGCCAGTGCATATCTTTTAACAGAGAAAGGAAGACAGGACAAAGTTGGGAACAGCTGATATGTGAAAAGAAACAGAAAGAATTGGAGGACTGGACAAGTTGTCTGGTTAAAATTTGCCCAAGTTCTTGCAGTGTTTGCACAGAGTACACAGCAGTGAGGCTGCATAAGCTGTGGAGGTGGTATTGCCAAGGAAGACAGCAAGGTTGGGTTGGTTAGTTAAGGCAGCTCATGTTAAATCCTTAGAATCTCCTTCCTTCTTAGTATAACCTTAATGAATTAATTGAAAGATAAAACCTTATCTGTGTGTAAGTGGGTATAAATTAGCATCATGCATATTGTCTGTTAAGCTTGCATTACATGATCTAAATTAAGCTTGAGCTTTCACCAGAATTTAGAAAGGGAAACTGCTGCAGAAGATTAGGAAGGAAATCTGTCTTGTTTGTGGGTGACAAAATGATATGTCTATGCAATTAGTGGTGCTGCTTTCTCCTTAGATGAGAGAGGTTCTGAAGCACATGGATAAAAGGAGAAGGAAAGGAGTTTATTTCTGGCTTATTTGGAAGTGTCAGGTTTTGTTCTCATCAGAGTTTAGAGTTTCAGAGAACAGAAGCCTCTGAACAAATTCTAATAACTTTTCTACTGATTTTCAAAGCCAGTTTAAATATTTAAATTCCAGTATTATGGAAAATAATCAGATGGGCAGGTTGGCATTTCACACTTATAGTGAGTATATTTTCTTGACAGACCTAAGATTGTTAGTAAAGATTTTAAATTTTATTTCGTGTTATCAATTTCTGATAATACAACCCTAATCAGATAATTTAGCTTTTATGCATGTAATTTATTCTAGTAAATTTGTGATTTTGGCTATTTCTTTTTCTCAGGAACTCTTGCTAATAGGATTTGACAGTTTGCTTAGCTATTCTGTTTCTAGGTGGAAATCTTCTTATTCTGATTCTAGGTGGAGACAAGAGGAAACAAGAAACAAAAAAACCTGATAATGTGGTTAGAGAGACTGCTTCCCATCCTCATTGGTTTTTATCAGGGATTGCTTTTGGCAGCCTCATGTTCCTCACTCTGTGGATATTTGGGGAGGTTTCTTTAATTTCTAGATGGGCAGTAAGTGGACATCCACATACAGGTCCAGATCCTAATCCATATGGGTAAGTGCATTATTATTATTATTATTATTACAACAAAATTGTAATCAAAATCCAGTGCTGTAGTGGGTAACAAATTAAAACTCAACCCAATGATGGTATAAGAATTTAGACAGAAAAAAGTGGATACAAGGTGTTTCACACAGAGGATTAATTTGTCCTTTGAGATATCTCTGAGCATTTTTTCCAGACCTTAAAATTTTCTGATACAAAATTACTTTTATTTCAGCACTAAAATCTTGGTTTGCCACATATCAAAACAATTTTTAGATTAGGACTGAGGTTCAAGGACTTATGAATGCAGTGCATCTATAATATGCAGTAAATCAGTCTAGCAGTTGGCTTCAGAGAGGAGATGATCAGAGATGCATGCACAAAGTATAAATAAACTGTGAAATATTAAAATATATACTTCAGTAGAAGTTTTGATTAGTAGGAATGTAGTCTTACTGCTGTGTGTGGTTTATTCAGGTTCCAAAATCTAGAAAGACACTGAATTAGTTGTTCTGAGTCAACTACATGTGATGGCAGGTGACACAGTTTATAATTTGAATTGGTATACAAAAGAGCTCCCCAAGACTGAGAGCAGCGTTAGATGCTGTAGGATTCCTTATTTGACATGAAGAAAATACTTCTGTTTGGGGTGGATTCTTTCCTCTCCTTTTCCCTGAGTTGTTTTTGCCTTTTGTACCAAGATTTCAGGGGACTGCTTTTGCTGCTGAACACAGCTCACTTATACATTACAGTAAATGCCATTATTTTTGCATCCAATAAAGGGAAGAAAATGTAGCTGGGTATGAGCAAAATTTAGCTTTGTTTAAAGTACAAGAATTATACAGGACCCTCATCTGTATGTCTAGAAGTTTCTTTTTCAACGTCAGGTGTTCTTAAAATCATATTAGTGCATGCTTTCTTCTTATTGTTGTATCAGAGGTACAGTTCTGTTGGGCCTTGCTCATGGATTGATGCTTTCATTTTGGAGCTGGTCTTCTGTCATCAATTTCGCCTTGTTTCTCATAGGTGAGTGCAAATCCTGAGCAGTTTCTGTCTGTTACCTTATTCCCTACCTGACACCACATCTCAGAAAAGTGTGCCTGATCAAAGCCTCCTTTTCTCTTGCCATTGACTGTAGTACACGTTTGTCTGACCAGCTGACTAAGAGTTACAGGCCAAATCTCCAGGCCATTGCAGAGCAGTGTTACTGTCTTCAGAAGTCTTGTTAAGGTTCTGTTCCCTTGAGCTGCATCTCAGTCTGACCATCTGCACTGTATAACAGTCGGACTTGATGATCTTAGAGGTGTTTTCCAACCTTAGTGATTCTGTGATAAGGCCACATCTAGGGTTATGGGGTCGAGATGACAGAAGCCTCTCAATTCCACAGAAGGCAAAATAACTTGTAATTTAGCAAGCAGTCTACTGGAGATAAGCTTGCCTCCTGTCTCTTCATTTGCCAGGTTCTGCAGGCAGTAAAATAGTATGAATAGGCAGGTTTTAGTGTTAAGAAATGTGTGTGCAGATTGTAATGTAAGCATGAGCATTTGATTTTTGATGTACACACATTGCTTATTTAAAACAAGCACAGAAAGGTTCTTTAGTTGATTCAAGCATTGTATTCTGAAATGCTCAGAACCTTGATGTATAAGAGTTAAATATTAAAAGTGTTTCTATATATTTGCTTTTGTGATGTGACAGTAAATATTCGTACCTACAATAATGTTTTAAAATTAATTTGTCCCATTATAGAGAGGTTCTGTGGTTGTTAATGTTCTGTTTAAGGTCAAATCACTATATCAAAGATAGCATGGTAAGTCAAGGATCTCACAGTTAGTAAAAGATTAATAGTTGCTTTCTTGCTCATCCTATGGTTATCTACAGGGAAAGATCAGGAAAATATATGTTTTCTCTTCATATTAATCTATTTGATTCTTTATGTCTTATGGTAAAAAAGATTCATAATTGACAGACCTGTTACTCTCTTAAGAACTGCATCATTCCTCTGTTGTGCTGAAGAACTCTTTAAAAAAAAACTGTTCTGTTTTGCCTCTTGATGATGTTTCTCTGCCCTCTTTTTGTTGTACTGTTTTCAGCTGAATAGGTAATGTTTAAAAGAATGAGATATTGTGAAAAATAAAATACTGTCTTTGGCTACTGTGAATAACTGCCCTTCTAGTGATGCAGATTTCATGGCTGGAAAGCAGATTTATATTTCCCAGACTCTATTTTTGTTGCTAGCCATTATATGGAAATGAGTGTGATGGATGAAATACCTGACTGAGACTTACTCTATTCTTTTCTACCCCTTCACAGGTTTGGCATCTTCAGCTGGTCTCCTTTATTTACATACCTGGAGTGCTGCTGTTGCAGGCAACATTCTTGGTCTCTTTACTATGTGTGTGTGGCCTCAACTAGCTGGACGCTTTGTCAGCTGTCGGCATCCTGGGAAAGCCATGAGTACAGCCATGTTTGCCTATGTTCTTGAATTATTCTTCTGTGTATGGTGTACAGCTTATAAATTTGTACCTGGAGGAGTTTACCTTCGGGAAAGCTCCCATCTTCTTCTAGGTACATTTGTGATAATAAACAAATACAAATATGCTTGCTTTAGCCTCAGGCAGACATGTGAAATGTATCTAGTATATAAAGAGTCTTTTCAAATGCTCAGTTACTGTTTACTTGCTTACTGTGGTAAGAATTTCAGTGCAAAAATTAATGAGACACACAAAAAATAATCTACTTGTTTCTTTACTGTTAGAAATAGTCAAAGGCATGGACAGAAAATGGAATTCAGTAAAGGGAAAATGACAAAGTGGAAAAATGTCTGATAACTAAAGCATGCAGTGGAGGAAGAGATCTGTTAATCAGTCACCCTAAAAATATGGCTGCAGTCCAGGGTGTGAATGCATAAATATGCTGGCTACCTAAGGTAGCAGTGCCTCAGGTAACAGGGTAGCTGCTGGGACTGTAATGTAATTCAGTGCATTATTTAGCATTATTTGCTCTGCAGAGCAAAGTGCAGCATCCTGCTGATCTAGCTAGTCTACGTTGGAGACCTGAATTTCTTTCCTGTGTGGCTCTACCTTATGTTTTGTGGACACACCAGCATATTTGGGGGAATTCACATGAGCCTTTAGCATCAGAAACACGTGAACAGGACAGGCAGAAAATAAATTTTCAGGTATTTGCAAATAAGGAAGAACTGAGTTGAGAAAATATAAAGGCTTTAGCAAAATGATCACTTGATGAGGGTGGAGATGTGGAAAGGAAACCAACCCTTCCTGGTTTTGTCTCCAGAACTATTTTCCCAATAGGTTCTAACATGTTTCAATGGCATATTTTACTAACTATATTTAAACAATGCCAAACATTGTCTTGGGCTAATTTTGTGGGATGCTTTTTTAAATGTGAGGCATTAGCCTATATTTTATTTGGAAAGGAATAATAAACGCTGTGCTTAACTTGTTGCTCTGGAGGTTTCAGATTTCATAGATGTCTTTGCAACCATGTTGTGTCACTCCAGTTTCTTCCTCTCCATATGTGTTTCTTATATTACAGCATTCACATGAGGGATTTGAGTTCATTATGTTTTGAGGAGAATTTAATTCCATTATTGCATTATTTCCTTTGTTCTGAAAGCACTCTGAGGAGTCTTCAGAAACAGTTACCTTAGCTAATTAAATTTAATTTTTGAAGTTATATGAAGAAAGCATGTGGTAGAGGAGTGTCAAATGCTTTCTTGAGTAATGCTTTCACAAAAGAAATACTTTTATTCAAAATTCCTCTCTGTTACTTCCTTTAAAAAACACACTTGAGATTAATTTACCTGGCATGATCACTGGGTAGTAAAAGAGAGATGGCTCTAATTTTCTCTTTGGTAAAGAAAACTATAAATGGAACACATCTCAGCTGATGGCACTATGTGAGTTTAAATTCCATCTGAGAATCCATATCTTTTTGATTCCATTCCATAGCTTATCAAAGATTATACCATGAGACTGTGTATTTGTTGCTGTTCTTTTACCCTTACAGCTTGGCTTTCTGGCAAACTGCTTGTTTTCTTCTGGTTTCTTCCAGGTGCAAGTGCTATTTCTTCCTTTCTTCTCCTGTCCAATATCCTGCCTTTCTCTTGCTGCAGTTTGGGTAGGGAACTACACCAGGAAAAGTGACAATGAAAGTAAGATCACTATATTCAAAACTTCTGTGCTGCTTCATTTCGATGTGATATAATGCTGAGGGTTCAGATTCCTAATCTTCATCAACTTTAATGGCTGTGAATCTGTCACCCTTTGAGAATGGTTTTGTGCATTCCCTTTTGTTGTGCTAGACCCAGTGTCCTGGTTTGCAAACTTTCACTACAACTAATGTAACAAGTAAGGGAAATAAAAAAGTACTGAGTAATATTTAGCTATTACTCTGAAGTAAAATATGGCTTCTATAATTAATTAACTGTGCCACAAAGATATTAAGGGCATATATCTTCTCCAGCAGAGCTCTTATCCAGTTCATTATCCTCCCATGCTTCCTTTGAAAGTAATTGGATTCTTTATCTCATTAGGGATTGGAAAAGACCTTGTACTATTAGTCTGAGCTACTTGTTGAAAAGATACCATCCCCACGCATTGCAGCAGTTAGTGCAATGAAGTTGCTTACTGGCGTTTAAAATGTATCTATAGGTGTGTTTAGTTCTCTGTTCTTAGAAAAGCAGAACTACTTCTGTTGGCTCTGGAGTTCCATAATACAAGTTGCTGCCATGTAAAATTGACCTTCCAACCTGCTGCAGTCTTCTTACACTGTTTTGTAACAAAGTGTTGAGCAATTGCTTTTGTAGTTTCTATAGGAAAAATGTGTTACTTGTATCTTGGTGACAGAGCAGCTCATTTTCAAAGATAATGGATATGTGCAATCATCAATGTACTTTTTTCATCCAGCTGTTATTTTAAGGTTCCATAATATGTAGGTGTAATTCAATTGTTCTTGTCCAGGTTAATTTCAGTAAACTTTGAAAACAGTGGGCCCAGCTGAGAGTTGTAGCCATCAATAGGGCCTGGAAGTATTTTAGCATAATTTATTTGCCATGTGTTAGCCTTTTTGACATAATACCCTGGAACTGCAAATCAGTCTTTACTTGTGAGTGCTGACAATAAATCTCATAGTTCCTGCATTGCCTCATTAGGTATGGCATTTGTCTGCATTTTGCTTTGAAGCATTTCTGTTGTTGGAACCATAAGGTTGTTGTGTTGTAACACAACAGCTGGGAGTTTATAAAAAATGTGTTTATGAGCAATGTTTAATATGTTAAAGGTCTGTGAAAAAAATAATTACTTATATTTTTACAGGTTTTATAATGTTATGTATTGGGGTAGACATTCTAACAGGACCCAAGAAAGACCTTAGCTCTGTCTTTGAAGTGAAAAGCAATCAAAAACCATTCTTCAAAAAGAGTAAAAACTATATTAAACTATGTAAGTATAATTTTACTTCCTTTTCTCCGTGACTCTAGGAATACTGTTGGAAGAAAAAAAAATAACACTGTGGAGTATTTGCTCAGATGTTTTAGAAATGCTTTTTTGGTACTAGTTTTAGAAACAGACTGGTAGTTGGTATTTCCCTAGTTCCAGGTTAATGATGACATATACTGCTGGAGGACCTGACTCACTGTGCTTATGACTGACAGAGGCTATTCCTGGAATGTGTTAAACAGAGACAAGAAAGTGGGCAAAAACCAAAATGTGAAAATGGTTTCAGCATCATCAGTAGTTTCATTTTAGTGGTTGAGGAGGAGGCTTCTCTGGATCTTGGGGTTTACACTGTGGGTACAAAAGCTATGAATGATTTCCCAGCCATCCAGTACAGCAATTTTGAGGTGGTGCAGTGTGACAGCACTGCTAGGGCTGTGTGAGCTTGCTGGCAGTGTGGTGGCACTCGCTGGCTCAGAGCTGGTGTACAGTACAGGGATCCCAGATTTTCAGATTATATGTATGGGGTCTGCTTTTCTCCTTAGGTTTTGAAGAGAAATGAAAATCAAATGTTTGAGATTTTATCACTTTTTGGCTCTTAAACCATACAAATGTTTTCAACTATTTCTCTACAATCATTTGATCCAGTGATTAGTTTTCATTGTCAGCTTACTGTTTCTAAAGAAAAACATCTGTCAATAGCATGAAGTTTGTAAGAAGAAAAAAATGCAAGGCATGAGGGCATGGTAACCCTACAGAGTACAGGATGCTGAAGTTTCCAATTCATGCATCTTTTCTTCTGTGACTTTGGATCAAATCGCTTGCCATTTGTGTATATGTTGCTGCATTTGGAAAAAGGGGATAACAGTGTTTCACAGTTTTTCAGGGCTGTTTCTGGAATCTTTATGGAGGTCTTGACCCTGTATACTGCGGGGCCAAAAGAATGTGGCCTGTGAGAGTTTGTGTGTCAGAGAACATGAGCACCAGTTCAAGTGGTTTGCATATTACTGCTAAGAAACATTTCACAAAAGTAAATTAATATTTCAAAATATTACCTGTCACAAAGCACAGCCCTTGCTCAGCTAATCTTGTAATGTTGCACAAGTACCTCTTGTACTTCCTCATCATGCTCAGACTTGTACTGTTTCTCAGCTTCTACTCTAAGCACCTTTGTGTCTTGCAGAGTGTGAAATTGCTTGACATGTGCTAATATAAGTAGCATGTCCTTCTTTCTGACATCTTCCATTATAAAATGTCTTTAAATTTTACACAAAACCCTTCTAGAAAACTTGCATTAAAATAATTTCATATTTTTTAAAATATATGAGGGGATAAACTGAAGTTACTGAAATCATTGTAGATAGCATATGCCACTGTGTAAATGAAATTACTGCAGAGGGCTTTGATCATCAAATTATATTGTGCTGAATGATGAGAGCTCTTAAGTGCACACTGTGGTTATTTGTAATGCTGTAGGAGCAGCTAGAAAGCTCTGAATATGCTTTCGATTTGCACTGTCTTTCCAAGAGTGTGTTAAACAAATGACCACTCTGTAAGTCTGGCAAGAATCACATCTTTCTGATATCTAAAGGCTTGCGAAGTAAACTAAATTTTGTTCCACACATTCTATTAATATAAGACAAAAATTGTGTACTATAAATGCATATTTGCACACAGAGGGGAAAACACTGAAGGGTTTACTTGGTGCTCTTACTCATGCCCTTCAGTGAATTCTTCAGTAAGTGTAATTTTTACATAACTACTCCATGGAATTTTGGTACATTTTATCTGGTCAGCATGTTGTGTTTTGGAGAGTGTGTTTTGACACAAATACATTTTTTGCATGCATAGATACTGCCTTGATCTGGTGTTGTCACTTAAATGGACACATTTCTCATTCTGTGAATATCACACCTTATAATAAGTGTCCTGTTTAACAGCAATAATAGCATTATTTTTCTTGAATTAAAAACATTTTTTCTGTATTTTTCTGTTTCAAGTATTGTGGCTGTTTGTTGGTGTTGGTTTGCTTGGATTGGGTTTACGTTACAGAACTTACCAGAAGAAGTTGGGCCAAGGGGTGAGTAGGGGGTTTGTGAGAATGGTAACTTTCAAGTATACAGTAAAATGTGTGTGTGATAGCTTAGGTGTGTTAATTGTTGCTGAAGAAATCTTTGTAACCAAGTATTCAGAAAAACTAATGCATAAATGAAGATGCAAAAATTTAATTTACAAATTCATGTCAAATTGAAATGTCCGGGTCTTTGTAGATTTATAGTGATGCTATGAAGGAAAAAATATTTTGAAAATTTGAGAGATTCTTGTCTCATATGTTAAATTTGGACATTACTTTTAAAAATTAGTTTATTTGAACTGTATTCAAACTGGACAATGCTGTTAACAGCCTGATCCCATGTAGGGGGAGTTTGAACTGATAACTTCCTGAAGTTTCTTCCAGGTGAGGGAATTCTATGGTTCTATATTATATCATAATCCTGAATTGAAGCTCTCTGAAAAGTTCATTGAAATAGATTATATTTAGACTAGGTAGGGAAATTGAATAAAAATTTGAAGATTCCAGTTTTCTATCTTGCAAGAAAATAGGTACTGCAAAGGTAATAAATAACAAGATGGTTAACACTCATGGAGTTCAGTGTTAGAGTCACAAATGCACACAGATTTATATGGTTGGGCTTCTTTTTTCAATTAATTCAAGTTTGTAGTACCTTACTGTGTTGCAAAAAGTGGTTAGTTCCTCTTAGTAAGATGAAAAAATGCATTGTCTCTTTCCTCTTCATTTGTTTACTCTTACTTGTACAAATTCATTTTAAGTATGATGGCTTTTATTCCCTTGTTAATAGCAGATTTGGTCTTTTGTAATTCCGGCAGCTTTATTACGAAGATATATTGGTTAAAACATCTATTCTTGTATGTCTTTTATGGCACTATGTGTCTGGTGTTGTTTACTGCAAAGCTATAATATGTAAAATTCAAATTTTATTTTACTTTTTTCCATTTATTTTTTGAGGTTCCCAAAAGAGATTTCTCTGCTCTGATCTGGCCTTTTAGATTTGGATATGACAATGAAGGATGGTCTAATTTGGAAGGCTCAGCTAATTTGCTTAATCAGACAGGTAACTCTTTTTTCACTACTTCATTTATATTTGGGAGGATTCATCTGAAGAGACAGAAGTGAAAACACATGCTTGGTAACTGAGGCCATTTTTGCATTAACACAAAAACCTGTATTTAATGGTTTTCTCATCAATTGGTGAACTGTTCCAATACAACACTTCCATCAAAAATCCATTTGCAGAGGTGATAATTTGTTTAATATGTTTTAAAGAGGTTTCTGGTCAGAGGAAACACTTTATTTCTTATTTGGAGTTTTCTTCTCATACTGCTGATGAGTTGCTGGTCTACAGAGAAATTCTTTGCATAAATGAAATAATATCCTTTTAGATAAAATACAGTTGTATGTACAAAGGTAAATATACTTTTATATAAAGTACAATGTTTTGTAACTTCTCTGTGGGTTTTTTCAGATGTGAAACATTATATAATTCCTAAAGGGTGTGAAAATCAAATGCCCTAAACAATGAATACAGAGAAGAAACAGAGAAGCCTGTTTCCATCACTGAACCAGAGCAATGTATGCAAGAAAAGTAGCGATTGTAGCTTGGTTATCATGGTTTTACTGTAAAGAAGAGTGTCTGAACTGTTGCTCTTGGGCAGGATTTTGGTTGGAAAATTAGCTATAGGAAATGAAGAATTTGGACCCAAGAAGAGTGCTATTGCAGAGGGCATTGAAAGGAATTGGCCAGTAGTGCTTGTAGGTGTTACTTTTTCCTGTGATACCCATGAGATAGGGTAGACAGGGGACTGACAGTTTGAGATCTAAATCAATTCAGGGAATTAGGAAATGTCCATGCTGCCATTCCAGCATTTGTTGTTCTCCAGTCCACCACAGGATTTTCCTGAGCAGCTCAGGCTTTACAGACCCAAGCAACGAAAACACAGTGGCAGGTACTCTTACTAAGTAAGAACACTTAGTATTCTTCTACATAAGTAATTCTATAGTTCATGTCTGGGTGATTATTTATCTTTGCATATTTATTTATGAATTTTAATGAATACATTAATTTCTGGTATCTATAGTTTAAATGAATGAATGTTAGACAAAGTGATTATCTGGTTATGTCCATTGGCATTTCTTTAGGGTAATGAAATATCACTTCTAAAAAAGACAATTGGTAAGCCAAAAAGGCAGTAAATTCCAAAATATAAATTAATAAATCATCATTTCTGATAGGTGGAAATGGTATTCTGGAGTTTTGTGGAGTTTATATAAAATACTACAGTAACATTCTCAGTAAATGCATTCAGAGTTCAGCTAGAAATTCCTATAAGAAGGGTTTCTGATTTTGAGAGCCACAGAGAAAAGTGGCTATCTGCTTTAGGATAGGGGTTGTCTTTAAAGGTGTGGTGGATGTGCATTCCTTGGGCTCACCTCTCTGTTGGAATAGTGAAGATGCAACATGTAATGGCTTTTGTGACTGGAATTTCTGTCCAGCCCTGGAGGGATCCACCATCAACCCTTCTTAATGGTTTCAGTTACTGTTTCTGTGATCAGCATGTATGCTACTGACGTAGAAGGAAAAACCTGGGAATCCACTGAAGAACTCTGAGCTCTGATTTTCCCTGCTGACAATGCTTTACACTGCTGCATATGATATTTCAAAAGCAAAAAAATCTTCTGTGGTGCTGGATGGTCATAATTCCTTATGGAAGGGCTGTGAATGAAATGGTGACTTGATTTGCCTTCCTGTGTAGGAGAACACTCTAAGAGGGACATAATTGCAGCAAGAAGGGAGCACTTGGAGCACTTGTTGCTGCTGCAGCAGTAGTACTGACCTGCTGCTCAAGATGAGTCTGAATGGGTCAGCCATCCTGTGGGCAGTTTGCAGACTTCCCACCTTCCTTCAGGCGTGAGCATCTGTTTCTTAGATGCCAGTTCCTCCAGGGGCTGTCTAGTTCTTCCTGTATCCTGCAGTTAAAATATAGGGGAACCCATCATGTTCCCCTGGCAAAACCACACCTCTGCATGTAAACAGGGAGGGATCACAGTGCTATGAGAAAGTGAGGTGGCTGCAGATGATCAGCAATTCACTGAAGCTGCGAACCCTTCTGTTACCATGCCTTGGGGCTGATGCAAGGTTACTCTGAACTGAATAATTATTGTGGCTACAGCATCCAGCTGTGTCTTGCACAGCACCCTTTGAAGCACAATAGGATTTGGGGGTTGAAGGGAAGTGCAGATGTGTTATGTAGTGTTTGTTCATCAAATTGAAAGCAGTAGACTTGCTACTATGTTGTTAATTTGTGTGTGCACAGTATTTCTAATGCTTTTGAAATGGCACTAGGTCTGTGCAGGCCAACTGCATTCTGCAGTCTCATGTATCTCTGGTTATGCACCAGGGATGAGCTATGGCAAGCAGACACTAAATGCATCTTCATCAGAGTTTGTGTGGCCTGCAGTAGCCAAAAGTTTGGGTGTGACTTTGTTACCAATACTGACTTGCCTTGGCTGGCCCCTGAAGGGCTTGTGTCCATCCCTCTGTAATCAAAAGGCAAGTGATGACATTATGTAGTTATTTAAAAGTCCCATTTATAGGTAACAGTTATAAACGTGAAAATATTTTCTTTTTTTCCCTCCCATCTTAGAAGCAGATTTTATCACTATTATAGAGAGTGATGCCTCTAAACCATTCATTGGAAACCATGATCCAACAATGTGGCTAGGAGAAAGACTGGGATTTTATACAGATTTTGGTCCAAGCACAAGAGATCACACTTGGGGGTGAGTTATCTTTACATGCACGGTGACAGTAAATTGTTGTAAATATATTGCCCAGTACAAACTGTGCTAATACAGAAGCAAGGAATAGTTGGAATAGTCATCATGATAATCACTTGTTGAAGCTTGTGCTTTAGGATCAGGCTTTGGTTCATTAGCATTACCATGCAATGTGGATGGAGTTTTCTCATTGCTAAACATGAATTAGATTTTGGTGCCTGCCCCTCTAAGCTGTGTAGGTTTTCGTGATGCAGAAAATGGCATCCTGCCCTTTTATCTACAGATTTGGAAGTTTAGCATTCCAAGTACTATATTTGATGCTCTTTTCACATTATTTTGTTTTGGGCTATGAGAATTTTATATTTCAGACTTAAAAACATGATAGCAGTTGGAAAATGTAGCGCATCAGGAGATACGAGAAATTTTGAATTCATTGAATCTAGCTGGGGCTGTATAATGGGAAATGGGAATAGAAAGGTACATATCTGTTTGACCAGATATTTTGTGTTTAATTTTATCTTAATGCTTGACCATTTACCAGTTGCATATCTTTAATATCTTTGTCCTCTGAAAAAATACTGGCATATGATGTGGCTTTTTTTTCAGGGGGATATACACTTTTGTGGAGGCCCACACACATCTCTATGGCAGATGGAACTTCCTATGATGTTGCAATGGCTATTTAATTTTTGCCATATGTGAGGGGCATTTAGTAACTTTCTTCTTCCAGACCCTGTCTCTTTGAGGCAGATTGGGGCTGAGATTTTATTAATGAAATACATTGAAACACCTGATGGGAAATATCCAAACAGAAGCTGAAAAAAGAGAAATCTCCCATTTTAAAGATGTATTTCTACCTACTTCTACTTTTAATAAAATACCTTTTAATTTCTGGTAGTATAAAATTCTGTTTTGTCTGAAATACAGGTAATGAAAAGCTCAGTGAAAGAATTCATATTTATGGAATGATATTTCTTAGTGTAGGAATTAACTTGATAATATATTTTTAGACATGTAGTTGAGCAGTATTTTAGAGAGAAACTTTCTATATTCAGGAAAATCCACTAAGGATGATTTGTATTCTGGTCTTATAGTTTTTTTCAGTGACTGCTAGTCTGCTCACATTTATCTATTTAGTCACATCTTTGATGCTTGTAAATCATGTGATGCTTGAAAAATGTAACTTTTTGTCTCTTCTTATGTAGGATTATGGCACTATCCAGGTATCCAATTGTAAAATCGACCCATCACCTCCTTCCATCTCCAGAGGGAGAGATTGCACCTGCCATCTCCTTGACTGTCAACTTCACAGGGAAGCTGGTTGATTTTGTTGTCGCTCACTTTGGAAATGAGGAGTGTGTATTTTACTTATTTTTACATAGAGTGTACAAAGTCATGTAATGTAATTTGCAAATCTCTAGGTTTTCTTTTGTACCCTTTAAAATCTACTGCTGTAATACTGGTTCTAGCAGGGCACATTTGAAGAAATACTGACAGTTTAAAATTGGTTAAACTACTGGTTTAAAATTTTGAAGTATTTTTTAAAGTAAGGCAAATGTGTCATGCAAAACTCAGCTGAATTTACTTAGAGATTTAAAGAGACAGTTCTGAAAAATCACAACAAATTGTAGGGCTACAGATGCATCTCAGTGCAGGATAGCATCCTTCTGACTTTTTGCATGTGGAATAGATGTATTACATTCCACAATGAGTGCAGATAGGTACGGTTAGAGATAGATAACATTAATGGAAAAATGTTATTTTTTAAAAAAAAAGAGTAAGAAATCCAAAACCCCCAAGGAAGGACAGTGTTGAAACAGCAACGAAATTATCCGTCAATGTCCTTCTGAGCGTATGAAAGTGGAAATTAGAAATCTGATCTCTGAATTCAGAAAAGCAATATTATATAAATAAATCAAGTAAGTGATGGAAAAGAATAAGGTATATATTTCAATTCTTGAAAACAATGTATTGATTACTTGTGTGTAATGAATATTAATAAGAGACAGTTTTGTGAGTGCTCCACCTAGCTGTAATTTCTGTTATATTTGGTGGGATATCTAGTATGTTTGTGGCTATGTAGTAAGATTTGGAATTAAAAAAAAAAAACTGTTACAAATTATGGAGAGGCAAATTTATGGATAGGGTGCACAATATTATAACACAAAGAAGCTACTCAGAAAGCCATAGGAATTCTCTGTATCCCGTTTCCTTCCCCTGAGTAGAAACTACACCAAACCTGCAAATTGTTTATAGATTTCCCATTTATTAAACAAATACAGTTGTCAGAAATCACTCCCCATTTTTAACTCTAGAAAGGAATCTAATTCTGTGCCTCACACAGATGATTACACTTGCCTGTCTGAGAAACTGTTTGTCAAAGTAGAAGAAAATAACACTGTATTATGCCCTCGCAAAGAAATGAGATAAAGATGAAGGAAAAAATATGAGGAGACACATGGGAAATGAGTGCAAATTAGATTGTGTTTTAGAGGGGAATGAATTTTTAACTAAATACTGCACATAACTGCTCATTTTTAATATTTTTCTAATGCTGCTTAGGTTGACATAGACTATAGAATACTGAATAACTGGGTTATTTTTAAATATGATTTATAAAATGTGGGCCTCATACTATACCTGTGCCTTTGAGGTGCATTCTGGAAAGAGCAGCTAGCTGAGCAGGCAACTTCACATACACCAAGATCAGTCTTCTACTCAAGTGTTTGGAGGTTTTTTTGTCTCCTGTCTGTGTGCTCTTTCTCCCTAATACAGTTGCTTCAGTCAGAAGTACCACTATTTAGAAAGCATAGCTGCACTTAAATTGTTGTCTTCTTTGGGGTTTACAGGTTCCAAAATAATTTCTCTCTGTCAATGTTATTTAGTCCAGACTTCCAAAACCTAGAACAGAACATGATTTACACAACTGTTTAAAGTCAGTATCATGAAGAATCATAGAAAGAGAACTGCTCTTGCATTATTTTATGATAAACACTAGGGCAGGGAATGGGATCCAGTGAAGTATTTTACCAGGCTCCACTTATGCTATCACTTTTGGTCATGTTGGAACTCTTGTGTAAATCTCGTTAAAGAGATGAAATACATGCCAAATGTAATTAAGTAATGCTAATGGAATGATGTAACTCTAGTTACATTTCATAAATTATGGCACCCAGACTTTAAGACTTTATTTACTGTGATCTATCCATAAGAAATTTTTTTTAGCATGTAAGTTCTTTGTTATACACCACATCATGCTAGCTCAGTTAAATTTTAAGTGCAAGCACAGACAAAGCCTTAGATAACCAAAACACTAACATTCACATTTCTTAGTGATGGTATCAGTATTAAAAACAAAACAGTAATAGAAAATGTTGTTCCTGTAATGGATAGAAAGAGAATGTGAATTACATCTACCATGACCATGTGGTTTTTATCAAATGGAGTGATAATTTTGAATCAATGAGCTTTCTGTGAACTTTCATACTCTCTAATACTGAGCAACAAAAATGGTACCAGATTGATTTGTGGTTTACTATGTCATAGCACAAAGTGAGCTAAAATGTATATGTCTTAAAGTCTTTTCTATTTCTGTCAGAGAGGACTTGGACAGAAAACTCCAAGCAATAGCTGTTTCAAACCTGTTGAAGACTAGCTCTAAGCAAGTTGTATTTCTAGGATACATCACTTCAGCTCCTGGATCCAGAGACTATACTGAATTAATAAAAAATGGAAATGTGCAGGTAACATAAAAGTACTGCGTCTTTAGAGAAAATATATATTGGAAACACCCAGCTTAATATTTCAAATTGGTTACTTAAATATAGACAGAGAAGAAAACACATGCCCATTTTCAAATAGAATCTTTAGCTACCTTGTGATATCTTGCAGAGAAGGTGGAGTTACACAGTGAAAGAACAAGAGGCAATGGACAGCAGCTGCCCCAAGGGAAATGTCAGTTAAAAGAAATAAAAAGTTGCAGGGTTGTCAGGGATTAGAACAGGGGTCTGGTGAAGCTGTGAAATTTTCATCCTTGGACATATTCAAAAATTAGCTGCATAAGGCCCTGAGCAACCTGTCTGAAGTGACTTTAGCCATGGTTAGGAGTAGATGGCCTCTAGACAGCCTCCAAATTTTGTTATTCTTTTGTTTTAAAAATGAGCTCTGCATTAAGAGATACCAAAAAAGTTGTCTGATTTGCCCATGTCTAACAGTGAGCTTTTTTCTTTCTACCTTATTACAATGTTTCAGGCAAAATATTTTCCTGCAGTGAGTTTACACATTGGTCCTGTTACTGATTTAAAGCCTACCCAGATGAACACTTACCTTATTTGACATTTTTTCCTTTTCACTTCTAGGATATTGACAGTACAGATCGGGACAGATGGTGTAGCTATATTATGTATCGTGGACTAATAAGGTATGTTAAAGTGAATCACTTATTTGTAGGTTGAAGTATCCTTATGGTTATTAGTTTTATAATCTTTTGTGATTGTGGAAGAGTCTTACATCCCTAAACAATTATTATGGGCAGTTGGATCTATCATAAAATTATGTGAAACACTGATCTTAGGATCACAAGAACTGGTGTATCTCTGAATATAATTTGCAAGGCCGCTATTACAGGTTTCATCATTCTGTGTCAAAAGCCTTCAGATCTACTCTGTTTTGGTAGCATAAAACTACATTTTTCCAAAGCTCTGGCTTTGCAACTTCATTCTAAAATGTGAAGCCTAAGACCTAATTTGTATGTGACACAGAAGATAGAAATTTTGGACTATCATTTAGGTTTTGTTGAAGCAAAATGCTGATCTAATCCAGCCAATCTTTATGCTGGATTTAGTGGAAACTTGAACTGTGTAAGCCCGTATTGAGGCACAGGACCTATGCACTCCATATCTTTTAATACCAAATTGCTTGTAAATCATTCTCTTGGTGATATTTGGACTGGAATGGAATTCAGCTTATTCTGAATAAACTATGCAAATTCTGTCGTGTTCACAAGTTGTAAACTTGATAGCTGTCTTAACAGTATTGAGTAAAAAAGAAAAAAAGCAGCTAAAGAAAACTCAACTAAAACACTATTTGAAATTTGAATTTTTCTCATTATTCATTAAATTGATGCTTGAGTTTCTTTCTTGAATATTGAAATCTTCTCAATGAAAATTTGGTGAGTTTATGCCTGCACTCATATTCTAAAGCTGTAATTTTTAAAAAAGGTTTTTAGACATAGAACTTATTTTTATTGCCAAACACCTACGTTTTTTCAGTTTTTATGCTTCTGACATGGTGTTATGATCCTGTTTATGGAAAAGTTTCTGTTTTTTGAAGGAAAGATTCACAGAAATGAAAATGGTATTGATAAGTTAAAGCATAACTCTTGGAAAAAAAAGATACATTCATTAAGAATGTGGTGAAATTGTCTTGAGTTATTTCTTCAAACTCATTCTTCTCATATTTGATAGGCTGGGTTATGCCCGCATATCTCATGCTGGTTTAAGTGATTCAGAAGTCCAGATGGCCAAATTTAGAATCCCAGATCATGTGGATAGCTATGTTGACAATGACAGAATTGTCACTGATCCCACCCAAGTTCCCAGGGACATCCATTTCAATCCCAGGTGAGTAGGTCTCACAGGAAATAAAGGGGATGATGTACCTGGCGTCTTGTAAAAAGAAGTCTAGGAGCAAAATGATTTCTAAAGAGAGGCACTGATCAGTACCCAACTGAGCAGAAGAGTAGGAGTCAAGAACTTCTGATTTGTAATTCCATTTTTTCAATTGATTTGGCATGTACCCTGGGAAAATCAGTCTGTTGTGTCACAGCATAAATTGCAAGTAATGCTCATTTTACCCAGGCAGTTTCTGAGATTGTTTGATAGGGATATTAGCCAAGTGGTGTGGTGACTCATTTGATAGATGATTGAAGATCTCCCATGTTTCTCAGCACTTCAGAGATTGGGGTCTTAATATACTGTTACTTAGAATATCAAATACAATATGTACATTAAATACTTTTTTGCATAATAATTTTGAAACATACCATATAATTGTAGCAAAAATTAAAGAGAATGCCTGAAGCAGTATGTTGCATGAGTCAAGAAAGAAAAAAAAAAGGACTAGATTTAGTGTAAAAGAGTTATTTATTTCTAAATTGCTATCATTTTCCCACTGGCATTGCATAAGGAAGAGATATATGGAGAAAGATGTTTGTTCTGGTATTAATATCAGTGAAAGAATCATGAAGTTTGTGATAGATGTTGCCACAGAGAGATAATTCCCAGTAATGCCTTGTTTACTACTCCTAACATGCATAGTGCAGAATATATTACTTTCTCGTATACATCTAACAGCTGAGCTTACTCACTTTTTATGTACCACTCAGCCCCTGGCTTCCTGTCTAAGCAGGAGTTTGCCCAGACTTTTCCACATGATGGAACTTGCCTACAGTTAGCATTCACATTGAGATTTTTCTCAGTTGACTTCAGTGCAGAATCTTGTCCTAATTTCTTTTGTCTGCCTATAATCAGAAAATGTTTACCATATTGGAATAGATTTAACTTTTTCTGATTAACTCTACTTCTTTAGAAATACAATGGCACTGCTCTTAAATATTACTTAGCACTGACATTTTGAATAAGTACTCCATTTTACTTTTGTAAATCTGTCTACCATAATAGTCAGTTGTCAAAACGTTCATATTTAAATTTGGCATAAAAAATTACAATTTTCACCATAATTTTCAAAAGCAAGATGTACAATATTAATAACAGGGTTGATTGTTTTGATACTATGGGTGTTTAAATTGCATCTCCACTTGAAATCGGGACTAAAAACTTCACTTAAAATTTAAGTAGAAAAATGCAACACTCAGCTTTTTCAGCTGGAGTTCCAATTATAGACTGCCTCTAGCATCAGTGGAATCAATGTAATTAATTGTCTCCACTACACTCAAAGACCTTTAGTAGGAGAGAGTAAATAGAACCTGATCTACATTTAATAGAGTTGGGGCCTGTTTCTGAAATAAATTGCCTAGCACATTCAGAAGTAGGGTAGTAATTGTATGATTTAATTGCATGGGTTAAATAATGTTGTAATAGTATTGCTCTGTTGAATATTTTTCTTAGGTTTGGATCTTACAAAGATGGACATAATTATGTGCCTATTCATCATTTTCATATGAGCACTCCTAAATATTTTAAACGGATGAATTAGAGAAAGAAAATAAAATATTATTGAGACCATCAAGAAAGGCTTGTTGCTTGAAATTGAACTGGCAGCCAAAAAAAACCCAAACCACTGTTTAAGGATGAGCAACTGCCATGCTGCACAACACTGTGAATGTCTATGCTGGTGAATGTCTAATAGTTGGTGACTTTCTTCTTTAATGAGCTGCCATCACTGTTAGGGAGGGAAGATGCATGCATTTTGAAAAACTGGTATCTACCTTGGCCAGATATCTGCTTTGTATGCAACAAAGCAAGGGTGGGAGCTTACTTTGGCAAGAATTTCTTCAGCTTTTGTGGAGGTATCATATACCATGAAGTTTCAGAGTGCTGTTACTGTTATTACAATAAAAAGCTTGGCATTAGGTTTTTCAAAATAGGAATGGAACCAGTGTATTTTTAATTGGGAGATATGCAGTATGCGTTTGAAGTGTATGCATTTTTGACTCTAACAGTATTTACATGTGCTGCTGTTCTACATTTTATTCTTAAATGAATTTTACAACAATTTGCAGATAATTGATGTTCATAATACTGGAGAAAAAGAGGTGACTTTTATAGACTTAATTTTATTAACTGGACATTACACACTTCAATGCTTTTACAAAGGCAAGAGTAGAGTACCTCTGAATAATGATGATTATGAGATACCTACATGAACACACTGATGAAGAATTAAAACAGTTATGCTTTACATAACAAGGTTTCTGAGAAGGGAGAAAAGTTGATTGTAACTTTTATTTAAAATTAACCATAATAAAGGGGGAAAAATAAGCTTTGTTTCTTTTGTTTCTTCTTTGTTTCTACACTTCAGTAGGACTAAATAGAGGTGTTGATTTTTTGACCTAGGCAGTAAATTCCCTGTTATGCAACGCACATGTGACACAATGTAAAATGTTGTGTCTTCTCAGGGTCTCTTGGCAATGTCTTTTATATTTAGCTCCTGATCCTTCAGTGTATGTGCAGAGCTTCCCTTTAACAATGAGGACATCTTCAGTGTTGTCCAAAGGATGTTTCCTGCTTATGAGAAACTTGTTAGATAATTTAAGTGATGCATTCGGTTTGGAAACCACATTTGTGATGTTGGTATTTAACACTGTGTGTCTTTCCAGTAATATCTAAGCATACCATAACTGAAAGGAATAGGATATTTTGCAGGAAAGAGGGTGGATTTTTTTCTCCCTCTAATTCTTTGTCATATACTTTTAAGAACAGCTTGAACATACTCAATTTTATTGTTTCTCTATGTAAGCAAATACAGGATGTGTTTTTACCCAGGGTTTCTTGTTCTATGGAGTCAGGTAATTGCTGCCAGCACCAGACTTGTCACTTTATTCTGGTCACCTCATTTTGCTCCCTTATTTTTAGAGCTGTGTTTCTGAGAGTGAAAATGATCACTGGACAGAGGATATCTGAAAGGCATTTAAAAGTCTCAGTGGTTATGTATTCATCATCTCAGATGTAACTGACAATTAACCAGGCATTGTTGAACTAATTTCTCACCTATGGGTGCTTTGTGTGCCTTTACAAGCCCTCTGAACTCGTTCTTTGTGTGACTCTCCAGCAAGACAGGATAAATTACGTTGTGGAGTGATACAAATTATTTGCTTGCATTTTAGCAGTTTTCTTCTGCAAACACCAGTATCCCTGGTCTCTTCTTCCTCCCAGCTTGCAAAAGCAGCTGGCACTGGCACCAACGTTGCACAGTGCTCTGAGTATCCTCATTTATTTTCAGCATGCTCTCATGCACACATCCAGCCACAGGTTTGCCTTTTCATAGTCTATAGAATACATAACATTATCTTGCCACATTACTTAACATTCTCCACAGGCTGTCTCTGCAAATACCTTGTAATGTGAGCAGTTTATTAATGTGAAATGCAAGAAATTATACATATAAGTACAAAAAGCTTGAAAACTCCTATTTTTTAACAATTAAAAAATAGGATGAGGGTATTTTTCAAGAAGCTGGACAGCATAACATGACTTGCATAACAGATCAGTTTATAAATCATATCTGTATATAATCTTCAAAGTCTCTGAGCATATTTTGATGGATTTTCACAGGATTTAGACATGCTCACCCCATTAGGAAAGTTCATGTTGACAGTGAAAAAATCTAAAGTTTGAATATTCTCTTCTTCTAAGTAGCTTGTGTAGTTTAATGTATGTAATTAGTAGCTAATATTTGTTGACATTTGCATTATTTTATCAGAATGATTAAGAAAAAGCATGACCACAAACTGTTTGTATACTTCTACTGCTGTGGTTAGAATTGGGAAGCTAAAACTAAACTTTATTTGTCCTTACATCTACACATTGATCTAATCCCTGGTATCTCAGTGGTTTAGAAAAACGTGCATTATATATCTAAGTCACAACCACTGTTTCAAATTATGACAGAAATGTGCTAGAACAGGTCCTGCTGCAGAGGTGTGTGACTAATCTTTTAGTTTTCTAATCATACTCTCTTCATCTCAGCTTTCATAAGAAAGTATGTTATGAAAGAAACAGTTTGTGGATATCTTTATGCATTCAGAGATGGCATGCAAAAAAAAAAAAGTATAAATAAAGCAGTGTTTACTAAAAGTTTGAACTTTTGCTTGTGGTAAAACAGTCTAGATTACTTACCTGACTTCTAAATAATATGTATTCTGTTGTACTCCAAATGCCATCCTCTGAAATTCTGTGCAGGTCAGTTGAAGTTTGTAAGAATGTACAGGAAGAAACAGCAGTACATCAGGGGCCTTCCAGTGTGTATCTTGGAATAAGAAAAGAACTCCAGGTAACATATATGAGAGCAACTCCTGAGAGTAATTGTACTGGATTCTTCAGCAGATTCTTCCAGTGTCCTCTTACATGTATATTCCTGCCTTGACTCAGGCACAGTGACTACGGTGTTGTTACAGAGCACTCCAAAATCTGGTAGCTGCAGTTCAAACCTCTTGGGCTAAGAAAAAAACTGAAATTGTTATTTCCCATTTTCAAAAACAGTGTTGCAGCTACAAGCTGAGCAAAAAGTGGACACACCCTTTGGTTTTGAACCAGAGTTGATGTTACTGAAACAAGTTGTTGCAGCTTAAGTGTACAGATAAGCAGTTCCCACCTGTCTCACTGAAACGCAACACGGAGGATGTTCACGGTCCTCTGCTGATAGTGAGGGAGCTCTGTGACCCCAGAGAGAGGTGCTGGCTTTTTTGATGCACCCCCAGGGTTCAGGAAGAAATTCTTAGGTGCTCTCAAGCTTGAATCTCACGATGAATGAAGAGAATGTAAAATTTTAAACTGCAGCTGAAAAAGCCCTATAACTGGAATGTAAGAATTTAAGTATCAACAGCCCTGAAACATGATTTTTCTAATGTATGTAAAATGACATTTGTTTGCAGGATGTTACAGAAGGACCTTTTTGCCAAAGTAATATATCCGTGGAGCAAGTGTTAGAGAGCAGACCTTTTCACTTCAACAGGGAACAAAGTATGGGTCTATGGAAAGGGGAGATTAAAATGACCTGAACTGTTTAATGAGTAGTGCTTTAAAGCAGTTCGTGTAATCTGCAACTGCTGCTTTCTGCCACTTGAGGTCCTCTTTTGTCCCTAATTAGTATAGTTTGCTGATGCCAAGTGGGAATAACTCACAGGTGTTTTCATTGTAACTCTGAGGGTGAAAAATATTTTCAGAAGCATTGGACAAAGCTGTGTGGACTTGGATATCAGTTATCTCTTCATATCTGCAAATGATTTAGAACTGTGATTGCTGGACTTCTTGTAGACACTTTGATTATTTTCTTACAAAACCCTGCACTGTGCTTTGTTGATGCTTTATCTGCTTTCTTAATGTTCAGCAAATTGTTCTTGTAATGTTTTTCTTTTCAATAAAATTTTCTTCCTCCTCTGACTTGTAAAACACATCACAGCTTGTGATTCTGGTGCCTAAAATTAACTTTCAAGCTTCAAGTTTCTAAGCAAAGCAAGATGAATAAAAGTATGTTTTGGTTTAAGTTCGATTTCCCGGCCAACGCACCAAATAATGTCATGGTTTCCATTTGTCAATTAAGATATACTCATTTTCTGTTGTGAGACAGAACCAGGAGTAGAAGCAAGGCAGGCTTAAAACTTAAGAGGGTATAACAAGAAATTTATTAACTACACAAAGGGGAAAAAAACCCCATCCAGAATAAGATTGTCAGACTACTCTTTCCTTCCCTTTCACAACCTTCATAACAACAGAACAAACATACAAGAAACTGCTTCAATTAATTCCCAACTCAAACAGTCCCTTCTTCCGTTCACNGTATCTCTTTAAGATACAATTGCTAAAGCCATTGTATCTTAAAGAGATACAATGGCTTTAGCAATCTGGAGTCTTGATATCCTTTGGAAATAGAGTTTCCTTTTGGAAATTCTTTCTCAAAGACACATCTGCACTGTTTCTGATAGAGAAGAAGATACAACTAAGTAACTGGCTCCTCTTTCTCATGTTATCCAGTATTTTTCACAGTCTGCAATTAATTTTTTTATGTGGTTGCCATTTTAAAAAAGCAATGCACACATTAAAAAAGCAAACAATGGCAGTCTTTCTTCAGAAAAAAAGTAAAAAAGTCTGAAGTTTCAAGTTTGATCTAACAGTGTGTAAACTGGCAGATACATTTACTGCCACTCTCCACTTCCATAGTTTGTTATTCCTCTCCTGTGCACTGATGGGAACACTTGCACATATGTGTAGTAAGCCACATCTGGCTATTCAGCTAGCTGGGAAAACAAACAAACAAATAAACTAAACTAAAAGAAGTTTGAGGGGTTTATTTTGTTTGGGATTTTTTGCTTTTTAGGAGCATTGAGGCCAGACTTGCACTTTGACCTACCTTGCTATTTAGCTGTCCAAGTGATTGCACTGGCACAAAAGAAAGGACAGTTAGTATTAAGGCACTAATGGTGGAACTGCCTAAGCTGTCTCTGTCCATGTGGTGGTTCCACCCTGGCTAGATGCCAACCAAAGTCATTCAATCACTCCCCTGTGCAACCGGACAGGGGAAAGAAAATATAATGAAAGACTTGTGGGTTGAGATAAGAACAGGGAGAGATCACTCACTAGTTAGTATCATGGGCAAAACAGACTTGGGGAAATTAATTGAATTTATTGCCAATCAAAATCAGAGCAGGACAACGAGAAGTAAAATCTTAGGAGCACCTTTTCCCTGCCCCTCCCTTCTTCTGAGCTTAACTTTATTCCCAATTTTCTACTTCTCCCACACAGTGGCTCAGGGAGATGGGGAATTGGGGTTATGGTCAGTTCATCATGTGTTATTTCTGCAGCTGCTTCCTCCTCAGGGAGAGGAGTCCTTCAGCTGCTCCAGGGTGGGGTCCCTCCCACGAGATACAGTCCTACACAAACCTGAGTTCTTCCCATGCAGTTCTTCATGCCACTCTTCCATGGGGTGCAGTCCTTCAGGAAAAGGTTGCTCCAGCATGGATCTCCCACAGGGTCACAAGTCTTATCAGGACCCTGCTCCAGTGTAGGCTTCTCATGGGGCCACACCTTTCTTTTGGGAGCACCCACCTGCTGCAATGTGGGACCCTCCACAGGCTGTGGAGGATAACTGCAATCCTGTGGAGCTCCACAGGCTTCACCACAGTCTGCAGGAGAATATCAGTTCTGCCACCCAGAGCACCTCCTCCCCTTCCTTTACTGTCCCTGCTGTCTGCAGAGCTGTTTCTCTCACGTATTCTCACTCCTCACTTCTCTGGCCACGACTACATCTGCTCATTACTTGTCTTCCCTTCTTAAATAATGTTACCATGGAGGCATTACCCCCATCACTGATTTGTCTGTCTTGGAGCTGCCTGGCCTTGGCTTTGTCAGACATAGGGGAAGTTTCTAGCAGCTTCTCACAGAAAGCCACTCCTGTAGTCCTGCTATCAGAACCTTGCCAAGCAACCCAATACAACGATTGATCAGCCAAGACCTGATTGATCTGCTCTATGTAAAATGAAGCATTTCTGGATTTTATAAACTCAGGCTTCAGAAAGGAAATACAGGCCTGATTTTGTAGCATCTGTTGGCTTGGAGACCTCCATAGTAGTTTACAGCTAGTGGTAACAAAGGGGGTTATTTATAACTTCTTGAGGTTGGAATGAAGGTGCATGTTTTAATGGGTCTTGTTCTCATGGGGCAGGCCTTTTCTGGCTGATGCATGAATCCCCTGTTTAGCAGGCAGAAGCTAAGAAAACAAGGTTTCTTTTATGTTTCCCTATGGATTTCTTTGCAGATCTAATTTTTAAGGGTCAGGGATTATACTTGTGCATTCAAAAATACACTGAAGTTTTGAAATAGGCTTGTCAAACCTATTTGCTTTACAGTTTAGAATTAAAGTAGTTACAGAAGCTGTAGTCTAAGGAAATATTTTTAAGGCCAAGCAGAATCTTTCATTTTAGACTAATATAAATGGGGGGAAAGTACAAACCTTTCTGTCTTCAGATACAACCAAAAAGGGTTTTTCTGTGCCACCTTTCTTTACATCATATCAATTTACAACTTTGCAAGGCATGGAAGATATTTTCTTTTTGAATATGTTTTTGTTCTGAACTAGCAGCCTGCATGCTTTTTATGGTCAAGTGAACAAACAGACACCCCTAAAGGAATTGTTCCTCTTAAGCCAGAATTAGATCAGATGAACTACTCAATGGTGCCCCTATTGGATATAAGAACTTGGGATGACACATACTAATGTGAATGTCTGGCATGTGGGATGTTACAGAACTACCAAAGAAGTGAAACCTAGCTTGCATTGCATTATAGTTGTTATTTTTCTGCAGAGGTTTCACAGAATCGCAGAATATTCTGAATTGGAAGGGATTCTCAAGGATCACCGAGTCCAGGTCTCAAGTAAATGGTTCATACGGGAACTGAACTCCAACCTTAGCATTATTAACGCCAACTAACTGAGCTAAAGAAAAGATGATGAAAATAGGAAAATATCCTGAGATAGAGGCAGGAAGTTCTATAGAAATAATTTCAACAAGTTAGTAAGTAAGAATTTCATATAATTCGAGGTTTCATTGCTCTGACGTGAGTTTAAGTACATAACTTTTGAAAAGCTGATTCATTTTCTTGAGGGCTCCATCCTGTCCTCTGTAAAACAGGCAGTGGAAAACACGGGCAAAATAAATCATCTGCACTTCCACATTCTGACTCAGTGAGTAAGGCAAAGTTTACAAAAAAACTCAAAGAAACTCAAACAAGCCTGTGGTAATTCAGGACTGTATGTTAATGCATTACTCCAAAGGGACAAATTACCTTAAATCTGGCATTCAGTTTCATAGTCCTTGACTTTCTTTTAACTTAACCTCTTAGCGGAAGGGTTTCTGTCTTTACTTGTCTCCACTGTGCACAGACGCTGCTCTAGCAGTCTCTTCGCATCTGTGTTTCAGCGCCGAGGAGTGCCAGGGACGGTATTTATTCCCGGAACGACCCGGGATGCTGAGCTCGCATGCTAAGCAGCAATGACCTGCAGGGTGTCTTCCTCCCCCAGCTCAGGGATGGCGACCTCTTTGTGCAAGGAGAGGGAAAGGAAGGTGGCTCCATGCACTGGATTTCTAGGATCGAGAACAATATCTAGCGGGAGCATGAGCCGCTGCGATCGTCCCGCAAGGAGCACTCCCGGCCCCAGGTATCCCCACCGCCCATCCTGCCGCTGCTGTAACATTGACCTGACACTTGTGTGCGTTCGGCTGGCGTTGGCGGCTTGCCATTTGTTCTCCTTTGGAAGAGGGAGATGGAAGAAACAAGGAATTCTTTCTAGACTATCCCGTGATTTGGCCACACCGCGTGGAGATCACAGAGCAACAAGAAAGTGCCGCAGTCCGGCCCCCCCCCCCGGCCCGGGCACTCCCCGCCCGCGGCCCCTGAAGGGCGGGGCAGTCACCGGGCCACGCCCCCTTCCCCCATAGCCAATCGCATCAGTGAGCGGGCGCGGCCCTTGGTCCTCATAGCCAATCAGCGCCGCGGATGACACAAAGTGGTGCTCTTTGCACGCGCTTTAAAGGCCGGAAAAAACTGGCAGTGCCAGAGCCCAGTCAGAGCGGAGAGGGGCGTGGCCGGCTCAGCCTGCTGCCCAATGGGAGGCTGGGGAGGTGCTGCGGGGAAGGTGGCAGGAGAGTGGCAGGAGCCTCACCCAGTAAGAGGGCGGGACTCGCCGCGTAACCCGGCAGCCCGGACCAATGGGCGCGGGCAATGGGCGGGGCGGGGGTGTCCGTGCCCAGGCTCTGGATTGGGAGCAGGGTAGGAGCCGGGCTGGGCCGGCAGCGTGTGCAGCGCTGCACGAAAATGCACTCGGATGCCGCTGCTGTCAGTGAGTAGCGCCGCGGCCGGGCCCGCCGCCCGCCCCGCTGCCCGGCCGAAAGAACCGCTCGGCTGGGGGCGGCTTCTCTTGCCCCTGACCCGTGAGGCTTGGCCGAACGCGCCACCGGGACTCCCGATGCTGGGGAACGGTTCAGGCCCGTGGGTGCGGGACCGCTGAGGAGCCGGGCGGTGTGTGCGCGTGCCTGGCAGTGGGACCCCCGCGGGGACAGCGCGAGCCCCGCGGCCCTCAGCGCGCTCCCCCGCGGGGCGGGGGAGGGAGCTGGCGGGGGCAGGAGCGGGCGGGGGCTGCCGCACTGGAGAGGGCTGGGGGCGCTCGGAGGGTGTGACGCAGTTTGCCTGACCCAGCTGGCAAGCGAGTGAGGCTGCGGCCGGCCCTCGTGGCTGGCCGTGCGAGAGCCGGGACTGCCGAGGGGAGCGCGAGCTGCGGAGCTGCGTGTGTAGGGGGAAGAGGGGCGGGGGTGAATTCAGCGGGTTCCGCCGGGCCAGTGCGGGAGAACCGGGCTGCTTGTGCGGGGGACTGGAGCCGCGGCGCATGGTGGGAGGTGGAGTCCCTGCGGCGGTGCCCCCGCGCAGCGGGGCTGCGCGGCGGACTACAACTTCCAGCGGGCCCTGCGGCGACGCGGCGGGCTGCCCCCGCCCCCCGGACCCTCGGCCGTCCCCGCCCGCGCTGGGGAGCACGGGGGGATCGCGCCGCTTGTTTTGGAGGAGCGTAGTGAGGCTTTGTCTCCGCAGTAGAGTTTCTGGCTGTGCGTTCCGAGCAGTAGGGACCGCCTGATGTAGACGGGTTGCATGGCGCACGGGGTCACACATCTGCGTGGCCGTGGGGTGGCCAGGGTTCAGGGACAAGCACCGTCCGTGTCCGCTGGAGACCAGGTTGTCTTCCCGAGCACAAAGCTGCCCTGCCACAACGGCAGGTTTCCCTGTGAAATCCCCCAGGAACGTGTTCTCACTGCCAAAGGAGTTGCAGCTCTGAGATGCTTTATTGCTGTAGAACTTGCTGTGGGAAAGATAATGAAAATTGAAGATTTGATCATGCGTTAATGAATGATCTGACTTGTGGACAAAGTCCTGAAAGCAGCGGTGGAGAGAAATGCTGCATAATGCCTGGATTTTCATGAATCCTTCTGTGTCTCTCAAAATGAGATGTCATACAGGGGCAGCCTGGTAAAGGCTCTTAACTCATAATGTTATATACTTTTTTTAGTAGTTCTGGTTTATTTTACCTTTATATTTAGGGATCATTAGGTGTTGGTGGTGAAGGCTGCCATTAAAACAGAAATAATTGCCTCATATTAGAAATGGAAGGGTAATTATTCTAGAAAATGCCTTCTGTTCACTGTCTTTTGTCATGTGCTCTGTCCATAAAACATGCAGGTCCTCATGAAATACACGTCTTAGTTACATTTGCAATTATACCAGGGCTCCCTTATGTAGGATATTTAGACTATGTAGTGATTTTTATTTTTAAAAAAATTTAACTTGTCTGCAGAAAATAGGAAGAGTACTCTTCCTGAGCCTTCAGCTGTTACTGACTTTTCATTAAAAATGTGCTGTGGAATGATCAAATCTTACGCCTCAATTTTTTTTTGCTTGTATATGTGTTATTTTAAATAGATATGTTTTCTAAATCAGCTAATTTCATTTTTTGTAGCTTCATAATGGTTGGGTTTTTTCATTGATCTAAATGCTTGAAGCAAGACGTGATCATAGTATAGTTTTGCACATACAGAAACTGGCTTATGGTAGTCTCTTTTCTGAAAGTTTATTTGAGCAATCTTTTTGATCCTTCTTAGATCCTTGTCTGTTCTCATTGATATAAACTCCATTAATACGTTTTTGCTCAGTTTCAGTTTTAATTTCTGAATGCGCACCTTTCACGTGATATGAGGAAAACAACTTTCCTTTTTTCTATTGAAGATGTCTGCTTAAAAGTTTCTTGTAGCTCCTGTAGTTATAATTGGAAAAGCTTCTCTGTACAAAACCATGCAATAGGTTGAATTAGGCAGTTGTTTTTTTTGCTGCTTCTGTTTATTCTGTTGTATCAGGATGAGCTCTTATTTGTGTAATTGCAGCACTTAACTTAAATTTATTTTTGTCTGAGTACTTTTTGTGCTAACTCTTAGTGAATTATTAATCCTGTGTTTTCTTTAGTTCCCCTCCTCCCACACTTTCTTTGCAGGTACTGAAAGCAAAGACTTTGGGCTTTTTCAGAGCATTAGTTCATAGTTTTGTTTGTGTCTTCAAGCAGAAGATAATTTGCTTAATTTGTCTGTCTTGTGCTTGCCAAAATCATAGCACTAGGAAGTACAGTACATCCTGTGAAAATGTTCAATCTTGTATCCAATTCGAATATTAGAGCATTTAATAGTGTGATTATTTCTTCTACAATAAATAAGACTACTAACAGGGGCTTGAAACAGAACCCTTAATTTAAATGTGCCAGCATTGTTGTCATACTGTCCAATTAAATTGTTTTATTTAGAATAATGGTCTGATGTTAAACAGAATTTTTACTTTTGGCTCATAAGGAAACAACTATCAGTTCATTCAGTGGTGGGCATATGTATAAGCATATAAAATTGTATGTATAAAGATGGTTTTATATATATATAGTTAGAGCTGCAAGGCTTTAGCTTGTCCTGGGGAGCTGACTGGTGAGACACACTTGATGCAGATGTGTCGCTGCTTAGGCTGTGGGACTGGGTCTTCTGCAGCTGCTCATTACTGCTCATTAGGTGTAGATTACTGCTTCCCTTGCTCTGCTGGTAAAGTGGTTTGTAGGAGCACTCTCTAATCCACTCTGTCAAATATACCTGGGTTAGCTCTTGCCACTTACTTAAGTTGTCTAAACTGACAACTGACAAGGTTAATTTCTTGCCTGAAGTGGGTTAGGGAATGTGGCCATGGCCTGTGCTACTGGCAGAGCTATGGGGTCAGTAACTTTGGCAGGGAGGAAGAAGCAAGCAGCTGGGACAGTAATGCTTTTGACTGGCATAGCTGTTCCTGGGCTGTTGCAGCTCCATCGTGATGCATACCAGATGTGCATGGTGCTGGATACCCTAGTAGTATGTGCTTGACAGGGTTGCATTTCTGCTGGATTAGCTAGAGCACAAGATACAAAGTTCATATTAGCTTTATGCCCTTTGTGGGATGCCAGATAACACCTAGCATGAAGTTAAGAGTAATGCTTCCGAAAAATCTCAGGTCATGGCAGCCAATGATGCAAAACGAGCTCACTGACACTTGTTTGAATTAATCTGAAGGTGGAATAAGCGTTAGACTGGGTGAACACTTTTCATCAACAGAAGCAGATGTTTTGCACTAGAAACCCACTTAGTGTTAGGTCTTTGCTATATAGCACAAAACACCCAACCAAAATCATCCCCTCCCAAGCAAACCCAAATCCTGCCATTAGCCAGTTGTGCAGAGTATTTTATCCTGTATGTTAGTAAAGGAAAATTAGCCTAGCTCGTTTGTTCAATCAATTTAAGGTAAATGGAAATGTATTCAAACTAAAGTAGCAGTTACACAAATTCTGCACTGCTTAAATTCCTCTAAAATTCTCAATTAACTTTAAACTGCTGTAGCTCTTTTTGTAAACAAGCCTTCAGATTAGGGCACTCCAAAAACACCTAGGTAGAATAAAGATTTGTTCCTATGGGGGCAAAAAATAATTATGCTTATTCCTATCTATGTAGCATGCAGTGATCTTAAAGTATTTTGTTGCAGTAGTCATTCTAAGGGGTAATACCAAATATTAAGAGTTGAATGGTTGAATGTTTACCTTCCAGTGATTCTAAGGTGTGCGTGGTAACTCTGACCGTATTTTGTTGCTTGAGCTTGGGTTTTCTGTAGGGCTTTTTATTTACTAGCTTAAGTCAGTCTGTGTTTTGCTTCAGAACATTTTAGGCTGTTGTGTTTGGAAAATGTGAACGAATTTGTAACTGTGGGTTTTGGATACTGCTGGTGTCAGCAGTAGCTCTGAGCTTGGTGCAGGCAGGAGAAACATCCTGCAGTATGGTGTCTTTAGCTTTAATGGCTGGGTCCTGATGCTCCTCAAGATAGGTTGGATCATCCCATCTAATTGCATGTCCTTACTTTCCAAGCTGGAATTCACTTCTGTTTTCCTTACTTTCTGAATCATGCCTTTTATTTGACCACACCAAATCAAGGGAGACCCTGCTTTTCAAGCCTGTTCTGTCTCCCTTGACCCAAGGCTTGTTGTCACATGATGGACTGGGAGAAAGGGTTCTTCTGCAGGTTGGCCCTAGTATAGGGTGTCACTGCCTGCAGGGATACAGCTACAGACATTGGAAATAGATTCTTCATCCTGTCTTTGACAGGAATGCAGAGTCAGCTTCTATCTTGTCTGTGCTGCAGTTTGGGATTCTCAGTCTTCAGATGTTTTAAGTTTTTGTGTAAACAAGACTGATGTACATTTTTCTTTTGCTTTCTGTATTTAGTAATGAATACAGAAATTTTGCTTCCTGAACGTGAGTGTTGAGGGCTTTCACCAAATGTAGGTTTCAGATCTGAACTTCTATGTTCATTAGTCAATTCATCATTCATCAATATAAATTGTATTGCTGGTAGGATAATTCTGTAAGTAGACTCCAGAACATAAAATGGTATATTTCATGGAAGATTAAATGATTATTTTCTGAATAAGTTTATTTAAATCTAACTGAGGCAACAGAACTTTGAACTCTTACTCCAGTACTACTACAAGTTTTTTTCTATCTCTATTACTTGAAAGCAAGGAAAGCAATTAAATAAAAGCCTAAGCATGTTATTTTAATTTTTAGGTATGAGTTTGCCTGATGCGGATTTTCTGTTAATTTTTTCTGAGAAGTTTACTGGTGTATCTTAGCAGTAATAAGAATTTCTACTATTCTATTAGTACTGCTAATTTTAATATTGTATATATGCCATATCTATTAAGGCTAGCTATTTTTAGACCTACTGTTAAAGTGAGATTTTTGTATAGATTTTCTATTTGCTTAAAAAAGTTAGAAGCTTTTAAAGGAAACTTGGAGTCAGCTGATCTCTTGTTTGCTACTATTATTAATCTTTTCCTAGGTTTTTAATAAATTGTACTGAACCTTATAGCTGTGTTTTGTCCAAGCTTTAAATTTCCACAGCAGGAAGTAAGTTAAAGGTTTTGTTCAGGCAGGTACTTTTTTTTTTTTTTCTTGGTATTCAGATGTTCATTTAAATAGTTTGGCAACACATTGCTCCTTCGGATAAAAAATTGAGATTTGACTTTTAAAAGTTTTTTCATTTCAGATAGGAAAGTAGAGTTTGCTTATATTTAAGATACATAGAGGTTTTTTTTTTTTTTTTTCTTTATTGTATTTCATGTGTGCATTAATGAGAGGGTGTAGAATGTTTTTTCTCTAGTTATGGAAGCAAGCCCAGCTTGCTCTTGTTTCTTTTACCTCTCTGTAACTCTCAGGTCCATAGTTTAAACCTTAACCTATAATATTCTAAAAATTGTTTTAAAACTGTTTTCTTTTTAATTTTAAATTGTATATGATTGTGACGAATTGAATAACCCAGCCTTTAACACTTAACATTGTGTTAATAACAAACTGCAGACAAGCTTTAAATTCCATGAAACTAGGTTGGCTCTGTCATTTCTTTCCTTTCTGGGTTCTTGATATGCAATTATTTTACTCAGGTTTGTTTGGTTTTTTTTTAACCACGGCATTCCCACATTCTGAATTATTGCAAAGTATTAATACCATTTTAAATTTTCATTGCTTCAGACCTCACTGAAGATCAGTTACGTCTGCATGAAAAATAATTTAATCAACAAAACACTTGTGCTTGTTTGACATACACCCCTTAAGGTCATAGCAAACTTTCCACGTATTATCTTTCAGTATTTACGAAGCAAGCATATTTCCTTCTTCCGATTTGAGGTCAATAAACTGTGTGGTATGACAGAATCTTAGAATGGCTTGAATTGGAAGGGACCCGAAAGATAACCTAGTTCCAATCCCTGGGCACAGATACCACCAAGACCAAGTTGCTCAGAGCCCCATCCAGCCTCACACTTCAGGCTTGGTGCGTCCACATCTTCCTTGGGCAACCTGTGCCAAGGTCTCACCACCCTCACAGTAAAGAATTTCTTACTAGTATCTAATCTAAACCTACTCTCAATTTGAAGCCTAAGTGCTATAAGTGCACTTGAAGTGCTAGAAGATCTCCCTGGAGTCTTATGTTCTCCCCACTGAACAACCCTAGCTCTCAGCCTTTCTTCAAAGGAAAAGTGTTCCGTTCCTCCAGTTGTCTTTGTGACCTTGCTCCAACAGGTCCATGTCTTTCCTGTGCTGAGCACCGTGGAGCTGGATGCAGTTTCTGTAGGACAAAAAAAAATAATCAGATTAATTCATACACTTCAAAACTCTTGTCTTCAGGTGAAAAACAGCTTCACACATGATGGCATTATTTGTGTAAAGCTCATACAACCAGCTGTTGACTGTGTAGCTTCATGTGATGTATCGCTCCTCTCACATTGTTGCTGCCACAAGAGACTATTGTGCTCCCACTTCAGAAGACCTTTTCCTGTTTCTTCCTCTAACTCAGCTGGGGTTGCAGCTCCTTGGTGATGTGATTCAGAGCACTGGACTGGGTTTATTTGTTTGTGGATAAGATTCCAGGTGTAGTGAGCCGACCAAGAGGATCAGCAGGCACAAATTTGGAGGCTGCATAAGAATGTGTGGAAAGTTTGGAAGGTGGAGGGGAGAGAGTGTGTTCCTGCAGAATCCAGTTGCAGCCAGCTGTCCAGTTGCTTGCCATCTTGACCACTGTTGATCAGTGCTTTTTGCTAATTTCCCAGATAGTGTTATTTGAGCATGGGAGGTGTTATTTTTTGGATTTCGTTTCTTAGAAAACATTTTTTTTTTGGAAATAGGCTTTTTCACAGTGCCATAGGATACTTTGTTTATCATTTTGAAATATAGGTAAAGCGAACACTGACCCACTGACCAATTTAGAGAATAACCGGAGCTGTAATTTAGCTTCCCTGATTTAATGGGTGCTGCTTGCATTTGCTTTTATAACTGTGAAAGAAACCTGTTTTCAGTTTTAGATAATATCCCTACACTCTGCAAGCTTCCCATGTGAAAGAAAGAAAACTTTGGACTCCAGTCCTGCATATTCATAAGGTGTATGGTGTGATATTTCTTGTATAAGAACTGGGAAATATATTTGTATAACCCCACTAAGTCCATCATAATTATATAACCTATTTCTGAAGCAGCGGCTTAAAATGGTACAGATTTTTCCAGTGGACATGTAAAACATACAGGCATGAACTCTATGTTTTGAAGTGCCTAGGAATGTTTTGCTTCAAAGGTGATACCTATATATATAACCCTAATTTTAGAATATTTTTTCAACCGTTTATAAGAGTGCTATCTAAAGTTAATATTAGATTAGAATAAATAAATATTTGCTTAGTGTTTTCAGCTTCTTACCTTCAGATATAACTGGTTTCTCTTAACAACTCATGTTCTTTGTAGATTTTAGGCTAAGCAGCAATGGAAACTGTAAAATTCATATTCCAGAAAGTTTAGTCGGATCTGCCAGTTAACAAATCAAATCTTATCTTTTAATCCTGCCCTTCTCAGAATGGCTTTTATGTTCCCTGTTGTCCTCATCACTGTTTGCCCCCCTCTCCTTTTGTTTTTTCTCATTGCTTTATATGAATTGACATTTGACTAAGAAACTCAGGATATTTTTTTCCTTGCAGAATGGTTCTGCTTAGTATTGTTTTACTAGCAAAAATGTAACTTTATTGAGCACTTAATGCAGGAAAAACTCTAGCACCCTGTTAAAGGTTCAAGACCTTCTTATTGTAGCTTAGAAGATCTGGATTGTCTTATTGCTTATTGTAGGTACGAAGGTCTGGATTGTCTTGACTTTGTATATATAAAGTTAGCTAAAGTTGGAAATACCATCTCTGGTACTTCTGACTTAGAGCAGTTGTATTGCTGTGGTGGATTGCAGACAACATGTTAAGAAATAGGTAGCAATTAATTAAATGATACTTTGGCTAAAGTAATGAATTAAATGTATGATTCTTGAAAGTATCCCTTGATTTAATTTATTTTTTTTTTGTAATTCACTGTGACAAGAGAATTCCACAGTGATGTGTGTAACAAGTACACTTGGAGTAGGCAGTTTCTTCAGTTCCGCTTGTTAACTTCATGGCAGTGTCATTCATGGACTTGGCAGTTGGATGTTTAATGATGACTCTTGTTTATCTGGGTCATCTTAAATGTATCTTGAGAACATTCCTTTGAAATGCTCTGGATGGAAATAAGGGAATTATGTTTTTGACCTTACTTGTGTCTTGTGTCAGCTGCTGGGCAAAGCCAAATTAAATGTCTCGTATTAGAAATGCATTAGTGCATTAGCTGGGTAGTGGCACTAGGCACATACAGGAACTTTTCACATCTAGAAGTTTGCTTGGAATACTTTGCTCATCATACAGTACATTTCTCTAGGGTGTCCTCGCACATGAGTTCTAGTGGGGTAGCTAATTTATTTTTAGTTTAAATGGAGACCCTCTATGGTAGTTGGCTGTCTCTAAGTCCTTTTGGTGGTTTGTGTTCAGCTTCTGAGATTCTTCTTGGTTTGCTTGCTGTCTGGCTGGATCTCAGCTGTTGTTTTGTAAATTTCTTACTTTCCAGTTTCGTTCTCACTACATTCCTAGCAAAAATAGAGAATTCAAAAGAATAGAGAAATTAGTTTGTTGCTCTTTAGCAACTGAAGCAAACTCAAGTGTTTTGTATTTGGAGCGTGGAAGCAAAATTAACATTTATGCTTATGGCTTCTTCCAAGAAATGTCAGAATATTTTATTTTCAGTTTTTTTGGCTCTTGTCTTAACAGCTGCTGCATTGTAACCTTTGGTTTGTTATTAAAAAGCCATGTTTCAACCGTGCAAGTGTACTCTAGTCACTTTTGCAAGGAAATTAGTATAAAGGCAAGTACATATGTATTAATAAAAACAGATTTTTTTAAGAACTAGGATTTTTATTAATGATTTTAGAATGCTGCATGGTACTTAACTTGGTTTTGGAATAGATGAAACTAAAGGACTGGGTAACATGGAAGTTATAATGATTCCCAATGTAAAGGAAAAAAAGAGTTTTTATTTTTTTTTTTTTTTATTATTCAGCTATAGTTACAGTTAGCTATACTTCTGTTCTGCTGAGGGTCATCAATGCCTTAAGAAAAATGTATATGTATAACATCTTTTTGCAGATTTCAGTTATTCTACTCAAGTGTTGAAAATGCCAGTGCTGAAAAATATTGAGCAAAAATGTTGAGATGACTTTGTTTTATAGTTTTGTGATGATTTTATTAAATAGCCAGAACATAGGAAGATTGTGACTGCTGCATCTGAAAACCAGAAGTTTAAAACCTTTTTTTTTTTTTTTCTCTCTAGATTTTCAACTGAATTCTCATCTATCAACACTGGCAAATATTCACAAGATTTACCACACCCTCAATAGGCTGGTAATGACTTGCCATTTTCTCTTAG
This sequence comes from Rhabdornis inornatus, assembly GCA_013397075.1. Lineage (NCBI taxonomy): Eukaryota > Metazoa > Chordata > Aves > Passeriformes > Rhabdornithidae > Rhabdornis > Rhabdornis inornatus. The sequence continues at coordinate 42,627 of VWZS01003876.1, forward strand.
CAGAATAGCTAGGGCTTTGGTCCAGAATATTTCATGATTGAAATGATTAAGTGATTACACTTACAAAAATTATAACTGCCTTATTGTATGAAAGGCTGTTGGGTTTGAGTTGGTGAAGAGATAAGCAGTATTAGTAAAAGATGAAAGATTACACTCCAGAGGTCAGAGTGGAGTTTGAGCTTTGTTGAACATCGGATTTAGATGTTGCCTCTATACAAGAAGCTTTCTTGGATACATTAAGTGATGGTAATCATCATAGTTATCCAGTTTCCTACAATTCTTCTGGAAAACATATTGAATGAACAAGCTGTCCTCTTACACCCATGCAAAAAATGAAACAAGGTTTTATTGAACACTCTTCCTGCTTATATGCTGTGTATTTACATTTGTTTTGTTGCAACCATAGCTGGAAATGGTGATGTGGCTTCTGTGTGTACACTGCAAATTTAGTGGAAAAGACCCTGCCTGCAGAAAGGAGTAACTTACTTCCAAGATCTCAAATGTTTTTTAATCAGTTTCCCTTAGAACACATATGGGTGTTTATCCTTAAGCAAAGCCATTTCTGTGCTAAATGATAAATACAGTTTTTCTAATGCTGTGTTTATTGGTGGAATTGTTCAATACAATAATGCCAGTTCCACACCTAGTGGGTAGTTATTTCCACTCTTAAAATAATTTGATAAGTTTTTGATTGAAAAAAACTCAAAAATATATATCAAATTCAATTTACTTGAACTTTTTAGATAAACTTGCAAGGGTGACTTTTTAGGGAAATACGAGCTGAAAACACAAAGACTACAGTCTTAGGTAGATGATCCTTAAGTAGTTAGGATGAGTATTAATATCAAGTAAAAGTTAAAAATAGTACAGAAGAATGAAGATCACCATCTTGTTTAACTGTATCATTCCTGTTTCTTGCAGAATCTGACAGAGGACGTTGGTCAAGACGATCACCAGACAGGTATTTAATAGGGATGGAGTAAAAATAGATTGAAACAATTTAAACACACTCTATTAAACAAGTCTCTCTAAGATGACTGAAAATGATGTTCTGGAAGGCTAAAGGAGTTTAAGGAAACAAGTGCCAGGGTTTTAAAGTTTTTTTCAAAATAGGTGTTTGTGCTTTTAATTTATTGAATTATGTACAACTTGAATAGGTTTCAGCAGTATCTGTAATTTTACTATCTCTTAGTTTAGAAGGCTTAATGAAAAATTTCTCTCGCTGCTGGGACTCAACCTATTGGGCCACAGAATATCCATGTTCTTACAGTGTTTTGAGTCTTGAAAGAGCATTAGTGAGAACAGAGCCAAAGCAAGACCTCTTCTGGCTGTTGTGATGCCTGTGACTGAGTTTAAATGCTGTGCTCCAAACAACCCACTTTCTTCTTGACTGGTTCTGATGCAGGTTATTTCTGTTTCTTGTGCAGATTTTCAGGCAGTGTCTGAGTAGTATCTATAAGCTTGTATCTTTTTTTGTTCCATGAAGTGTCATCATTTTTGAGGCCTTCTTCTCAGGTGCCTGGTACCAGCTTCCTGCCATTCTTGATTTGTCAGCATTTGAGCTTTGTGACTTGATGTTTTGCAAGAGTTGTTACTTCCTTTTACGCTTTTTACTTGTAAGTTGGCAGTTTCCTTGGTTTATTTTTCTTCTTTCCTTTCTATGTTTCAGGTGTGATACCTGAGGAGGGAGGGAAATAACTTACTGCCTTCAAGCCCTGATCACTCACTCAGCAGAACTATTCTTTAAAACTGGCCATGTCTATCCTACCATCTGACTCAAAACTTTTGCACTCTCCTGAGGTGGTGGCTATATTTGCTGATGTTACCTTGAGCATTTAGGAAAGTGGAGAGAGCTGTCAGCTCCTCCTGAAGATTTCTGGCACACACTTTGAAATCTAGCACACTCTTAGCCTAGAGCAATGAGAAGAGATGCATAGGACTGCATTGCTTGGGATTGGACAGAGCTCTCTTAGGGATTATGCACCCTCCTCTGTACAGCAGCATGTGACTGTTTCATGCTTGAGTTCTTACCCCAGCCACAAAAGGCTTCTCTGAAATACCTTCCTTCAGTGTGGTTAGTGGTTTGATACTTGAAATTAGCTCATTATGTAAATCAAAAGCCGCTGAAAAAGTGGTTGTGACAGATAGTTCAAGACAGTTAGAGATTTTAGTGTCCGTATTTTAGTCCTCTCCCATCTCGTGATGGAGACTTGGAATTTTCTTCTATGTGACCCAGGTGCTCTAAACTAAACATACTGATTTCCCATTTGAAAATGTGTTCTATAATCGTTGTTTACTCTTGATCACCAAGACCTGTTGTGAAGCATTGAGGTAGTCCCTTTCTGTCACTAATCAGTGAGTGTTGATGTACTTGAGGTATTTGGAATTTCTCTTACCTCTTGCCTAGCACTTCTGTCATAAAGTATAAGAAATTAGCCTTGGCACTCTCATTACCTCTATTAGAAGGTGCTTGAGCATGTTACTGGCTTTTATGAACAGTTTTATATTGACACTGATGGTATCCTATTGCCTGCACGGTGTTGTTTGAATTAAGCTGTTTCAGAAGTTTAAACGTGCCAGTTGAATGAGTTGGGACACAAAATCCCACCAAACACTGTGATTTTTTTCAGTAGTTGTAAAAGAACCTTTCAAACCAGAAACAAATGTGAAATGAGAGATAGCAAATACCAAAAGTATAGGTTGATAATGTCAGGTTCTCTCCTCATCTTCAGATATTATTTCCACTATTTCTTATGCTTCTGCCCTATTTTATGTCTCCTTGTAAGAATAGATGAAGCCCAAATGTTTGCATAAGTTCCAGGCATGTTCAGTTGAAATGTGTGTTTGATTTCACTCATGTGAGGATAAATGCATGTGCAAGGAGCTATTTTGGCCATCAGGAATGTAGTACAGTGACGTGTCCTGTTTCTGTTTCATATGGGACCTGATGCTTCTGAAGTATCTTAGTTGGAGAGACTAATGTAAACCTATCAAGAGTAACTTTTGCAAATTGCTTGATTTCAATGTGCCTAAACTTCTGGAACTTCTGTTTTATACTAAGAAGTTGTCAAGACCTATTAATTTTTTACACAATTAATAGAACTGTATAGATGCTGTGAATTTGAGATTTTGTGTCTAGAACTCACTTGAAAGTCAGATTAAGAACTGTTGCAAAAAGTTTGAGTGTTGCCAACCCATATCAAGGATTTTTTTATAGTTCCGAGATTATTTTAACACTAAATTTTCTGGCCCGGGCCTTATTCTTAAAGATTGCTGTTTATTTTCTGACATAATTACTGTGATTATTGTCATTACGTTGTGGACTTTGTTTTTGGGATGATAATATATTTAATATATTTAATATTAAATTTAATATATGCATATCTACATTTGATTGAGATTTCTAAAAGCTATTTTAAAAAATCTTAGTTTTAGGTTAATATTTATTAAAAATAGTATTAACTTTTAAATGCATATTACATGTGCTTCAAAGCAGTTGTTTCTAAGCTAACAAAAATGTCTTGGACATCTAAATTACTTGAAGCAAACTGTATCTTTTCTACGTATTACCCAGATTCGCTTTCTGAAACCAGGCCTTAAAACATTGAAGAACTACAGGGACGTGGCAGTTTCAAAATTCCTTCAGTGATTTGAGAGCTAAGATGGAACTTGTTTCAAAATTCCAGTCCCCTACAGTGATTGCAATCTCATGCACTATCATTCAGTATGCCTGTCTGAAAAATAAGATAGACTTCAAATGTGTCATGGGCCTTTGCCTTTTCACCTGTTTGTAGGTGTAAGAACAGAAGGCATTCAGATTCTGTAGACAGTTTCTTTTTCTTTTAGTATGTATATGCATTAACTTGGAGAACTCATGTTTGACATAATAGTTGTTTTTATGTCATAGCTACAAATCTAGCATCTTATTAATAGGTTAAAGTCATGATTTGGTAATTAAATTGTGACTTACTTATCTAGCCTAAAAAGTCTTTAAAAGTATGTTTCCTGTTGTCACCTGGCTTGTTTAAAACAGTGGGGTAGTTTCTTCAACACAAAGAAGGCTTCATGGCTGTTCTTGAAGCTTTGGAGGAGGAGAAATTGCTTTTGCCTCTGCTGCTTTTTTCTTTTGTTATATTAGAGAAGAAACCCCTCTTGAGTCCAGAGCAATTCTGTAGTGTGGAATTCAAGACAGAGAATAGGATTTTTCCTTTTGCAACAGGATTGCAAGTTGTTTAATGTTTTGATGAATATCTTAGTTTTTTCATCTTGTGTCTGAAAATTGATGATTGTTTACTGTGCTTGTGGTAATTTTTGTTACGTTATTAAGTGAGCAGCTACATCTTCCCAACTGCTTCAGCATTCACAGTTTCTAATTATTTTTCTTTTGAAGCATCCTTCTACTGAAGTGTCAGAAGAGCAGGATTTCTCACAGGCTTTATCTAGAGAGGGTAAAAATGCCATGCCTGTAAATAATTTCTGTAGGGACACATCTTGTAGAGTTCTTCTTTACAGACTTTTTTCTTTTGTTTTTTTCTGGTTTTGTTGCTATTCTAGGACTGTCCCTCCCCTGAGGGTTTTATTCTGTATATTGTTTTAAATTTCCTAGGGTGAATTTTAGCTCTTGAATTGATACTTCCCTTTGGAAGCTTTGTCTCCTGCGAATATGGAAGTATTGAATAGGATTTTTGGCAAACAGCATTTAAACTCAGCAGGATTTTGGCTGGTGGTGGTCTATTCAGCAGCCATTTGTAGGCTCTACCTTGCAAATGCTAGCTTCAAGTGTCAAAAAAAACCAGTGGCAACTAGGACGGTTCTGCCGGTCTTGAGTTGAGGCCTAGGAATGAGAAACTTTGAAGATAATCACATCAGTGAAGCTGCACTTGGTAAGTAAAATTCTGTCAAATTTGCATGTAGTCAGGTAGCTGCATGTTTGTTTGCAGATGGTCAGACCTTTGGGAACTGAAATTAGTAATGCACTGCTAGACCTAGAAGTTATATTTAGAATTAGAAAGCTCTGTGTAGAAAAGGTTAATATTGCTACTTAGTGAGCTTTATTGTAAATTAAGAAATTGCAGGAGTTCAAGCTAAAAAAACCCAAACTGATAATTTTTAGCTTTATATGAAAATGAAAGAAATATTCTGGTGCTATTACAGAGAAATTATAACTGCCATTCAAATTTAATACACCAATTTTAGTAGCAAAAGAAATGTTTTGAAAGTAAAATCCTTACACTGTGTTTGTTAGTAGTTGAGAGATTATTCAACAGCTAAAGCCTAGAGAAGACTTGCTCCAAACCTCAGTTATTAAGATGTTAAGTCTCTGAAAGCATTTACAGTATATTTGTTCACCTGGTGTCTGTGTGCCATCAGTGTGTGAGGGAAGTGTATGTGTGCATTTAATAGCCACCTCCCAATTTCTGAGCTGTCTCTTTTCTTTCCTTTTCTGTCAGTTTGAGAGCTGCAACTAGTTACATTCAAACCAAGAAGGGTACAAGTTTTTTTTTATTGGAGTTATTGGAGAAATTGGGTTGTGGTGAATTCTGTGATCAGTTTAAGCCTTTTTAAAACAAATTCACCCTTCTTCTTAAGAACATCCTATCATTTAAGGAGGCAAAGAGTCCAAGCAGGAATTCTTGAGTTAAATTCTTTGGTTTGTATGGGGTTGCAGGTCTGACAAAATGACTTCTGTTCTATAGCTGTTTTATTTTACTTTTATTTATTTTATTTTTATCTTTTGCTATGCTTCTTTTTTCACAGAGGCCTTGCATATTTCTTTTCACAATCAACTGACCAGTAAACTGCACAAATTTGTGGGGGGTGAGGGGGATGTATGTTTTTTTCTTGCATTTTACCAGCATCCAATGCCTATGGCCATCACAAATGGATTTTTACTTTTTTAAAAGAAAGGCACTTAAAAACAATCCATTTGGTCTCAAAGGAATGAGATCGCTATAGATTATACTCAAGTAAATGCATATTTTCCAAGAAGAAGTGTTCACTATCACGTTTTCGTTTATTAAGTTCAGTGTGTGTCTTAAGTCTGTTGGCTCTTTCTAGCCATCTGTTAAGTTCTGCTGTCATCTTAAGTGTTTTTAGTCTGTGTAGGCTTTCAAAAAATACTTACTGGCAGAGTCTTTAGAAATTTGTTCTAAAGACAAGGCTCACAGATTCAATAACTTATGAGAATACAGTTTTTCAGTATCATTAATGTGCAGGCATAATCAGATGGAAATGACATTCAGCAGGTCAGGTTCTTTAGTTTGTTTAATTTGTAAAATGCACTGGGTGTACTGTGAATTTTTAATGCTCCCTGGTTTACCTGTTTCAAATATATGTCATATTGTTAAAAAGAAAATAAATGCTATTGTCATTAATTTCCTTTTGTAATGCATTCTGGACAGTGCTTCTACAAGTATGTTCTTCTGACACAGCCATGATTTTTTTTGTGGTAATAGTTTATGGAGTATAATACTTGCAAGTTTTTTGATGACTAGTTAAATTGTAATTTGAATTTAGAATGCTCTTAATTCTCTTTCAAAAAGACAGTGTATGGACATACTTTCCTGGGACAATAATGGGGAGGGAGCTTTAGGGTTAAAAAAAAGAGAATATATAGGAAGTATTTTTTGAACTGGAGAGTATTTCTTGAACTAGAGAGATTAATTTTCTTCTTAATAGATAGAAATTAATATGAAGATAAGAACAAAGAAGATACACTTTGTGCAAAAGCTTTATTAATTGAAACCAGATTAGTTCATCTTGATGTAAAGATTGAGTTGAACATCTTATATATACTAGAGAAATATGTAGTTTCTTATGCGTAAGAGTTTCCGTGCATGTTTGAAATAACATACATGTAGCAAAGCCTGTGAGGCTGTAAGGTTCCTTACATATGTTTCTCCTATAACAGGAGAGAGCCTTTCAAAGATTCGAAGAATAGGTAAGCAAAAGATTGCTGTCAGTATGTGTTGGGAATTTGGCCTCTGATTTCAGTCTGTTCCCTTCGTGTCAAAAAGCAGTGAAAATTTTATTGCTTCTGTGCTGTGATGTAAGGTAAAAGATTTTGTGGGCATCTTAATTGAGCATAGCTAAACTTGGATGCTGTTGTAGCAAAGAGAAGGTAGCTTAGGAATGTTGGAGTTCTTAATGTTTTCTTGCAAATTTCTTCGGAATCGCTTTATGTCTGGATTTTTATACCTTACTTCTCTCTTCCTTTTTCCTTTCAAATTCTCTGTGTAACACTTAGAGCTGTGATAGCTCTTTGAGCTGCTCTTACACACACACCTTTCTCAGGTGTCAGTGTGGTCTTCAGCATATGAAAGTAGGACAAAATTTTGCCTGGAGTGTTAGCCTACTGTTTTCATGAGACAGGAAAAGCAATTTAATGACTTGCTGTGGTCAAAAGGGCTGGTCCTGTGCTCTTTCTTGTGCTAATGTACAGAAAGTTGTTATTCTTTTTTTCTTTGCTTAATTATCTACAGGTTTGGTGAGCTGGATTGGCACACTGAAGAGTTACCAGAGACATAGGAGTATGTAGCTGAGAGAAGGGGATGGAAAGACTGCCACTTGATTGGCATCAGTGTCTTGAATTGGCTATTTCCTACTTGGGGACCCTCATTTTTTGAGAACTATTCAGTCTAAATAATACAGCCAACCACTTGTTTTTTTCCCTGGTGGTTGCTGAATGTTTCTTCTTGTCCCTGCAAAACAAACAAACAAAAACCTCCCAAAAAACCTGGAAAAAACCCTCTCACCAAAGAACTAACAAAAGCTTTCCTACCTCTTGCTCTCTGTATCACAAAAATCTTGGGGCTTGAAAAGAAAGGGTTCTGTTTTCTAGAGGTAGGTGTTCACTCACATCTGTATTTCAAAAAGCAGTGAGCAACTCTTAGAAGTTGTGATTTGAATAAATGACTGAAAATAAGGATGACTTTTTGAGGACCTAAATTCTTCTTCAGGATAGTTTCGGTTCTTGACTGCTGTTAGACTGGAGTAATGCTAGCGCTGCTGTGCATTTTGGTGTAGTACTTTTGACCTTAATGGAAATCTGGTCATAGAATACCATGTAAAAGTGAGATGGATTTTGCTATTGAAAGGAGACCATTTCCTTTATAATTTTTAAATCCCCTAACTTCCTTCCCTTCCCTTTGTGATATGCCTATTAGTGGACACAGTTTAACTGGTCTGCAACAGTTTCATTTCTTTGTGCTGGTGTTTTTAATTCCCTCTGTAGGAAGTCTTCGATCTTGCAGTTCATCAGACTGCTTTAGTAAAGTGATGCCTCCAAGGAAAAAGAGGAGACCTGCAGCAGGAGATGATTTATCTGCTAAGAAAAGTAGACATGATGGGTATGTCATCTTACCGTGAGCTAAGACTGATGGAATATCTAAAGTTGAATAGCTGATATATCATGTGTTTAAATGCTAATGGAAATTATATTGAAATTTGCTTGGTTTCTCAATGTGGAACCATAGCTGGTGATTGAACTGTGGGATATTGATAAGTATATGCAGGTTCAGTTTGCATCTCACCTTTCTCTGCACGTACAAGAAGCATGTAGGGAACTTCTCCTTGCTCTAGTTGCCAGCTGTTAAAATACATACTTGTTTGTTCAAAAAGAACTTCTAAGAGATACAGTAGTATTTTCCCATATACATGCGTAAGATCTGGATTGGGCATTATCAATCCCCAGCCTGTCAAAAAATCCCTAGCTTGTCAATGTAGTTATAGTCCACTCAGCTCTTGAAACCCTGCTAGTGTCTCCCTGTTAGGCTGTGATTTGATACTGAACATAAGGGGAAATTGCCCAGGCAGTGGTTCAGTGGTTATTGAGATGCTTCTCACTGGACAACAGAAGCCAAATAGGGTATAAAGTGTGCATGAACAGTATGTTCTTTTGGCATAGGTATTGGATAGCTGAGACTTCTGCAAGTGTTGGATTTCCAGTATGTGTAGTATGTTGAGTCATTCAGAAACGATTGAATGTGCTTCCTGTGTGCAAGAGTCACTATTTATGTGGACTGAATTCAGAACTTGAGGCAGTGTAGAACTGTACACTCCTGCATGATAGATGCAGGACTGTTCTGATGTTGGAAAGTGGCTTATACAGCTAGGAAGTTTGCCTGGCACTGCATCAATCAGTGGAATTTGAGCTATATTGCATTCATGTATTACTGGTGTCTCAGAACACCAGTACTTGCTATGCTTCCATAGCAAGTACCTTCAGGGAGGTTAAAAGAGGCATTTTTCTCCTAACTGTCAGCCTGAAATCAGCTCTATCTTACTCTAAATCTTAAATCTTACTCTAGCATGAGTAAGAAAAATACTGGTAGCCAAATTAAGCCTCTGGTCATGCCCGTATAACTCCATTGTGTTTAATAGGGTTGCACAACTGAAACTGCACTGGAATTTATTGAATGATCTGTTGATGCAGAAGAAAGATTTCAACTCTCTCTTTCATTGCTTTGTAACATTAAGTAGAACAAAAAAGCAGTTTATGTTCTTATTATTTTGCTGCTTTTCAGAAATAATGAAATATTAGAGCTAAATAGTTGGTAGAGGACATTACAGCTTATTCAAAGACAGGCATACGTTGTGGAAGCAATATGAGGACAGACCATTTCTAGAATATAGAGAGGTTCATAAAACTGAACCCTACCTACCTTAGTCAATACACTGATGATAGAAAAAAGCAACCCCCTAAAAAGTAAGCTTGCCTGTAAGTAAAAAATACTGATTTGTGTAATTACATAAGAAAATTATAAAAACCTGATTTTTTGCTCTGTGAATACTAGATATTTAATAGTTTTTAAGACCTTGTTGAAAATGCAATTTGAAGGAATTTTTTTATTTAATGGATCTAGTCTTCATTTTACTGCCATGTAAGTCTTTATTAAAAGGAAAACCTCAGCTTGCTTTTAGAATTGGAGGAGAATCCAGATCTTCTAGTCATGAACCATGGGGTAATACTATCTGATGTGGTTCCAATTTTTATCTGACTGACTTCCTGTAAAGGTTTTTGAGCTTTCTCTGCTTCCCAGAGTGTTTCTTTTGTTTTGGTCTTCAAGACAAGAGTTTATTTCAGCATGACTGGCAATATGAAATTATTTGCTGGACATTCAGTCTGGTCTTGTACCTGTATTTTCTTTTAAGGAAGGATTTTTACACCTGTAATCTTCCGTGAGCAGTCTCCCACTTCCATGCTTGTTTCGTCAGGTGGAGTTCATACCTGTCAAGTTTGGTTTTTGGATCAGACATCTCAGTTAGTTGAGCAGAAATCAGTCTGAAATTAGGAAACTCTACAGCAGTGTGCTGTAGCATACCTAGTGTGCAAAGCCAGTTCTGCTTACATTGTGTGCAGGGAATGCTATATACAGTAAAAACAGTATGGATAGTGAAATGCCAGTTTACGGAATAAGGGGCTCCTAGGCCTAGTTCTCAGCTTCTGTTTTAGAGACAGACTTCCTAGAAGCTGCATTCTAGTAACTCAGGATAAGCCTTCATGGGACACTAGTCTGTGTGGATTCTGTATTAATTGAAGAAAAGCATTCAGTGTCTGAAAAAATACACAGTCCTCTCCAGAAGAGACTGTATTTCCTGACAGAATTGATTTGTCACCTCAAATACTTAATGGAATGACATAAATTTTTGTATGTTTCTGCATTACAGTGGCATACTTACAGGGTCAACATTAACAAATTCAGTAATTGCAAGTCTCCTGTTTGTTCTCACTGTGAAAATACTGGGTAGTAGATTTTCAAGGGATGTCTTCATTAATGGTTTTACTACAGCTGAGACTAAATGTTGATGATGTCTCCCAGTTTGTCCATTAAAAAAATGTTTTCTTTTTTTTTTTTTAAATCTGCAATGGCGTGTTCTGTTGGGTGATACTGTCAGTTTTCACTAGTTTTGATTCATTCCTATAATCTCTTCAAATCTGACAGTAATATTTTTAGATATGCTTTCTTCCATAAAGTTGCTTTCAGCAGGTCTTGATGCTGAAAGAGAAGATAGTTTCTTAAGACTCTTAAAGTCATAAACTTAAACATGTCTTACACCCTTAATTCCAGGCTGTTAGGAATACAGCCTCATCTCAGAAGCATTAGTGGAGTGCACAGGCAATTGAGAAAAAACATTTATAGGAACAAATCTAGTTGTTGTGAAATTATTTGGAAATGCTGATCTGATGCATAGACTGATTATGGAAGACTCCAAACATGTTCATTATTATTCCACCCTTACATAATAAGAACTTGAATTCTCTTAGTGTTCATAGCATCACCATGAACCATGCATGAATGCAATGTTTCAATGGGAGGGAATTTTTATACCAGATGATGTATAATAAAAAGAACTCCGTGTTTTATAGATAACAGTAAGATTTATCTTGCTGTAAAGCATAGCTGTTGGAAGTAAACAGTTCAGCATGTGCTAACCTGAACATAATGACTTGTAGACTTAGTTTGTATTTTCATCTCAATATTACAGTCTTGATTTTATTGTACTTAAAACTGTAACAGTATAGAGTATTCTCAAATTGGAGTTAAAATTACATTTTATGTACATTGTTCTTCCATCACTATGTTAAGCATCTTCAGAAAGGTAAAGCAAGATTCATGTAAAAGTACTTGTCATGTAAAATGATAGTCCTCACTGGGTAATTGTCTAATGCTGTTTATCTGTTACACAGTATCTAGCCAAATATTACATTTTCCTTAGGGAAAAATGAGCAGTATAATATTATGTCTTATTTTTTACAGTCTCATTTAAAAAATAATTCTACTCCTTATGCTGGAGTCACACTGAGGGCAAAAGTTTTGCAGTAATGGGTATTGTCACCTTAGGAGGATGAAAACTAGTTATCTACTTCCCTGAAATTTGTTTTCAAACAATTAGATATGTGTTTTCACTCAAATTACCTGTATGTGTGTAGGAACCACAAAAGGGCCTACTGACATGAAAAATAGATTTTCTTTATTGAATAGTAAACTCCATACTCTGTAGTGGGAAAATGTAATTTTTGAAAACACAGTGTCATTAACATGGAGTGTACTAACTTTCAAAGTTTTCAAAACCTTTGGTATTGAGAGTTGGTTTGATTTTTGTTCTGTTGTTGTTATTTCCTAACTGGCTTGGTCCTGCCCCATGCACACCACCTGTGTTCCCAGCTGTCATGGATGTGTAGATCTTTTTCCTTGAAATAGGGATTTTCAAGTACACAAAAGTATAATTTTTCCTTTTTCTGTAGCTTTTCAGTGCACTTGACCTAAATTGGACATGTGACTGTCAGCATGCATGTTATTACACATACTGCTCATTAAATAAGCATGATAAAGTTCCAAATATTTAACTGTTTAGGTATGATTGTAAGTCTTTAAACAGGGAGACATAAGGCATAATAATTCATAAAACTTAACAGTAACTAAGTTCGTCCTGAGAGCTGCTTTAAATTGTTTTTGTTATGTCTTGCAAATTGCAAAACATCTCTTCTTCCACCCTTCTGTTTCTGCTACAGTTTTAATGCAACTATTACTAGAATCATAATTGAGTGAATACGTAAGGCTTTATTAAAATACTTTCATTGTGCTGCACTGATGAAAATTCTCAGCCAAAATTTTAAATTAATTAGTATTAATGGAAGTAGTATGGGGCATCTTTTTCAATCAAAAATTTGCATATTTTGAAATATAAATTATTTGGAAGCAATTAGTTACTCAGTTTGAGTTTGTTACTCAACTCAGCAATTTGTTACTCAAACAAAATTCAGTGAAGATTTTGAGTAAATGTTGGTTGCTTAGGAACAAAGCTTCTGTTGGTGAATTTTTTGATGTCTTCAGTAAGCACTGACCATCTGAAATAACCAGGCTGTAGATCTTCATGAGAGGTTAACTTTTTCCCCTCTTCTCTTTTTATTTTCTTTTTTCCTCCTCAATGGATTATTGCCAGCTTTCACTATGAAGAGAATGTTTTGTGTGACCTAAGCTCCATGTTTGCACTGATCTTGGTTTGAGTATTCTGGAACGACACAGCCCAGAGTTGCTGCAGTGGGAAGGGCAGTAGGTGGAGCTTTAACCAATTCCAGGACAGGTGAAACATGCTCAGAGCAGTAGAGAACCCAGCTTTAAAGACTGCAGTGAGTTGAAGAGAATTGCCCTTTGCTTGTTCTTTTTGCTGACAGCAACTATCAACTCTTACAATGACTTGCCTAGTCACCCCATAATAGCTGGAAGGAATTTTCATACTTTTGCTTTCCTACCAAATCAGTTAAGAAGAGAAGAAAGTAATCTGGAAAAGATGTGGATGACTGTGTATTCAAAGAAGCGTGACATGCCTAAACACTTTTAATTTTTTTTGTTGTTGTTGATGCTTGCCTATAGCACTTCCAGTTATAAACTACATTGTCTTACCTTTTTTGCTGGTATATTACAATTCCCTAGCTCACATGAGTATTTCAAATATAGGTTTAAACATGGATGTTATGAGTCAGCTATTAGGTCATGATGGAGGTGCAAGCATCTCTGAGAAAATTATTACATTTTGATGTGGTTAAGTAACTGAAATCACTTTTACGAAGTTTAGACAGGTTATCTCATGTTGCTTTTGCCCTGCCCTGTTCCACATTATTTCCTCTCTCTAGGTGGAAAAATGCCTGTTAGAAAGAAATAATGAAAAAGAAAAACCTAAATGCTCCTTACTGGGGTATTAGTTACAAATAACTTGTATATTGCTCTCACTGTCCTGACACACTGTCATGCTAAACTAACAAAAAAGACTATTTTCAAGTGAAGATTTTTCTGAGTTACTGTACCTACATGTGTGTTTCATCTAAGGCAAATACATACTTATGTCTGTAGGTAATACTTTCTTTTTTTTTTTTTTTTCCTTGCTGTTCCTGATGGATATCATGTCATGATTCAGAAATGTAAGGGGGTAATTCCAAAAGCAAAGGTTCTGAGTTTGGTATGTTCTGGTAGTGACAGGTATAGCAGACACTCTGGGGAAAAAGTTGTGCATGCATCTTTCTAACTGATGATGGAGAAAATGCCCTTTAGCAATCCTGGTTCAGTGTCAGCATTCTCTGACAGTGGTACAAATTCTGGTACCAAAAGTACTGGGTATATTAATTTGCTCTTTCTTTATGGAAGCCATCTGTTTGAGATTTTTACTTTCCCCTTGTGCCTTGCCCTGCCCCCCTCTCTTTATTTTTTTGAGCAGTGTGTTCTTTCACATCTGATGTATGACTGATACTGCAGTTTCCTCTTACAGACCATCAATATAGAATCAAATTACCAAACAGAACTTGGTTGGCATAATGGTTGTGCATCCGTTTGAAAGTACTGGTGATGGTCATCTTGAGGAAGCTGTGAGCCACTGAGGACTTGCTGTTTGAAACTCAGATCTGTTCATTAGATGTTTGATACTCCCAAAGTATTCAGGTATCTACCCTGTGCACTCTGGCAGTGTGTTTCTCTGCATAGCAAGAGATGCTGTCATTAAAACAAAGACAAGGTACATCATCTTGTAGTATGTACTGAGAAATTCCACAGAGATGAGGAATACTGCAAGATATAAAATGGATGCCAGATGTGTCTGGAAGTTTGTGGTTTTTCTCCTCTGCAGATATGGATCTTGAGATAATCAAATCCATATTAATGATAGTTCAGTGGATGTAGTCCTTGAAAACACCTTTACTCTGTGCCACCAGATTAACCAAGTTGTCATAGGCTGAGTAATCTCAGGTATTTGTCTACCTACTTGTTTGTATCTCCCCACTCATCTTACTTCACTAGGCACTTCAGAAATTAGGAGTCTCGCTAGTAGAAATAGCTGGCTTGGTTAGGCTGGAGTGAGAAACTCATTTAATGTTTGGAGTAAGCAGAAAAGGGAGAAAAGAAGAAAAAGAGAGAAAAGGGTTTGTCTTTATACATGAGATCAGTAATTCTGGCTGATGCATAGTCTGTTGTCATTATAAACCATGTCACCTGCACTGTTAATGCATATCTGACTAATTAGCTTGTAGCAGACAATGGGATAGTTCAAGATTATATCCCTTTTGACTTTATTTTCTCAACTTGTGAGACTGGCACAAGCTGGAATGTCTGTAATCAGTTCTGGTGTCTCAAAAATCAAATTCCAGTGGTCAGGTATTGAGCTTTTTCAGCAATCCTAAGTTTGAGGCAAGAGCATTTTCATTGGGGTTACTTGTCCGTGTGTTGGGCACTTAATTTATTACTATTATTTCCTGCACTTCCTAAACTGTGACCTTAGCCTTAAACACAAGTGACTTGCAATCTCTTATTAGTTGTCTGAAATTCTTCTGCTATGTGCAGATGCAGAGAATGTATTAAAAGGGCTGGTTTTTTTGTTCTTGCTCACCATTCCTATCACACATATTACTGGCACTGATGTCTTGTTTCAGGCTGCAGTATTTAGCTCTGCCATTTGTAGATGTAGAAGACCTTTTTTCCGGAAATACTTGAATAACTTACAGCTCTGTCAATAAGACTATTTTTTCTTAAATGCACCATATGCATATTGACAGCTTAACATATTGATTTGCATGAACAAGCAGTACAAGGCAATTGGTTATCATCCCTTTGTAAGAAAAATCATTGAGTCTTGTGATAAATACCTTTCTTTGTGAACCTCATTAGCTTGCCATCTCCTAGGTCCCAGCAATACTCTTACAGACTTCTGGAATAAAGAGAATAGAATAAATATGTTTACTAGCTCCTGCTGCAGTTTCTAACTTGGTATTCTACTTGGTGTTTATCACGTTTGTTTGTGACAAAAAAGGGGATACTGAATAATTAAGACTTTTGCCAAAGTGGCAGAATGCCTTCTTTCTTTGTCTTGATTGCTCTGAATCCAGAATAGCCTAAAATTATTGGATAGGTCTTTCTTAGTCACAGTTCATTCTGCAAGTATGAAAATGTTATCAGACCTATTAAAAAAAATTTGTTCCAACTCAGACTTATACCTTCTGGATTAGCTCTTACTGAGCTATGCTGTCAGCTTTTTCCTTTGCAACTACAGTAAGGCTTATGCAAAATGGGTAATTCAAATAGGAAAAGAGTGTTTTCAAAATTAAAAAAAAAACAAACCTAAAATTATGGATGGCATTTCTATGCAGTGTTCCAGTTTGTTGCAGATCAGTGTGTTTCAGTACAGCATCAATTTTTCTTAAGAAATTTCTTAAAAGCCTCATTTGTATTTGTCTTCCAATTAGCAATTTATCATTTTGTTCTGATTAGTATTACTTTTCTAAAGGTTAGCTGCTTTAAAGGAACTATGACAGTAAACATGAAATACTTCTTTGAATTCCTGTCAGAATGGTCTGTGTGTCATTAACTTCTAGCTGCACTTCCTCACAGCTGATGGCTGAGCTGGGTGGAGGATAGTGGTATCAGTGTACTCTAAGCTCATAAATCTAGGTGTCTTTTGCATGTCTTTCTAGAAGGATGAAACAGTGGTGAAATCAACTCCAAATTAATTTCATTATTCAAATGATTTCAGAATTCTCCTTGAACCAGTTAGCTGCTTTATTGTTTTCCCACAGCAGGATTTGACATTGTGAGAGGAAGCTCTGCATGCTTGGAACACTTACAGAGCTGTTCTTGGCTGCCTCCTCTAGACTAAACCATTTATTTGTTGCTCTTTTCAGCATGAGCTGAAGCTACTGAAGAGTAGTAGAAATGGATCAGAGAATGCATATGCAGCAGTAGTAACTACTTGGACTGCTGAGTCTCTTTCCTCTAGCAGGCACTAATGATACTGTCTCTGTTTCAGAAGGTCTGACTAGGGGAGTAACCCTTGAAATTCTGTCGTGTTTTCTGTGCTTTTAGGTGTTTCAGATACTAAGTTTGTTTCCTTAGTGTAGTTAAAATTCCTTACACTTCTTGTCAAAGGAGAAGAGCATTACCCTGCTGGTTGTCTCTGGGGGAAGGGGCCAGCTTTTCAGATGGGTCTTCGCTCCATGATGAATGGCATTCCTTGAATTACTGTTGATGAAGACTTTTAACCTTTTTCCTGTGGTTCTTTCGTGTTACCAACTTACTGGCTTTAGAATAATGTAAGTGTAGGTCTTGTCTCTTTTGGCATTTATGCCCTTTGTAGAATCTTTGTGAGGTGGCAAAAAGTATTTGCAGTTTTCTGTAGTTAATAATTCAAAGTGCACGAAGTATGGGTGCGCCTCAAGGTAGGACCTGTGTTGACTGTGACATGGAATTCTCTGGCCTTAGACCCACAGCTGGATTGCAGCCCATCAGTTGACTGTGGTAACTAGTTGTGTAAGGCAAGGCCTTACTGTGAACTTGCACATAACAGTTTGGGGTTGAATTTGCGCTAACCTATATTTGTTTTAGGGGAAGGTCATTTACATGGGTAATTATTAGGAATCAGTGGAAGTATGACACAGTGAGTGAACGAAGTATTTAGCTTCAGTGATTCTTAAGCAGTGTTCCAGATGACTGGATATGAGGACAGAATGTTGAGTAGCCTGAAATAAAGTTTCTGCTAAGAGTGGCTGTTGGCTAGAAGATTGCTTTTAAAAATGTTGATGAATTAATTACTTGTTTATCTTTCTTTTTTCTAAGTATGTATAGAAAATACGATTCAACTAGAATAAAAGCAGAGGAAGAAGAAGTCTTTTCAAGTAAGAGATGCTTAGAATGGTTCTATGAATATGCAGGTAAGTGTGAAATGCAAATTTCCTACCAATAACAAGTTAATTTATATTGGAATATGAAAATTGCATTAACTGAGCTCTCAAAAGACTGAATATAAAGAGTTTTTTTGTATAAGTCTGAAGAGAAACTTTCCTTTATCCTGTGTGATGTGAGGTTGAGGAGTTCAAGGTACAGTTTTGTCTTTGTCTATATTCTATAAAAAGAATACAGGAGGTGTGTAATTTGAAATGTTTTGGAACATGTATACTTTACTATTCAAATCTACAGTTAAAGCTGTACTTCTATTTAAAATGTTGTTACCTCTCTGTCATCTGCCATGTTTGTGCTGTATAGTACAGAATTAGCCTCAGAAGTGGTGTGTCTTTAATTAAAAAAACCTAAAGGATGAGGGAGGTAGTAATGCTAGTATTGTTCCTGCTGAATCTGGTGCTTAGGGTTTCAAGCAAAGAAGTGAATTAATTTAAATATCCTGTACTACTGTTATCAGATGGTTTTCCATCACAAGGTCTAGGGAAGGTAGCCTGTATTATTTATTCTTGGCCTTGTGTATGAGAACTTTCTTCAGGCATTACTTCTAGGAATGTTAATTATGGTCTGTGGTCACAAAAGGTGATCCTTTATTAGTGAAGTTGGTTGTTGTATTTGTTTTCCTGCACTTGTTTTCTGAAAGGAAGAATTTGACATATGGGGGAAAATGATCTCATGACTGTAAAGACCAAAAAGAAATTAAATAGATGTTTAATGTCATCTTGCGGTTTTCTGGTGCTGTCTTGGATAACATGTCTAACAGCTTGTTCTGTTTCATCTACTTTTTAAACATAATGAAGAGTGACTTAATTTGATGTAATAAACCATTTTTTTCTCCTAATAAAATTATATAAATGAAATTAAATACTTTGAGATCTCACTTGTCTGTGGCAGTCTGTGAGAGGAGATTCAGACAAATTCAAGCCAAATCTAACCTGTTAGATTGTCTGCCTTTCTGACCAGCTTGATTTATTTTTTTACTCTAGCAACAGGCATGACTCATTTTTGTCAAGACTTTCATGGAAAGACAGGATGAAAGGAAGGCTTTGTGAAAGAACTTTGGGGTTTCCACTGGATGCACACACCAAGATAAAACAGAAAAGTGGAGAGTATGATTCTGTTCACAGTATTGAGTAACATTCTAAAAATTGAATTTTCAAGGAATAATCTCTTGTGTTCTTGCTTCATAAGTCTTCTTTATGTATGCAGACAGTTGACACTGCATTTGGGTTTTTTTCCACTCCCTTGGTGTGTTTTTGCATTACAGAATGAGTTTTTTTAAAGGCTGTTGTGTATACTCGGAGAACTAAGCAGCTGTTATGAAAAGATGGGAAAAGACATAATTGAACCTTGTTATTTCTAGAATAGATCACCTAATAATAAAATACAGATTGATCTTCCCATTATAAATCCTGTTTTTTCTTGCACATGTGATCTTTATATTGGAGGAAAGTAGGCATTTCAGCCTGTATTTTTTTCAAATGAGCCCTTTCATGAGTCAAATAATTCTAACAAAATAGTTCAGATACTTAAAGTGTATTTAAAAATAGAGTTGCACAGTACAATTCTTAATGCCTGTATAAATTTTTCAGGAATATTATAGAAGTTACAAATATCTTAAGACCGTGTTGTATTGGTGGTGCATTTTTATTTTGAATTTTTCCTTTTAAGTAGGCAAAGAAATAACTATAATTCATTATTTCCTTTCCATTGCATTTGCTATTAGTTGGATGATGTGTGGCCATGGTGTAGCAATATGAATAAGCAGGATAACATTATATAAAGATAGTATATGAAACAATGAGGAATGAGATTCTGGGAATGATAATGTCTTGTATTTTGTATAGCTGTACATCATGTTTTTATGTGATTTGATCTTGCGATAACAGTAGAGATTCCAGCCAGGGAATGAGTTTCTCTAGCCATCATCCACTCATTTTAGCGTGGTAGTATTATGTGGATGTTCTGTTAGTCTTAAGTGCATTATTCAAAATCTTACTAATTTACACTTCCAAGATTAATCTCAGTAAATGGGTAGAAAGATCGGCAGGGATGAAAAGTTGTTTTACAGATTCTCTGTCAAAGGTGAGATAAAGATTTAAGTGTATCCAAGTCTGATAGTAAGTGTGGAAATACTTACATCATGTCAAAACAAACTGTTTGAAGGTTAGGTTGTACTGTGTGATTGCACTTCTTTTGTGCTGTAAAGGACAGGCTATTTTAATTTTTAGAGATAAGTAAAAGACATTTTGTTTGCAGGCACAGATGACATTGTAGGGCCAGAAGGTATGGAGAAATTTTGTGAAGACATTGGAGTTGAACCAGAAAATGTAAGTTCAGGATCTGTTTTGAAAATGCCTTATCTGCTATGGTATATGTGAGCCAGCCTTACAGCTCTTGCTTTTCTACCAAGAATTAAAAATCTCTTGAGAGTTTAAAAGAATTGAAGAAATATAAACCAGGGAGGTTTTGAAACACATTTGGGAACAATATTGTGGGCAGTAGTGGCCATTATACCACTTCTATTTTAACTTCTAAAATAGTGTAGCAAAGTTCTGAACTTGCCACTTGCACAAGTAAAAGCATTTGTAGCCTACTGAACAGTGCTTATTTGTAAAACACATGGATCTTTTTGTTAAATTCTCAGTCTCCATTTTCTTTTCCCTTTTAAACAGGTAGTTATGCTTGTGCTAGCATGGAAGTTGGATGCACAGAACATGGGCTACTTCACATTACAAGAGTGGTTAAAAGGAATGACATCGCTACAGTAAGTGCTTTGAAAATTCTCTTAAATTTGTTATAGTAAACACAGCTTTTCAATTAAAACACACTTTACTGTTTTGATGCATAACACCTAAAGCAAAGAGCTCTGCCATGGAGTAGAAGTCACAAGTTTCTGGCCTGAGTTATGATGATATGGTCACTTAGAGACAACTTGAAACCTGACATTGCACATATAAATACAGTTTAATTAAAAGGTCTGCAGTCTCAATAAAAGAGAAATGTTGTGAGGTTTGATGCACTTTCTGTCCCCAAGGACGCCTATCTTTGTTGCTGGATTGCACATATCTTTTAGGTATTGGTATGTTGTTAGAGTGATTTAAAGCATTAAATAATACAAACCCTTTCTGTAACTCTGCATTGTTCTTTCTAAGAGTTGCTTTCTCCAGTCAAGAGCTTAATTTTATGGCAAAATTAACATAAATAAAGTTGAATAGTCATGTTTCATAGAGAGTTGGAGAAAGAAAGAACTGTTTTGATTTACCTTCCTACACAGTTTTAGTCAATCTCTTCTGGAAGTTGTATAGTTTCAGCAAGACATCAGAAATATTTTTCACGGCTTTGATTTGCTGTTTGTTTTCCATGCATGGACAAGCTCTTCATTTTATCTGTTGGAGAGTGCATTTTTTACAAAGCCAGTCAGTCCCAGTGGAAGACTTTGCTACTTTATCTAAATTTGTTTCACACTGTGGATTTAATAAAGCATTTCATGCAGGCATACTCAAAAACATGCCTCTGTACAGAGTGATGTGTTTTGAACAGGTCAATGGAGATACTTAGACCTCTAACAGCTTAGAGATTCTTTCTTAGAGCATCAGACATCTAAATAAGAATGCAGACTCTAAACTCACTTGGTTCTTGTTTTGTAGGTGTGATACTACAGAAAAATTGAGAAATTCTCTGGATTACTTGAGATCTTTATTAAATGAGCCTACCAATTTTAAACTTATTTATAGATATGCCTTTGACTTTGCACGGGTAAGTACTGTGCATTTGAAATTACAAACTTTTTACTGTCATAAATAATAATTGAAAGACCATATACTTCTAAGTTTCTTTCTCTGAAGGTACCACTCAAGATTGCTTCTAACAAGTGGAACCATATATGTTCTAGAACAGTGTATGCAAGATGTCAAAACTGGAAAAATATATAGGATGTGTAATGCTTAGTGGTTTAGTGACATGTTTTGTTGTGTCTCTGCCTCAAGCTATTCTATGACTTCAGAGAAATCATTTAGGCCGCATTCTCCTGTATATTGGGGCTTTACCACTAAGTTCCCCTGACTTTATAATTATTGTGTTTTTTCTTACTCTGAATTTTGTGAGCATAAACATATTTAAAATGGGAAGACACTTCACACATTTCAATAGCTAGTAAAAATGGGTAACGTGATAAAAGCTGGATATGATATAAATACTGATTCAGAAGATTGTTGGAATGGCTTTAATGATGTTTTCAGTATTAATTAAAAATACCCTGATATCAGTCTTCCTTCTATAAAACATGCTTCAATGAAATTTAGCATGCAATGGAACCAATACACATAAGACTGTTCATACCTGGAGGGAGTAATAAGAGAACTTTATTTTCTGAAATAACATTTTGAAATAGAATTTGGACATCCATTTTACTAATGGATGGAATGTACGGAAGATTTAACATAAAAAGGTAAAACTGAACCTCAGATTTCAGTGCAAGAGAACTAAAAGTACTAAGAAAACTTGTACCAAAAAAGTAGCATGAGAAAAATAAGAAGGAATTGAACTGATAGCAGTTTTGATAGTCTCTAATTAGCAATTCAGATTTTGGGTACCTCAGTGCTTTCTGCATCTCAGCATTCAGATTTATAGTAGTTCACTTTTAAACAAGGAAGCTTGCAGCTGAATATAAAAAAATGCATGAGATTAGTTAGTATGAGAGGAAAAGAAAGGCTATATCAGCCTCTTAATTCCTCCTTTGCTGTACAAAGCTTTATTCTGCCAGTGTTGCTCAGTGTAGAATGCAAAGGCATTGCCTAAGAAGTTCAAGATACTGATGAAATATTTGGGATAGAGAGCAAACCTGTGCCAGCTGATGGCCTGTCAAAAGTAAGTGCAGATACTTAAAAGGTGGATATTGTATGTGTTGTTTTCAAGAGGTACCAAACTGGTGTGACAGTGGTCTCAAAAAAGAATTTAAACATGAGACACAGGTGCTGTGACTTCATTTGTGACAAAAAGCCCCTGCAGATTATAGAACTTCAAGTTGACGATATATAAACTGGGGAATATTTGGCTAATATGATTATTGAACTTTTGATACTACAGACTTGGGGAAAGTCTATAGGAGAATGGCATCTAATAAGAGTAGAAAAGAACACTGAGAAAGATGGGTATATTTATAGATGCCAGATTAAACTGGGTGTAGTTTTTTTCAGGATCATTCAAGTGATTGATAGAAAAAAGCTGATGGTTTCACTTTCAGGAGGTTGTATTATTTCTGTCCTAAAGATAAGTCTTTCAGGAAAGTGCCCTGTGGCAAAAAACTGCTTGTTTAAACTTCCTAAGTTTTAAGAGAAAAATTTTTGGAAGAGTCTGTTGATTTGGCATTAAAAGTTAGTTTGTGAATAAAAATGTGTCATCAAGGTTTCATGTGGCATGCACAATTTAAGTCAACATAGATTTGAGGAAATAATTTAAAACACCATATGTTGATATTAAGCACAAATACTTTCCTCAATCTGTGTTTGCCCTTGTTATTGCCAAGTGTGAGAACATACAGATGCATGTATTACATGGTTTAAATAGATTTTTAATGTGAAATATTAGGGGGAAAAATATCAGGAAGATTGTCTACCATTAGTGTAAAACAAATAATCACATAAAACAAAGTTCGTTAATAAATTCCTTCAACTGTATCCAAGGAATATAAGTGTCCAGAATGTATGCTAAGAATGCAATTGCATCATCTGTTATGACAGATGTGTCATTAGGCAGTTGGAGGTAGGTAGAAAGGGCTTATCTGAGCGATTTGTTCTGATCAGTAGTTGGAGTGAGATAATGTAGAAATGTAACAATATAAGGTATGAAAAACCAGTGTGGCCAAAGTAAAGGCAGTAGAGCCTGATTTCATTAACACTTGTGTGTGGGAAGAATTCAGAGTATAAACAGTAGGTAAAATAAAGTGTATTCTGACAGCAGCATTATTTCTGCTTAAAGGTATTTGTGACAGAAGTAGGGCTAGACAGAAGATGGGCTTTGGAAAGAGAATTAGTTTTTAGAACTTTTTTTGGTTAGAAATAAGTGAAAGTTTTGTATCATACTAGTACAAAAATGCCTTTGCAGGTTTCTTTTTCATCTTTCTTACTAATTGAAAAGCCTTGTTAATCATGGAATTTTTTTTCTCTAAATCTCTCTTGGATTTAGTGCCCAGAATGCAAAACAGCATCTTTTCAGAATTGCTGGTCTCCCCACTTTGATTTAAAAAAAAATCTGCATTAAATTCTGCCTACACAATTTTAGAACGGAGGAGTGTTTAGTATGAAATGAACGTAACCTTGTAACTAGGGCATTCAGTTGTTGACTGAGAACTGGGATCTTGCTTTGTCACGTCCTTGCTATGTGATAGAAAACAATTCAGTTATGATTTGAGCTTGGTTTTTAATAAAGATGTGTATTCTATAATACATAGAACTGCATTTGTACTGGTGAGACATAGGGCTCAATTCTCTTTGTCGTGGGCAGCTACGTGTCTTGCAGTGATCTATTAGATACTCCCTGCATCCATAATATCCCTATGTGGGATATGTCCTGGTGGACAACAAGCTGTGCCTGAGTCAGCAGTGTGTTCTTTTCACCAGGAAAGCCAATGGTATCCTGGGGTGCATTGGGAAGGGCTTTGCCGGCAGGCTGAGGGAAGGGATCTCTACTCAGCCCTGGTGAGGCCATATCAGGAGTGCTGTGTCCAGTTCTGAGTTCCTCAGGACAAGAGATACATGGAACTCCTGGAGCAGGTCCAGTGGAGAGTAGTGAGGTTGGTTAAAGGATAGGAGCTCACCAGTGTCTATCAGTATCTGCAGGGAGGTTGTCAGAGAATGGATCCAGGCTCTTCTCAGTGGTGCCAAGTAATAGGACAAGAGTCAGTATGCAGAAAGTCATGCATGGGAAGTTCTACCTGAATATGGGGAAGAACTTCTTTGCTGTGCAGGTGACCACACACACTGAAACAGACTGCCCAGAGAGGTTGTGGAGTCTCCCTCACCGGAGATACTCAGGAACCACTTGGGTGCAATCCTGTGCCATGTGCACTAGGGTGACCCTACTTGAGCAGGGGGTTGGACCTGATGACCCACTGTGGTCCCTTCCACTTACCCATTCCATGATTCTGTGATACCCTGTATTTTCTTAATTTAGACTTTGCAGTCTGCTGTCATGAATACATACTGAGAACAAGGTCTACATTAGCTAATATGGAAATTTATTTTTTGTGATTTCATTAACTTGTCAGTTTGTAGCTCAGTGCTATAACCAAGACACAAGAGTGTGGGGGTTTACGTCTCTCAGTAAAATTGGTTTAATTTCATTATAACAAATGTAGATGCATAAACTACTTCACAAAACGGAATCATACGCATACATGTTATTTTGAGATGTGCAGAAGTTAAGTTACTGAATATTTGCCACTGATTAACAAACCTGCTGGGTACAGATGCTGCTGCTTTTACTTATCAGAAACAAAAAAAATCAGCCCTTAAGGTTAAATGTACTGTTGTTACGTTGAATTAAAACTGGATAGTCCAGAGAGGAGTCTCAATGTGCTAGTATATTATGTTCTGTCTGCTGATTTGATAATTTAATCTGAATGTCATGTAATCAGTTAGAATAACAGAGATCCTCCCTTGGCTCACTCTCACATAGTGAAGGAGGTGTCTATTGAAACTCCATGTAGTTGTAATGATAGAGCAGGAAGTGGGTGCAGCACTGCTATTCGGAGAGGTGTGCCTGTGCAGGGGATACCTGCAAATGTGGCTGGGGATGTGATGGCCATTGCTTGCTAGGGAGGTGTGAAGTCAGAAATGACCTTATGCCTCAGCTGCCAGAATGGTGATGTTTTTGTTGGGAACATCTATAGAAAGCAACATCTCTGTATAACAAGCCATTACCTGTAAGGAAGGAAATTTTACTGGCAAGTTGTGTTTTATTAAAAAACACTGTTAGATACTGCTGTATATTATTTATTTGCTAGTTTATTTTGTCCGTGGGTGAGCAGTGAGGGAAGTGAAAAATCTGGAATTCATGCTCTGTTTTCGTTTTTGACCTTTTCATACAGGAAAAGGACCAGCGCAGCCTAGATATCAATACTGCCAAGTGTATGTTGGGCCTTCTTTTAGGAAAAGCATGGTCTCTTTTTCCAGTATTTCATCAGTTTCTAGAGGTATGGAATTGGAAACAGAATGACTGGGTTTTTTTAATCTGTCTTCTCATACTTATAACTTGAGGTAGAATGAACAGCTAAGAATGCTGTGTTCTGATTTGGGATATAGTAACCATCAAAGCAGCACATGCAACTGGTTATTTTTCCTTTCTTCCTTTTTCCCAAATTCATATGCTGTTAAGATTTGTATAATGCAGAACAAACTATAGAATGTTATTTATTTGCTTCTGGCCTTTATTTTATTGCTGTATGTTTGCCCTCTAAAAGATGTCGGAAGCATGATTCAACACTAGTTTAAATACTTGCTGGTTTAATCCATTTTAGTTTTAGATGGCATACAGATTAAAACAATAATGCATCACGAAGTTTAAATTTTCTGTAAGAAGGTCTGAGTTTTAGACAGTTGAAAATACATTTCAGTAATTTCTGTTTCTTGCCTCAAGCAGCAATCAAAATACAAAGTTATCAATAAGGACCAGTGGTGTAACGTTCTTGAATTCAGCAGAACAATTAACCTTGACCTCAGTAACTATGATGAAGATGGAGCCTGTAAGTACGACCATATGTTGATGTTCTAAAATAATTTATTTCTCTGAGCTTAATCATTCAGTGTCCTTTTACAAAATTTTGTAAAATACAGTTACTTGATCTCTCTACAGGGCCAGTGTTGTTGGACGAGTTTGTGGAATGGTATAAAGGAAAACAGATGACATAGGAGTTTAACTATGCACAGCCACTCAAGAGTCACTGTTACCACAGTTACGTCAACCATTAGCCATAAACTGCTATTTGTATCGAAGTGCATGCTGCTTTTCTTGCACTGCATCCCTTTGGCAGGGAACTTTTGATGTTTGCTATTTAACAAGCTAGCTATGCTTGCTGTTTAGCATTGTTCTCTTTGAAGGCTGCTTTGCATTTTGTATTTACACTACAAATTGGTGAACTTGCCAGAGTCTTCACTGTGACTATGTGTATATTGCTGTCTAAATTTTGTATATGTGTATAAAAAAATGGCTTCACCTAGGAATTATTTCTGCAGAAATGTATTGTAAAAATAATTTTGTGGCATATTTCTAATCATCACTCATATGTCTGTTGAAACTTGAGTTACTTTGTTTTTCTTTTGGTCTCAAATGTAACATTTCAGACTTTCTGGACATAGTTATGTGAAGAACTGTTTACAGTTTCAGTGTTACTATTTGAGATGCCAATTTCTGAGAAGAAAAGGCATGCTGTGATTTCCTTCATCAGAATTTGCCAAACTTGACCTAATGCTTTATAGGAATGAAATATTGGTGTCTTAAAAATATATATACATATAAATATTTCAACACTGTAATAGTTGTACATGCCACAGATGATTTCCATTCGAAGAAAAAAAGTACTGACTTTTTAATGTTAAAACTGCAGTAGTTATTACAGGTACAAATGAACAAATTAAAGTAGCTTTTAAAAATGGGTTTTAGACTTTTGTAAATTGCCTTTGGCATACTCCTTTTAATTTTTCGTGTACCAAGGGTGTTTGGTCTATGTTTGATCTAGTGACCCAATGGCATTGAAAGTTCTAGCTGAAATTAGTGGTTTGGGGAAGTATGCTCACCCCTAGCACAGACATAATAAAGGTTTTGGGGATTTTTTTGTTTGTAACACTAATCTTTTCAAAGGCCTCCAACTTCATGTTTCTAAGTACTTAAATATGATATTAAAAAAAATACAATGTTGAGTAGTCTAAAAATATATATATATATATTTTTTTTTTTTTCTGGGGATTAAAGTTTCCTGGCAGAATGTCCATTGCAGGCAATGGGCATGTAAGACACCAGCATTGAATGACAGTACTTTTTTGTAGGGACCACTGCCTGTTTCACTCATCTCTTTATCTATATGGAATGGTTTTAGTGATTATTTTGGGAAAAAATGAGTGAATGGAATAATGTTTAAGTTCTGTAATTTTGTCATGTTGTCTTTGCCTTACCCTTCTTTATTAAGTAATGTTAGTATTGATATTTATAAATAGGTCCTTGAAGTATCCGGTGCTATTAAACTTTGATCCCTAAGGATTTATTAACATGTTATTGATTCATGGAGCATTTAACAACAAAGGGCCAGTGGATGTTTTGGAACAACAAATAACGTTACTTTTCTACAGAAATATTTCACAAGGTATTGGCAGTTTTGTTATTTCCTTAGAATGCGATCCAGGGGAACAAGAGGGACGTGTTTTATGTTGAAAGTGAAATTTTCTTCTGTGTTGAAGATTCTATCCTTGCCATCAAGTCAGGAACACCTTGACTTGCTATTGACTTGACTCCTTTCAGCATTAAGCCTAGTTTAGCAAAAGCACATTAGTTTGCTGCCCTGGGCCAGGAAGTTGTAATTGTGGTGCTCCAGCTGGTCAGTTGTGTTCAGATCTGTTTGTTGTTGTTCTTGGTTTTTGTTTTTCAAGCTCAGCTGCCAAAGACAAAAACTGTATACCTGTTTGTGTATATTTGTATATACCTAAATATACACTATACATGCACATATAAAACCTAGAATTTCATGATTCTAAGAAGAAAATACTACCTTTCCTGTGAAATACCTACATTTGGACTTATGTAACACTAAGTAGTGCTTTTTAAAGTTAGTAGTGGTAAAACATAAGCAGTCAGTGCTTTCTCATGTACTAATGCATGTAACCTTAATTCCATGTTTGATGCCAGTTTGCACAAGAAGTTGAGTGGAGTGTGGTAATTAATGTTTACAATAAGCCTCTTAAGAAAACACACCTTTTATTAAGACTTCTGATGTAAATGTGTATATTACAATAGTATTACTGTAATGCAATACCAGTGGCACTGCTGGTTTAGTTCTTCAAAGAATGAACTTAGAAGCAATATAACTTTTAACATTAGGCCAAACTGTGATTGCGAAGATTTTAAGTGAAGTAGGTGTAATTGTTCTTAAAACATTCTTAATTGTTCTTAAAGCTAGCTGTTTACACTAGGAAACTGTGCAGCACAAACTGGAGTGAATCCTGCAACAAATACAAGTTTATATAAGAGGTTTTGTATGTCATAAATAACTGAGCTTTCAATAATGGGAGCAAGAGCCAAAGACACTTTTAATCTATTACTGTTACAGATACAGCTTTTGTATAATGGTTGACAGAAATCGGTTCAGCTGGGTGTTGGCAGTTTTGCAAATGTTTATCAGAATAAAAAATTTAATTAAAAGCAAAGGAATGGGGAAAAAACCTTAGTAAGTACTTGTGCTGTGTGAGCAAACAAACTTGTTTTTAATTTGGGTAAAAGTAACTGGGAGTGATAAAGGAAGAATGTGTTTGGAAATGAATCAGATGCTGCAAATTTTTTCTTCCATTTGAAACAGTATGTATGAATCTGTAGCCATCAGCAGTTTATACACGTGCACTTTCATAAAGTAAACCACGGATTCAATTACAGCTAGTAGAGACAGCTCTACTGACATTTATAGTGAACAAATGGACTGAAATGGACCTGTGTGGTTTGATGAGCTTCCCTGTGCTATCCATCCTGCTGGTTTTGCTATAATTGCTGATAAGCAGAAGCTCCTAACATTGCCTGCTCCTGTATATTGGAGAAACTTCTAATAGTCGTGGAAACGTAACTAACCTACTCAGTTAATCTTGTATTTAGTACAAGTGTGGCATTTTCTTTTTTTGTTTATTGTACCATCAATTAGCTGATGTAGATTTTTTTTTAATTGTTTGTTTGATTGTGGGTTACCTCCCAGTATTGTACAAAATATGCTGTTTTCTGGGACAAGACACTGAGAGGTCATTCCTGAAAAATTGTCATGGGTCTTGTGCTAGTATGTCTGATGTACTGTTATTGAACTTTCAGCAGAAACCTGATGATCAATTGACAGTTCATTTTTGGTATTTGGGAGATGTAAATTGGAAAGACAGTCTCTGGACACTGTTTTACTTTCACTATAGCAGTTCATGTTCTTTGATAGATGACAAACATTTGGAGCTCTTTGCACTCAATAATCTTAAGGATCTTTTCAACCTAAATGATTCTATTAATGTTAGTAACCAAAACAGTCCATGAATTAAATTTCCTTCTAAAGCAAAGTGATACTAAGTATTTAAAGTATTAATATAATTCTCTATTATTGTTGTTTTTTTCACTTTTTAGCTTTTCCAAGGAAAGCAAACTGAAGAACATAGAAATTACTGGAATTATTTATGTACTTGAGTTTTCAGTTAAAACCTCTTTAAGGTTTTCTTTGAGCTACAATAAATGCTTGGGTTATCTTTGTGTAGCCATTTCTAATTCTGCAGAGGCTTCTCCCATTTTACCACAAACACATGTGTTTTATTTCATCACAAATATGCTCACACAATCAAAATTAGTTACGGCTTATTGCTACTTGGTTAATGTTCCCAAGTGACTGTTTTGAAGGACAAGAAATGTACTTAAGTTGTGTTAAGGTTTTCCCAGATTTCTCTTGATCCTTAGTCACAAGTCTAACAAATTGTTTGATGCTCTTGGAATTAATATTGGCAACTTTAAAAGTTAGCTTGTGCCCTGGTTTTATTTATAGCTGCTGACATACCTCTTTCTAGGCCCTATATTTTGTCTTTTTATATTGTTCTACAAGTATGTAGAATCCATCCACAAACTGAATCGTTTTTCTGTAATTGAGACCAAAATTCAGCTTTTTTATTTTTTTGTCTGCTTTTATTTTTTAAATCCTCACCTGCTTCCCTGCTGTGTGTATGTGCATGTGTACATGTGTCAAAATAGCACCTACTGATGCTGCTGTTGCAGGAACAGCAGTTAACCTGTAACTGTGAATGCTTTACGTGTTAGTTATTTGGATATTACATCAATAAGGTGTGCTAAACTCCTGTGACTCGCAATATGATGAAAATACTGTTATGCCACCTAACATGAGTTAATCCAGTTGAATTTTTTTTTAGGTTTTTTCATGGTGTTGTAAAATGGCATCCCACAAATAAACAGTATTTGTGTTGGTTTCAGAAACTGACTTCAGATTTTTCTGTGATTCATACTTCAGAAATTGTCATATCTGAACATATATCAGCTGGCAGTGTTTATCAAGTATTAGCAGGGAGTTTGTGTTTAGGTTCTTGTCCCCTTGTTTCTAATAGTAGAGCAAATCAATATTTAAATCTATTGGGAACAGGTATGTGTTTCAGAAAGGTTATGGTTCAAATGAAGTCTGTCAGTGTAAAACAGCACTGTAATACAAAAGTTTTCAACAGCAAGTCAATTTGAGCAGAAATGTCTCAAGACAAAATTTTACGGAAGTGTAATTGTTACCCACTCATCAAATCCAGCCTTTTGACCCACAAGGTCCTCAACAAGCTGTTGATGTATGGACTGGATAAGCAGATAGGTGGACTAAAAACTGAAAATTTAGGGCCTGGAGAGTGGTGCTCTGCAGAGCAAAGTCTTAGTGGAGAGCAGTAATTAGTGTTGTATCCTCAGACTCAGTTGCGTCCAGTCCTGTTCAACAGCTTCATTACTGACCTGGGTGATGGGGCACAGTGTCTCCTCAGCAAGTTTACTGCTATGACAGAGCCAGAAGTAAAGGATAAGCCAGAGGATCATACTGCCTTCCAGAGGGACCTCAGCAAGCTTGAGAAATGGCCTGACAGGAACTACATGAGCTTCATCCAGGGGAAGTGCAAAGTCCTGCAGCTGGGGAGGAGCAACCCCCTGCACCAGTATCTGCTGAGGGCCACCCAGCTGGAAAGCAACTTGGGAAAAGGGACTGGGGGTCCTGGTGGACACCAAGTCAGAGATGAGCCAGCAACAAGTCCTTGCTGTGAAGAAGGTGAGTGGTTCCTGGTCTGATTCAGACGAAGTATTGCCAGCAGGTTGAGTGATGATTATTCCCTCCTACACAGCGCAGCACTGGTGAGGCTACACCTGGGTACTCTGTCCAGTTCTGGGCATCCCAGTACCAGAGATCCTGTGACATTCTGGAGAGGGTCCAGTAAAGGACTATGAAGATAATGAAGGGCTGGGAACTTCTTTCCTATGAGGAAAGGCTTACAGCTGTTTACCTTGGAGAAGGTGCTGTGGGAAGTCTTACTAAAATATTTAAATATCTGAAGGGAGGGTGTGAAGAAGACAAAGACTCTTCAGCCAGTGCCCAGTGACAGGGCTAGACAGTGGGCATGAACTGAAACATAGGAGGCTCCATCTGAACATCAAGAACTGCTGCCGTTTTCTTTGGGGGTCACCATGCACTGTTACTGAGTTTATCCTCAGAGATATTCAAAAGCCACCTGAACATGATCCCGAGCAATTGGCTCTAGGTGGCCCTGCTTCATCAGGATCGTTGAACTAAATGACCTTCAGATACTGCTTCAAACCTTGACTTAAAATATTACTTGAAATGAATGTATTTACATTGCAATTAGAATATTGTAATGCAGAACTCATCCTGAATAAGTTTTTCATTGTGTTTATGTTTCTGATGAAGGCTGGGAATGGCTTTGCCAATTCTCAGAATGTAGGCTGTTGCTTATCTGTATTCATTAGAGGGGGTGAGTCACAGTCTTCTCTACCGTGAAAAATTTACTACTACTGTCCAAAAAAGTTTATTTTGTTCATTATGTGTAGGTTAAATGTGCATGTCTTCTTATATTTAAGGGTTAATTTCCACCCAATTTTCAGCATGTTCAGGAAAGATTGAAATGCTTTGTATCTACAGCAAATAACTTGACAATTATCAAACTATTATGTGTTTGAAATTAGTTTTATTTCATTCTGATTACTGTATTTGAAGTTCTTGATCTGCTCTTAAAACACCTGTATTTTTTCCTGTCCTGATTCACGGTATGAGGGATTCTGTGTCCTGTCGCTTGTGGAGCTCGGCAGGCCATTGCCCTGTGAGAAGGGTGTGTCCAGACATCCTCTTGGCTGATTCCTCATGCTTCAGTTGCAAATTCATACAGCATACACTCAGGCACCTTTTTTATCAAGCTTATTCTGTGGCTTTGATTACCTACAGTCAGCTGGGATAGTAACAGCAATGGACTTCCTACTAGTATAAGTGTCCTAGAAAATTCCCAGTGGCCAAAGAAGCTAAATCAGTTTTCAGTGTGAACAAGATACAGTGGATGAAATGTAAAGAAAGGTGAGTATACAATCTTGGTGTCTCTGTGTGTGGGGCTGTGTAGCTAATTCTGTACAGAAGGGCATACTAACATGGGGTAGGTAGGGAGGAGCAGAGTATGATGAGTACTGTGTGGAAGTCACAGAAAATACAAAGGTTTTGTATTAAAGAACAATTGCTGATGAAGTAAACTAACAAGGAGAAGCAGCTGAGTGTTTGGATTTGAATGAAGATGTGATAGTAAGACTGGAGAGATAAGTAGCAAAGGACAGTGGCAAGATTAGGCAGAAATACGAAGATAAGTTCGGGACGAAACATAGTATTTTGACAGTAGAGTGAATACTTTGCCACATGTTAAAATCCCACTATAAAGGAGCGAATTTACTTTGCCTGATGAGAACAGAAACTTTCCCATAACTTTGTGCCATAAAGGGAATCTTAGAAATCCTGCAGCTTCTCACAAGTAGTGTACTATCTGCCTCACCACTGCAGCATTCTCATGGTCAGGAAAGACATGAGAAAATAATTTTCCAATATGTGTTTTGAAATCCTAGTGGGCTGTTCCACAAGCAAATGGCAAAACATTTCAGTGTATGAGATACCAGTAGAGCACTTGAGTGGTTTTTTTTCCCCATGATTCACAAAATGGGCTTGCTCGTATAGTTAGATTTCTAACATTTTAGCAGCTGCAACAGCCAAAAGGTGACAGGCCTTGGAGAGCTGTTAATGGTGTTTGAAGACCCGTAGATACCAAAAAGAGCAAGTCAGTGCTTTTTTTCAGGCCTTGCATTTTTAAAGTTGTTTTGCCCACAAAGAACTTGTGTGGATAATGAGCTTTACTGAAAGCTGGTGGGGGCTCCTTGTTCTTAGTTTTTTCTTTAAAGGTAGTTTCAGTGATGTAGTGTGCCACTGGACTTACTCCTCTTGTGAAGGAATTGAAATGTGTTTCTTCTGTTTGGAGTTTTTAGGAGTTAATAGTGTCTTTGTGGAAGAGTTTTCCCAGAGATGTGGCCAGCTTCCTGCATTTTCCCAGAACTGGGTCTGTTCCCTTTCATGATGACATTTCTCTTCAAGGAGTGTATCAGTGGTACTGAGTCTGTTGAAAGGGTCTTGGGCTATATTCAGAGGTAATTTTACCTTACAATTGCTATCTTTTGGCTACTGATGTTCTAAAATAGCAGTTTTGAACTGCTCTTTTCCCCTTTTAAGTAAAATTCTCAAGTGGGTATAGGATCCTTTTGTCTTTTTTTTTAAATTACCCTGCTTATGTCACCACATTTGCAAACTTTGGGTGATGTCCCGTTATAGCTACATTTCTATAACTGATGTTTCTGCAAGAATTGAAGTCTATTCTGTTTCTTTGGGAAAGGTGGTTTTCTCTCTTTTGCCAAGTTAAAAAGTAATTTTTGAAATGTAATTGAACACTGCTTGGACTTCATTTATCTTTGCAACACTAGGAATTCAGAGATAATCCACAAATCTGGCTCAAAACACAGAAGATGGTATTATATACTATTTCACTGTATAGGTTGAGTACCATAAGAAAACACAGTAATAATGTAAATTTCCATGTTGCATTTATTTTAGGCAAAAAGATGAAACAGTGAGTATCTGAAGCAAATTCCAAGGGAAATGATATATTAGTATCAACTACCAATAATGAGAAAGTAAATATAATTCAGCAAAAGCTTTATTAATTTTCTGGAGTACCTTTTTATAAAGTCTATTATTGTTTTTTTTACTAGTACCCTTCTAAACAAAAGAAATTTCACTTTAATACAAAACAAAGTTTGCACCTGCTGTAATGACAAACACTGTGGGAGCTTAGTATTACCATTTTGTGTTTCAACTATTGAAGTTTGTTCTCTGGCTTTGCAAAATATTAGCAAATCCATCAAATGCTCTTTTCTTCTTAACAAAAAACTGGTTCTGTCCTGAATTTGTCTGACTTTTTTTGCTGAGATTTTCGCTGGAATTTTGGAGGTATTCTACAGTTTTTGCAGAATGGTTCTCCAGTTCTGCTAAAGGAGTGTGATCCTTCATCTTGCTGGAATCAGTGCTTTCAGAGATTGTATTTCCTATAGGCTTTTGTGGGAAGGAACATGAACTGTATGGTGTGCTTTCATTGAAGAAACCTTGTGGGATTGAGAAGGAATCTGCATCCTCATCACTCTGATCCAGTTGGAAGCAATCATCTGTTGTGAATTCTGACTGTGTTTTCCCAGAACTATGAACATGCAGCAGAACTGGTGTAGGATTGCAAGACTGCATTTCTTCAGGCAGACTGCAATTGCCAGTATCCTGTAATTCTGTGAATTCATCAGATTTTTTCTCATCAGAACCTTCTTGCATTTTATCTGCACAAGCCTGCTTCCCCTGTGGTAGCAAGTGATCTTGCTGTGTAGCAAACATGAAATGTTTTTCACCTGTGTGTTCAGGCAGCAATTGAACAGATGATTCTTTGCTGGAATGCAGCAGTGATGGTTTTTTTACAACTTCATTCAAACCAGTATCAGTGGGAGCAAAAATAAAGCCATTGTTCTCAGATGTACTTATGTTTCTTCTTAATGTAATGTCTGCTTCACCATCATTCTTTTCTGGGGAGTTCCTGGCTGTGTGCTCATCTGTACTTTCTGCTGGTGCATTTTCTTTTTGTTCTGTGTGTGTGAAGCTGAGGGAATGCTGTGGTTCTCTGGGAAGCAGAGACAGCTGCAGTTCATCCTCTTCAGAAGTTTTCTCTGTGTCATATGTGGGAAAATGTTTTAACTTAAGTACAGTGTTACCAAACTCTGTACTTTGACTGTGGAGAGAATCAGAAATAGAGTTTTGTACTGTTGATTCTGCATTAGCAAAATAATCAAATATATCTGTAATTTCTTGACTTGAAGAGCTAACTGTATCTGGATCTGACACGCTTACATGGCCACTGCATTTATCAGTGTTAGGGGATGCTGTTTCACGCGTGGTATCTGATCCATAATTAATAGTGGTTTCAAAATAGGCACTGCTATCATCTTCATTTTTCCCAGTCTCCTGAAGTTCAGCAGTAATGATTGGAGACTCTGGCGGTGTTGCAAACTTCTCAGTTCCACTGTCTGTATTGGCTTCATCTGGCGATAACTGACAGACTGGAAAGTTGTCACGAACATCAGATTGTTCCAGTTCAAAGTCTGCTAAAGAACTAGAGTCACTCATTGTGAATGGAATCCCTTCAGATGAAGAACTGTCACCAAATATATCAGCTGAAGCATCTTTTTCATATAAACGTATCCTTTTATAGTCACGCTCTGTGAGGGGAGAGTTTTCTATTGTTTCATAGATGCTTAAATTCTCAATATCTGCATCTCTTGTGGAGCTACTGGGTGAAATAAAATCTCCAACATCACTAGGTATATTTTTGTTGCCATTTAGACCAAGTTGTTTTTCACAGTTTTGCCTTCCCTGCATAAATTTTTTAGTGTGCCTGGGTTCATTATGTGAAGCAATACCTCTTCTTGCTGGAGAATCTGGTGTCACTTTTGTGATCTCAGACTGCAGCAGGTCAGAGTTGTTTCTTACTTTGCTTTTTGGTGTTACTTCATTGATGTTCTGGTAGTCCATCCTTACAAAAAATAGTCCAGTATCATAAACATTTGTACTTTCATTATCGTCAATACTAGTTTGGACTTTTGAAGACACTGGTATTTTCTTCATGTTGATCTCAGTATTGCTTTGTTTCTGGTAATGTGCTTTGGGATTTGGTGAGTGTACACCACTGCCAGTGACATTTTCATATGCAGTAGAAGTTTCTGTAGGAAAAATCTGTGTGTTTCTTAAAGAATGCTTATCACAAAATAATGTATCATGCTGCATATTTGCTGGTTTGCTTGCAAAAGGCTCACTGCTCAAGGTTTCATCTGAAAAAGCTTGATTAGAATATGTGTGTTCTGAACCTGAATTTTTGTTCCTGCGCATGAGTCTCCACAGCCTCTCCAGGTAGGGTCTGGCAAAAGCACCCAGACAAAAAGCACAAACAAATGTGATGACCACAGAGAGGGAGACAGCCAGTGCAAAGTTTGGCTCTGTTTCTTTCTGTCTAAAAATGGTGTTAGCATCCCTGGCTTTTCTAACCAAAAATGCTGGAACTCCTTCTTTCACCTCTATATTGTAAATGAGATATTTCTCTTTTGTTGTATTAAAAAGACACAAATATAATCCTTCAGCAGTTTTCTCAGCATTGTGTATCACTAAATTATTCATTTTATCCAGTGTCATATCAGGAAGACTGTGATTTTTTGAAATTCTGCCCTTAGGTGTCCACCAAGAGACTCCATTGCCTGAAATGAAAGAAAGTACAAACTCAGTCTTTGTTAAAAGCATAGTATACCTGGTTCTCAGGGTCTAGGATGTTTTTAAGAATATACTCTGGACTATCTCCCATAATTTTAAGTTTATTGTAAACCCCATTGTCCTTTTATCCATTCTAAATAATTTTACATGGTACAAAGTCAGTTAAACCATATTACAGGCCCATCCCCACTGCCTCCCATCTACAGACACGGAAGATGTGGGGTCTTAATCACAGACTTTACAAGAAAAATGGTAGTGTGAGGGAGGAGGTCACTGAAATCATCTAAGCAAGTTCAGGTGTACTAGAAACACCTGCTGATCTTCCTTGTGGAAGAGACTTGTCTACAGACTTGTCTACTTGTCTACAGCCAGATGCTCTGCAGCCTGGCCATGGTCACTCTGTGCAGCTGTGGGATAAAACAGTATCTCTTAACTGACAGTGTTTCAACCACTGTGATTTTCCTGTAGCTGGTGATCTGACTGCAGAAAAAAGTCTATAAATCAAGGATATTTGTACATTCTGAGCAGTTGTTCCAAACTTGAGCTGATGTGGGCCATGTCTGGTTGTTAGCTTTTAGCAATTTGTTTCAAGGTCATATTTTTGGCTTTGTCTTTGGATCGGCTTTCATTCACAGCTGTATTTTGCTGCAATCCAGTGTGTTGATTTTAATCCAGGTTTCTGTGACTTTTCTTGTAAATAGAAAAAGCAGGGGGCATTTCTGATAGGTCCTGCATATTTTCATTTAGGGATGAAGTATTCCCAGGGGAAAGCCTTACCACCTCCAAGTGCTGTTAGTCCATTAGAGTTAAATCATTTTGCCTTAGGGCACATGACAAATACACCTTCTCTGTGTTTGGCCTTAGTTTTCCGTCTGCGTGGTAAGTCTTGGCTCTATAGGTTTTGTTGCTTATACCCTCAATGTGCTCTATTAATTTTAAATGTAAGTGAAGTGTGTGCTACAGTAGCTGTACTTTTTTAGAAGAAATAGAAATCTTTTTCCCTGCAAATAAACCTTCATTTCATTTTGCTGTAACTGAATACTGGAAAGTATTGCCTCCTTCTTGGTTTTCTACATGCCTCAGAAGTGCCACCCCACTATTTGGTCCTTTGTTTCAGGGCAAAGTGAACCAATACATATGCAATGCATTATTTACTGAGACTTGTCTGTATATAATTTGGCATCACTTCCTCCTTTAATGTAAGGAAGGGGACAGAGACTTGGGAAACATAACTTTCAAATATTCTAAGCAGAATCTTACTTTCTGATGAAGTATTTTTGCATGTTAAATTGTTATTCAGTTATTTTTAAACAGTGTCTTTAGAAATACACTTTAAAAACCAGATTTATTTGATCATTCTGCATTGATTTTGGATTGAGTGCCTGATGTACATACCCCTAATGTTGCCCAAGTTACAGGTCAGCACTGATGTGTTCCCTGTTGGGACTGTGGCCCTTTTGAGCAAAACATTGTCCCTGCAGTTTAAATGGAAACTTGAAAGATACAGCAGAGGTTTCTGGGAGTTGTTGGCAGACTTATTGTATGAAAGGCTCAATTTTTTCCTTGTGGAATCAAAGACAAAATGAAATAAATGTTTGAAAGCATTTAGCCTGCAGTTAAATATCCAGGCATTCTTTGACAAATACACTTCAAGTTGAAAAAAGTTCAAACTGACAAGTATCTGTGGTAGAGGGATTGTCAGAGCATTTTCACGGAGATCCACGACCTATTTGGAAATAATACAGAATTAATTTGATAAGGCTTACAATGGAATTCTTATTGCAACATCTTACAACAGTGTTTTAGTGTACAAGCACTTCTCTAGTTCTGCAAACAATACATCTGCTTAGGATTTCAATGACGTTGTCTTAAGCTTTTTAATGTAGAGGAAAAGTTTAAATTGTGGTGTTTAGAATTCTCTCATTGTAGACTTACCTCTCTGTGAACGTGGAGCTGCAGGGCTCTTGCCATGGAGTAGAAGGGGATGTATATGTGTTTAAGGCAGTTATGGATTGATTTGAAATAGTGAATTTATGGTTATATCTTGTATATTTCAGCATGTGTGTTTTACTACATATAAAAAGCAAATATATAAAAATATTTTCACCATTTGCTCTAGTTTTTTAGTTGTAGACTAGTATTATAATAAGAACCATATAATCATGCTGAATAGTTGGTAAATAATATCTGTAATGATTAACATAAAGTATTGAAACAGTTGTATTGCTTTGCAACCTGTAATTTGTTGAGATCTCTGAAGGCATCTGGATGAATTTTAGTTATCTTGTTGTTTCGCAGGTCAATGTCCTTCAGCTGTGAACAGTTTTGAAAATCCTTTGGGTCAATCTGTTGTATGGCATTGGATGACATATGGACAGTTTGTAAAGACTGTAGGAGCCCTAGTCCTAGGAAGAAAAAAACCCTATTTTACATTTCATACTCTTGTTTTCCCAATTGCATCAAGTGTCTTTAT
This sequence comes from Rhabdornis inornatus, assembly GCA_013397075.1. Classification (NCBI taxonomy): domain Eukaryota; kingdom Metazoa; phylum Chordata; class Aves; order Passeriformes; family Rhabdornithidae; genus Rhabdornis; species Rhabdornis inornatus. Next base: position 82,456 of record VWZS01003876.1, read on the forward strand.
AAAATTCTTTGCAACAAAATTCCTTCCATTCCTCACTATTGCAATGATTGGCTGCAGCCTTTGTGTTATGCCTTTCTTAGTCAGGGGTTATCCCACTCTAAAAGGTGCATAGCATCAACAGCTGGCACATTAAAACATTCAGTCAGTGAATGTCTTAAAAATTTAACACTTTCATAAAAGCACTAGCATTTCTTTGTGCTAACAAAGTTATTCTGTGAACTCTGTGCTATGAGCAAGCTTCTCTGGAGAACTGCAGGTAGGAAAGGAGTGTGAAAAGGGTAGAATATATTGAGTTGACAAGATCCAAATATGTTGATTTAAGTAAAGACAGAGATGCAAAAGGTGATGTAGTATCTCCTATCTGTTTGCATGGGCAGTTTCATGGGACTTTTTCATATGTGGAATTATTTGAACTGTATTCATAGGATGTAAAACCAAATGGAAACAACCATGTTGTTGCTTAAGCCTATTTGCCTGTGAATTATGAAGCATGACAATATATTCTTCAGTTTATCCTAGTAACATCCATATAACATCCACCTTACGTAAGGAACACTTTTGATTACTGAAGACACCTCATTTTTTTGAGGTGTGGTGAAGGTAGCTCCTGAAGCTCCAGCCTGCAAGGTCCAGTGGAAAGGCAGGCACTTGAACATTCAGCATCCTCAATGATGCTGAGAGTTCAACACCACAGTGTCACTCTAAAGTGATTTTTGATCATACAGAATTGTTGAGAAGCTACTAGTTCTTAAAAAAATTGCCCTTGGTGTCACCTTGTTTACCAGAAACCTATTTTCTCAGCCAGCAGTTCTGTTTGCTAAGTAATTGATCTTCGGGTTTATTGTAAAAAGCAGGGGGAATGATTAATTAGTGGTATAAAACTAGAGGTAGGTGATAGGAAAAGGCATACAGAAGTTCTGGCAGTTCATAAATTCATCAGTGCACTTGCAGGAGGAATTGTACTGTGGGTACTTCCCTAAATTTAAGCTTGTGCCAAAAATATACACTGGTATGGCAGCAGTAAGCAGCAGCCTTACTCCTGGGGGAGGAGGAGTTGGGAGAAGGGTTTCTCTGTGTGAAACCTCTGCTATAGAACTGGAGTTTGTGTTTTCTTTCCAGAGGTTAAACCTCAGAATTTCAGTGAAGTATTTTGGACAAGAATAAGGTTCCGAATGTGTATTTAAATGAATACAGGATTTAAGTATAACTTGAAGTATGGTGGTACCATGCACAACAATTTGAACTTAAAAAATTAAGTCTCTTATAGAAGAGGATTAATCTGTCTGACCTTCTGAGGCATCCTATAATGGGCGGTCATATTTATCTATCAAACAAATCAAATCTTCATTGATATATTTTATAATGTATGCTTTTCTATACTGTCTATACAGATGCCTTGTCTATACATATGCCTTGTCTATACAGACACTACAAAATCATAAAGTGAAATGGCTTTCCTGTGTGCCAGAGAATTATTTAATAGCATAAAAGGAGAAAAATGAAACTTTTATGATCCTGTGTAGGGGCAAATGTATCATCTTCATGTGACTTTGTGGGATAAGTGGTATTTTTGTTCGTCATCACTTGTTCTCCTGTATTTTCAAATTCTAATGAATCTGACGGTGACATCAATAAATTCAACATATTGTATTGGACAGGGTTACTCATCTGGTAGCTTCTGCTTCATTTGAACTGTTTGGCCACTGTGAATCATCCCTGGATAAAGCCTAAGCTGCCCAGCATAGTTCAGTGACCAGCAAAGCCTTTCTCAAAGTCTATCAAAACCTTACAGCCCTCTCCTGTTACACCAAGGTGTCGCTGTAATTGAGTATTAAACGGCACTGAGCAAAATCGTTTGGAATGAACAAAATATATTTTCCTGTTTCTGAAATACTGAAACTGCAGCAAGTTTTATTTAAGAGTGTTGATTTCCTTCTGAAGGGTAATATGAAATTAGTGATCTATGATTTTTTTGACCTTAAGGTTCACAACTTGGATGTGGAGGCTGGTGTTTTTCCAAAGATCCTTACTCCCCCTTTCTACACAACAAGCAAGAATACTGCTCGGGTTCTTAAAGGATAAATCTGGTTATATTTGACTGGTATTAACGCAGGACAGTTGCTAAGACTATATTAAAAAACCTAACACAGTAAACAAACAACCAATTTACTTCCGCCCTTGTATTTGCTGGTGGAACTTTACCTCATCTTAAGTATAATAAAATGAAAAAGTCACATTCTGGATTCAGTAAGATGCAAGAAATTATATGCAAAACCAACCTACCCCTTGGGAGTCAAGTCCTTAAAGATTTTTGAAATGCTTACCTCTTGGAACTGTATTAAGATTATTTCTTTCAACTGACAATACTTTCAAAGCAGGCAGGAGATGATCAACAGTGCTGTACTTTTTACACCCATGTGCAGGTGAAGGCATGTCCAGTGTGAGGGTGTAGATGGCATTACCATTGAGGTTTAGAGTTTCTAAATTGGGTAGATTTGTACAAGAAGTTAAAGTGAGTTCGGAAATCAGGTTGTTACTGAGGTTCAGGTGTTTTAGCATCCACTTTTCATTTCTTCCATCGGAGCACACAAAAGTTTTAATATTATTGTAACTCAAATCAGCTGTTACTGCTGTTTGTGATAGATCTTCTGGAATAGTAGATATTCTAGTAAAAGAGCAATTCAGTAAGAACTGCCCATCCCATCGGCATTCTGAACGGTGATGTGTAGCAGGAAGAATCCACTGTGACTTTGTTCCCACTGATCCAGGAAGATTAAAGTAAAGGACCACAGCTATGACATGCAAATGGAGGTTATCCATAGTATCTATGTGTAAAATGTAGAATTATGGTTAAATTTAGCACAAGAAGAGAAAGCAAAAATAGTTTGATGTTAAAAAAATCAACACCGAATAACCACAGCATTACCAACATTCTGCCTTAAACATTCACTTTTGGAGGCTTACTTATTTTCAGAAAGAACATTCATAAACTGGTAACCTCCCCCCCCCCCTCCATCTATCCGAAAAAACAATTAGAACCTTTTTTTTCTTTTCCAGCCTTTTGGTCGAGAAACACAACTTCTTGAGAGCTTGCAATCTTAACAACAGTGGAGACTTTTGAACTCTGCTTCAGGTATTGCACACGACTACACTGAGCAAAGTCCACCACATACAATCTATGATAAACAGGTGTGGAACAATTTTTATACTTCCAGTTTCCGTATCAATAACACAACAATGTATTTTTAATGAAAAACAATTCTTACAAATAACATTTCTGAACTGCAGCTGCATCTTAGAATTTGTTTTATTTCAAAACAAACATGAAATTCTGCTGCGTTTCACCCACTGGAACAACCACCACACTTACAGATGGTGAAAACTCTTCACATGCAAGTTGTTTCAGCGTACCCAGTATGGCATTTTACAGAGACATGTAGAATGCACTTTATAAAACACAGAATCTTAAGTGCATATGTGGGACTGAAATAAACAGTGTTCCACTCAATGTTTTAAATACAAATAGAAAAATGTACCTTAGGCAGTTAGAAGATTAGTAAGTGCTCAACAGAAAGCATGTGTGGTGCCAACGTTTCTCAAACTGTGTAATATAAATATAAAATATATTAATAATACATAGTGACTACCAAATTTGATAATTTATTTCATTTGGTATTTTTATGATTGGTTTTGCTATATTTTGACAAAAAAATCCACACTTCAGAAACAATTTGCAGATCATGATTTAAGAGTAACTTTGTGACAAATCTTTCAGCTCTACACTGCACACAGTATTTTTAAAGAATCCTTTTGATAATTACAGGAATCCAATACTAGTATATAGCATGTCAGTATTAATCAGAGAAGAGCTCTAATACATGTATAACCTACTTGACCAAGGCAGTATCTGTCATTTTCAGGATGTACTTCAGTTTTGAGGATACTGCTCTTTATATTTTTATGATGTGTTTGCATTTTTATACATAAAAATTAAGTGACAAACTTCCATTAGCATGAGAGTGAAAATTTTAAAAATGTTTATTTCCTCCTCTTAACTGTAACAGATACTAATTGAGGCTCTGCTTAGCAGCAAAGATGGGTGTAAAGCAGCAAAACGTGTGTTAAAGTGTTTAGTAACTATTAACTCTCATAAAAGTATAAGGTCCATGAAGGCAGTATGCAGAATGTTAGTACTTCCTCATAATCTTTAATGTGAGAACTCAGTGTTTTTTGCTACATTATATTCTGCTTATTCTGATTTTGTCAGAACAGCTCCACTGCTCTCCAGCCCCCAAATCCCAACAACTACTGGGCATCAAAATCTGGCTTTGCATTTGAACAGTGGGGGAAATTGACTCCTCTGACCTCCCCCATGTGCTGTAATGTCTGACTTATGAATACCCCTCCAAAAATCATTTCCACCCATACACATTATGCATGAGCGCTTACTGTCTTCCAGAATTCAGAAATTGGGACCTTAGATATGAATTTCTTGTTCAGCAGGAGCTGATTTGTATTTTATGGAATCCCGTATACTTTGAGCACTGTAAAACAAGGGTAGATAGTTTACTTTCCTGTAACAAATAATCAGTTCTGAAGTTAATGTGAAAAACTCACACAACTTTTAGGTAAAGAAGTGTGTGCTTATCAAAAAACTTGTCAAAAAGATGTTATAAAGTCACTTTGAGGCCTCCAATATTAAGGTTACTTGATGCTACTGCAAAACAAAGCTATTTTAAACTGAAGAAATACACTGGGCGGGGAAAGAAGGAATCTTATAAATAGCTAGTTTATTTTTAGCACAGAACACCTCACTGCTGCAAAAGGAGTTGGAAGGCTATAATAGGCCCCAGTTCAGCATAGTTACACTGTTGACAAATTCTGATACACATGTATTTACCCTGATGTCCTACCAGCACGTTCAGAATTACAGACCTGCAGTTTAACTTCAGAATTTAATTCTGATGTTCTCAGTAATGCATCAGTACAGACATTTATGGGAAGGAGAGATCTGACCTCAGACACTGCTGCAACAGTTATGCTTAGATTATTACCTATTGAGTAATGGACTCAGACACTGTTCACATTAGAGCACCCAGAAAAACACTATTTTTGGGTAGTAAGCAAGTTGTAAGTACATCTTTAAAAATGTACTTCTAATATAAACATGTTTTGTAAGTACTGCACATAAATTAAGCAACTGTAGAATGCATTAACTGCAGAAACAGAATGGAAGTTCAAGCAACACTTCAATAACTGCAAGACTACTTCAAAATTCAAGTTACATTTCCATATTCAGTATTACTTTGCAAATATTATTTATGATAGCATAATTTTTTTAACAACATGAGAATACATGGCAGAAATAATACAGTATTTTAACGTGAATCTGCTATTACCCCTCTCAGTATACATCTGGTAAACCATCTAAGTTTGTGGTAAAACAATGTATCAACAAGAAAGAAAAGTCTGCCACTTCAGCCGTCCTAGGAAAATCTATTTCCAATAAAAAGTTGACATTCCTGTTGAAGTACTTCAGGCTGCAGTTGTGTGTTCTCAGCAGTCTTCAATGTCTTGGGACACAGGACAAAAACCTCCTCTAGCGATAAGTGTAAGCAGTAGAGTTGTTGCCAAGACTGTGTTCTTTACATACATTCTACTGATCCCAATTTGAGAAGGTACTTCAGTATGCATGTACACTGAAAGCTTACTGATTCAGTGCCACTACTTGCAGCTAACAGGATGATGACCTAATATTGCTGACCGTAACAGCCCTTCCTTAAAAATACTATGTAAGAAATGTTAGTATAAACTGCTGTAAAAAAAGAAACCCTTGAAGGCATGCAATTACTTCATACAAATCTATGTAAACACAAACGAGACATGTCCCAGCAGCAGTCTGTTTCAGTGTGTGGCTCCACATGGGTTGACAGAGGTCTGACAGCCCATGTTATGCCCTGTCACCTGAACCTTGAACAGTGTCCCATCCGCACACATGCAGAGCTTGAAGCGCAGCCAGTTGCCGTTATTGAATTGTTCCCCGTAAGAAGAACTTGGTAGTCGTGATGGGCTGACCATCACAGTTCCGTTCAGGATGATGCTGTTTTCCTATTAAGGAGAGAAAAAAAAAAGAAGTTGTAGAATCACAACTTCTAAATGTAAATAAGGCAGATTGGTTTTCAGAAGGACAAGTTGGTTTAATGGATAAATAACATCTCTAGGATGGTTGTAGAATCAACAATAATAAAAACGTATGTATACAAATGTTTAATTTTTTAAATGAAAATTATAGCAATGCCTGTGGATTTCTTTACTATAGTCAGCAATATTTTGCTATTCCAATGGTGGATCGATATTGAGAAAGACAGCATTAGTGTGACTTTGCACTTTACATTCTTATTAGCAAATGAAGTACATTTAAAATATGAACATGAAACAGGAAACAGTGTTTGAGTTCATACATGAAATTCATTCACACTTGAAAGTGCATATACCTTTATCCTTCTTTTCCATCGTTCCGTATATACTGCCATCTTAATCTCCAAAAATCTTAAAGGAATGCTAGTGAGTCTTACAGCAGCAGCACAGAACGTAATGCTCCAAACTATAAGCTTTGCTCTTCTGGCAAAGGTTGCCAACCTGGTTAAGCTTCCAGGGGAGATTAACTCCCTTTGGTATTCATGTCAGTATGGAGGCCAATAGCTTAGCTTTAACTGCATAGTAAGTTTTTGGTGTCTTAACACTAGTAAAATTAATGTTACCTGAAGCTACTCAACCACTACTTAACAGCAAAGTAATAAACCATCTATTTAAATCCTACTAAATATACTGACTTCTTTGCGTGAGTAATTTACATAAAATTTGAAGCTATATATAGTGCAATACAACATAAAGCTACATCAGTTTACTATCAGCCTATATTTGAAACTAAGCTGTTAAAAAAAACTGCCTTGATTTGAAATACTTACTGCTTTAAGTTCCATGTTTCCACCCATTCGAAACTCAATTGTCTTGCCTGTGATAAAAACACCTTCATTTCCCCGGACAATGGCACGACCATCAACTTTTATGTTTAGATCACTGGTTGCATTGCTGGTAATCTAAGAACATAACCAAAAAAACTGTATTACAGCTAAGTGAAAATGTGCCACTTGTGTTTGTCTGAGTAACTTTAATTACCTTAAAAGTAGTCCTATGCAATTTAATAAAAAACTTGAATGTACTTTTTGCCCTTCTGCCATTAGATTCTGCATATTTGTTATTTTCCACATTCAATTTCACAACAGGATTACTGAATTTTGGAAGGTATGTAAAATTAATTTTTTGTATAAAAATAAAAATTCTTATGACAATTTTATGGGATACACAGCTAACACTTGTACCAAATACAGGCTGTGTGTTAAAACAGATTATAGTAACTTACCTTTCCATTTTCACTTAATCTGTTCCTCCTATGTATTTATAGTTGTGGGTGTTTTTTCTGCAACATGTTGCTCAGTGCTTCCAAAGGCACACTCAACCCTCTATAAAACCACTAACCCTACTCTACTGTTACACAAATAAACAATGGGCTGTATTCTTATTACTTAAAAAATAAGAGACATACCCTCTCAGTTGAGGCCTTTTGTACATTCAAGATTTTAACTCCATTTGGCAGATGAAACTCATGAGTTTCATAGTCAGTGCTGAACAAAGTATTCTGTGTTCGTGGGTCAACAAATTCCATGCCAATATCGCTGGTAATAGAAGTTTTGTCTTTTTCCATGCTAAGTTTGGTTGTTCCTTGCTGAAATACAATCTTCAGAAACAAAGTCATGAACTTAATGATGTTTCAAATGTAACATTTATTAGCAATGTGAGTGTAATTCTGTAGTGTTGCTTACAAACTTTCAATTCATGGTGTAACTTACAGGCTGATTATTCCCAGTGATCACCAAGTCTTCATTCCGTCTCCCTCCTACAGTGCTTTTATACAAGGGATGTATAACGCCCATGTCAGACACTTGCTTAAACCGCAACAAGCCACTCTCATGGAATTCCATACTGTCACAACCATTGGGACCAATTCTTATCACTGCCCAGATAACCAGGGTAATCTGAAAGAGAAACACATTTTCAAAGATGATGTTGATTGGTCAGATCTTACTGCCAGAATTATTGTATTAATTAGAACTTTTATTTGAACAATTATTAATGCCAGTGTTTAAGTGAGCTTTAAGTGTGAGTTTACTTTAGTCTGTTCCTACTGAAAACATCATAATACATTTAATTATGAAAAGCACTTAAAATTATTTCTAGACTTATTTGAAGCAGTAACTAAAATGATTTATATATATATAAAAATTAAATCACATCTATAATTACATATTTTTTCTGTTTAAGGGTAATCACTGACTAAACAAATTTCCCGAACAGTTCAGCTTGGCATATCCTTAACACTGAACTGCAAGAAGGCACCCTCACACATGGATGTGCAACTATGAAAAATAATTTATTACTTCTCATTGACCAAGAAATAAAAATGTGGTAATTAGAACAGTAAAGCTTTAAAGCGCAGTGGCTGGTTAATTCTGAATGTTCACATACAGCTCTGTAATGTAAAATATATGTTTTATATACCATATATCCTGAATGCTTATGTACTAATAACTCTCACGGGGTGACTGTGATAACCGAAATACTTATCCCTGAACTTACACCATTCTTCCATCTAATCTTGCTCAGACTACAAAAGAACTAAAAAGAAAGGAAAATTAGAAGCTCCTTCAGTATATACTGGAAAAGTTTTTGTTTTTTTTTACTGAACTGTCAGAATGAAATATGACCTAATGTTGCTTACACTATAGCTATTATACTCACAATCAGATTGATGATGGCCAGAATAAAAAGAACAACAATCACACATATGGCCAAGTTGCCTTTCCTGCCACGTAACCCTGTCTTATGGAGACGGTCTTCATCAATTGGAATGTATCCTGCTTTGAAGTTACTGTTGTGCTCCTTATTAACGTTCCTGCGTTCCACTGCCTTCTCCCGCATAGACTTCTTCACTGGGCCATTAGAACTTTGCTGTAACACAAGGCATGGGTTAGCTTTAAAAGGCATGTAAATTGCCTACAATAACACACACATATGTATGCAAAAAATGTTAGTTGACTAGTGGAATATATTGGATATTATGTTCAGTATTAAATTTCAGTCTGCCACCCTGCTGTCAGAATACACACTTAGAACCACACCAACCTCTGCTAACACAATAACTAAATTTAAAATCCAATACTTTCAGACAATATATGGCTTTATAGCTCATATTTATCATGGCAGATAGGAATTATTAATTACATTGTTACAATTAAAAAACTAAAACAAACCAGCTACCAAGAAATTCATCGAGTTTTTACCTCTCAGGGATGATACAGGACATAATCCTGCAGATCATCTGCCAATACATAGCATTTTAGTTCCCTCCATGCTCATGTGTGATAGACTCTGAGTGACTGTTCAAAAAGAGTGTGGTGGATACAGTTTTAAAATTAGTTTGACAGCACAGGGTTTGCATTCAACTCCTGTTGTTGCATGCAGCATTGCAAAAGATACTGTGAGGAAAGATACTGTGAGGCTTCAAACCTGGCATGGTGAACTTGGCCAGAGTAGCTTTCATGTAATAATCTGAGGTTATGAGATTGTAAAGGACAGCCTGTCAATATAACAAATTAGAAGAGGAAACTCTTGTACATATTCATAGTGAAAATAAACCTTTAATGTATTTTCATAGCTGTCCAAAATTTTGTTCCACTTCCCTTGAATGGAACAGTTTGCTATTTAGGGATTCACATCTTCAAAGACGGGCTTGATCTTTTAGACGGAATTAAGTTTGTCCACTTGAAGTGAATCCTAAAACTACGCCTTAAGTAACTGCACTTGCACATGTCTACACTGATGTAACGAACAGCAACACCGTGTTTTCTTCCGCTGCTGAAGAACTAGTAAGAGATAGTGTTGAGAAAGGTGCTCGACCTGGACGAGTTTATGGAGGGTTCGGTCCCTCAGAGATGTTCTGGACGCACTGTGACCCTGCAGAACTCACACAAGACCCCGCAGGCACCCGTCGCCGCCTCCCGGCCCCTCGCCAGTGCCAAGCGACCCCCCACCGCTCAAATGCCAGGCGCCTCACTCACTCCCAGGGCACAAACTACTTCTGTCTGTCACACTCCCACGCCTGCGGGCCGCCCCGCCGGACGGCAGGCTCAGGCCGCCTCTCCCCGGCACGGCCGAGCCCGTCCTGCCCGGACACCGCCGGGCACGGGGCGGCAAGCACCGCCCGAGAGCTGTTCTCGCCTCCCCGGCCGGAGCGCTCCGGCACACCAGCCTCGCCCACCGCGGCGAAAATGGCGCCCCCGCCCGAGCCCCCCCGCCGCAAGCAGCACCCCACGGCCGGACCGCCTGCTCCCCGCGGCCCCGTTCCTCTGCTCCCCCTGGCCGTGGCGGGGACGGCGCCACCGCCCCCCTGTGCCCGTGTCCCCCTGCGGACGGACCTGCTCGGCGGCGGCCGCCGCCATCTTCCCCCGCCGCCGCTGCGCAGGGGCCGCGGGCGCCCCCTGGTGCCGCTCTCCCTGCGGCCCGCGCCCACTGGCGTTACCCGGCAGCGCCACCTGGCGGCCAGACCGTCGCCGCTGCGTTACCGTGGCACCGCCACCGCCACGCCGGCCCTCCCGTCACCACCGCGGCTCTAAAGGCCCTCGGACGCGGCCAAGCCCAGGGCAAGGGGGCCGGCCTGCCTCTACCATCTCTGTTACACCTACGCCGCCCGAGGAGCGCTCTCGGAGGGACAGAGGAGTCAGCGCTGCGTCCCTGGGAGCGAGCTGACATCTGACATCTGACCATGGCTAAGGACTTAAGGAGTCTGGTAGGCTCGGGGAGCGCCCGAGAGCTGCAGGAGAAGCTGGAGAGCTGGCATCATGACTACGAGGTGGGTCCTGCCGCTCCTCAGGGCCGGAGGCAGCGGCCGGCGCTCGGCGTTCCACACGCCGGTTCGGGACACTGCTCCGCACGCGCATCCCGTTAGCGCAGTTTTAACACCTTCTAAGCAGCCACGAAGCTTCGGTTGTTGGGCTTTTTGTCCATGACAAGGTCCCCTGAAAACAAGGGTCAGAGGTTAAAAGTGAGATTTGAGCGGTACTGGCTGCCTTTAGAACAGAAGAGAGCGTTGGAATAGAAGAGCGGCGGGTGGAAGGACCACGGGTGGGATTGTGCGCCGAAGGAATCGGCTGCGGCCCAGGAACGGTCAGGGGAACGTGAGGAAAATGGGTGCCGAAAGTGAGAACGGGTTATCCGGCATCCCAGCTCTTCTGGGTAGGGAAACCTGTTAGAGCTGGGAGGCTGCTGCCAGGCAGCACGGCCGCCGAAGGGCTTCGGAACAACGATGAGGGAAGAGTTTCGGGTATGAGAAGGCTGCAGATGGGTGTAGTGGAATCCATGGAGGAGTAACCGGAAACTGAGGTGGTGCAACAGTGGAAGCAGTAGAGAAGGTGTAAAATTAGGGAAAGATGAGGCGAAGGAACATGAGAGTTGACAGCTGTGACTTTGCTCAGCGGAACAGTGCTTAACAGAGTTTTCACTCCTGCATCCCCAGGTTTCTGTACCTTCAGGATGCAGATCGTTGGTCACGAGCCTGTAACCAGCTACTGTGTGCTGTGGTTGGTGAGAGAAGAGATGCAGCGTTTTCAGGGGAAATCCCTTATTTTCTTTTACTTCATGGCTGGATAGGAGTTACAGTTACATAGCCAGTGTAACTTCCTGCAGGATTCACGGCAAAGGACAGTTTTAAGGAGTTTGAGAGTAGCTGGTAAAGCTACCACAGAGGAGGCCAGAGGAGGAACAGTGCCATGAATTTCAAAATCTTGCAAATGGATGGTGGAGGTAGACCTTAGGAAGGCTGAGCAGCAGTGGGGGTTGACCTCTCCATCATAAGTTGGTTGGGAATAGTCTTTCAGATCTTGGGAAATGAACAGTTTCAGGCTGCTGTTGCAGGAAAAGAGGAGCTGGCAGATAGAAACACCGTGTTACGTTGCTGTAATGAGCTGGAAAAATGCACTTTGCAGCGGTGTTCTTTTGGAGGTGAGCAGGTTGACTGTGCTCCCCACGGCCCGAGGAAAGCCTGTTGCAGCAATCAAAACACTGATGGGGGCATAGGGGGAATTTCAGCTGTTTTGAAAACTTGCAAAAACCATATGGAGTCATTAAAACCTGAAGACCTAGAGGGTTATCTATGTGGAAGGTGATACACAGGTTACAGATAAAGACTAAGGAAGCAGGTAAAAAGTGTGTATTCTCCCGGCAGGTGTGGTAGTATCCTGGACAGATTAACCCCATCAACTCCTTTTAAAAATTTAATTTGCTGTAAGTGATATAGTTTTGCTGTTTCCTAGGCATAATGCTGGGTTTTGGTCCTTCAGTAGTATATGTTTCAGTTTGTAACTCTTAAAAATCAGGTGAAATTGCATGTTATTTCAGCTAATATGGAAAACCAGATTTTGGACTATTTTTTTTAAATCCAACAATCTGCTAGATTATTATTTTAATAACTGTTGAAAGATTTTAACTCAGATTCACAATTTCTATGATTCTTCTTTTAGAGACGCTTGTGATTGCAACCTCTTTATGATGCAAAAGGAGTATGTTTTCCCAAGTAGTGAATTAACTGGGTCATAGAAGTCCTGATGTCTTGTTCATTTGCCTATTAAAAATGTGAATCCTAAAAAATGAGTATTCTAATGGATCCAGTAAGAAAAGGTTGGGAAGATGTAATTATAGGGGCGGGAAGCGCCATGATTGTAACAGGAATAACTTTAAGTAAGAAAGCCCACACAGATGTAGTAATGCACATTAATTTACAGATGAATTCCTCTGGTGAAAATATGAGCCGATGCTGTGAAATATTAGAACTGAACAATGAGATTCAAAAGCAGCTCTACTCAATTCTCCATGAAACATCTAAAGAAGGTAAATCAGTGCCTTGTCTAATTACTAATTACACATGTTTCACATGTGGCATTTTTTCCACCTCTGGCTCTTTCTGTAAGTGTTCTCACCATTTCTTAATGTATATGTTTTCTTAGATGAATGTACAGAAACAATAAAAAGCTATCCTCTGTCACCAAGCCTATGCTCTCCTCCTTCAAGATGTGAAAACCTCACTCAGGTATGTAAGAAACTCATTTTAAGGGGATAGAACTATGTGAATTTATACCTGCAGAAGAGCTTTTATGATTTCCTGTTAATATTAGCCTCCCTCTCAGATTTTACTTAATTAAATATGTCATTAGTTGCTTGTGGAGACACCTATGGTGATAACCATGCTATTGTGGTGGAATTTGCTTTGTATAAGAAGTCTATGTTATTATACAGCTTTCCTTTTCTAGGTAAAGATTTGCTAGGTTTACATTTGCAGAGACATCATAAGAGTATTTATGCCATATCTCTTCTAGAAAAACATAAAACTGTGAAAATACATGTGTAAGCTGAAGGTGTGCATGAACTCCATGCATTAATCTGTGAGCTTCTTTTATTTATTTATTTTTTTGAAGAAAAAACGCTAAGAATATCTTAACATTATATTATCTAATGAAGCATTAAAAAGAAGTGCTTATGTGTGTCATGATACCACCATGCTCCTGCCATGATATTTGGAGTTTGTATGTATTTGGTATTTACTGAAGGAACTGTAATACTAACAGTTTGGCAGAAAAGACAGAGATGTTGTGACTTTCTGTTTTGAAAGAAAATAAGAGAGTTGGCTAATTCAGACTAAGGGAAGATCTTCAAGATCCTGAGATTTGACAGTGATGTCATCATGTTCTTTGGTTTCTCACTTTTACACCTGCTCTGTCAAAATCTTTCACAATTAAAATAGGGCAAATAAAAAGTGATGTCCCTTAAGAGTCAGAGTCTAGTATAATGCAGGAGTGGGATTCTGCCAAAACCCCCACAAAATATAAAATAACAATGTTATTAAATGACAGTACACTAAGCATACCAGTTACAGATTTGTCATTGGATGTGATATTCAAAATTTAAAGAAAAACCTGTTGCACAGTTACTTATTTAATTCCAGTACTATCAGGCCATTCTTTGGGTTGTTACAGGCAGCTGCATGTGTAGTAGTGTGCTTTCTGGAATGACAATACTTGCCCCCTGTGTTCTTTTTTGTTATTTTGTGTACATGAATTCCCAAAAAGTTTACTTCAGTTGGTGATGTAGTCAATCAGAAGTTGACTAGCTGAGAAAAACCAACTGTGTAACACATCTGCAAAATACTGTGTTCTGATGATTCATGCAGTAAATTTGCATATGCAGACCTTCCATGATTTCTACCATGAGGTGTAAAATAAGTGACTATTTTTCTTTATATAATTGAATCTTTGTTTTGTGTGCCTGAAAGGTATTGCTTATGTCTCAGAGAGAATGCAACTGTTTTTTTTCTCAGCTTCTTTAGAAATGGTTGTTGCTGAAATATTTAGAAATACATCTGCCCATAATGCTATAGTACTTTGCTGAGGGAATCTATAAGGTAGAGCATTCAAGCAGTGTGACTTCATTTCCTGGTAGGATTCAACTGGATGTGAGCTACAGCTGAGAGATTTGACCTGCAATCCAAGTCGACTGCGAGAGCTGGAGGACAAACTAACTTCAACTCGTATAGAGATCAACCAGATGGAACGAGAGTAGGGAAATTAACTGCAATTCCTTTTGTTTGCCTTTTATTTTTCAATAAGCCACATTTTTCCCTTGACATCTATAATTTCTGGCCTAAAACCAGAGTTTCAAAATGTATCTAGGCTCTATATGGTGTGTGTGTGTATCCAGAGTGGGGTACAAATGATACAGTCACACCCACATTCATAAATTGACTTGGTAGGTTTTGCTTCTGGCAGAGGTGTTGGAAAACATGCCAGTATTCTACAAAAAAAGGTTTTGTATAGTCCATCACAATCCCATGTGGAGTTATGGTCTATGAAATTTTTCAGACTGGGCAAACCCTAAATAAAAAATCAATTGAGTAGCTATAGTGTAACATTTATTAAAGGACCTCCCACATGTCACAATTAATTATGTAATGTAATTGATATGTAAATATCCAGGAAGATAAAATCCACTGTCGTAAGATGGACAAAGACAGTTGGATTTCCAGATAAGTGACTAGGCCTGAACAGGTTTTTTTTTATGCCTAGTTGCATAAAACATATTTTGTGGAGCACTATAATATAAAAATTAGTAAATTGCTTCAGATACAAATTTGTGAAGTTATTACCAGTTCCAGGACCATTTAAGAGGCAGCTCCAAGTGGCAGATAGATTATCATGCATCCAGTTAGCATGTTAGAATGTTCACAAGTCTTGGGTCAGTACATTAAGTGATGTACTTTCATGCCCTTACTAAGGGATTCCAAGAATATCAGTTTGGATTTTCCGCATACCTATTTCTAGAACTCATCTTCCCTAATCTGCTTTTCTTTCCCAGTTGTCCTTTATAGTAGAATTCTTTAGTCCCTCTTTTACTACTATTCCTGCTAGAAGTCTTTCCTGAAGGAGCTGACTAAGGATGGAACTGGGCAGTCTTTCCTCTTAGCAGATGTTGCTGGCCTTATTACCTGTCATCTCAGTCAGCCTGCTCCTTAAAAAAGTATACTTAAAGTTTAAGTACTTAAAAAAGTAAAGAACAGGAATCTTGTCAATTGATAAGTGTTAGAGCTTTTGTTAGTTCAGGTCCTCAAAAATCTCTCCAGGGTCCTCCAGTAAAGAAAAGGAAAGCTGGAGTGAGTACCTTCAAAATAAATAGAAAACATATTTTTTATTTTTTCCTTCCACTTTTGTTAAGAGGAAAGCAACAGTAATACCGATGTTTGGAGGGAAAGCAGAGATGTTGGGATAGATTTTAATATTAAGGAAGAGTGAACGACAGAAGATAAACTTGCTTCACTGGTTGTCTGCCAATCTTTAAGAAACACTCCTTCTTTTGGGGACAGCAGGAGAGGAATTGTTAGCTTTTGGTATGACTTGAATAACATCTGTGATATCCTTTGACTGGCTAATATATTACAGCAAAGAAAAAGAGCCCAAGAACCTGATAGAAGAAAATACCTAGGTTTTTAATCTGTAAAGAAAACTGAGCTGGTTTAGTTAACATCTTAAATATGAGGAAGAAATTAATTTATTTTAGACCTGATCATCTGAGCTAGTGTAAGGACACCAAATGTTAAAAATCACCAGTGATTTTCCCTATAGCACAGAGTGCTATATCCACTCTCCTGCCACAGTACACTTATACAATTTAAAGTAATATCAAGGCTCTGCTTTGTTTCACTTGTTTTTAAACTTTTGATTTTTCCTGTATTTCAGCATAAGGAAAGCATGCTGAAATTATTCAGGAAACATGAGGAGCTTGCTCAATAATTTTCCTCTTTTTTCTGCTCCTGTTTGATTATGAGGATTAATTGATGGATAGTTTACATTGATAAACTTGTGACTGACTGTTCTATGTGATTAAGTCTGAAGGCTTCCCGTGCTGGAGGGTGCAAAAACTCGAATAAGTTACATTATCCTTGTGACTATGACCACCAGATACAACTATTGCGGGATGAGATGTCTGTCCTGGATGCCCAAAAGTCTATTCTCCAGAGCAGGTAGAGACCTTACTCAGAGAAGTCCCTGAATCATAGAAATCAGTCATGTTAGGTAGCATGAATTTCCTCCTCATTTGAAATGAAAGTATAAATAAATGCTAAGCTTTTTTACTTTGTTATGAAGGAACATAAACTCTTTAGAAAATTTCTTCTAGTGCCCAAATATTTTATTTTAAAGCAACTATGTTAAGTTTCAGACAAAACAGCAAATAATGCAGCTTTACAAAATACATAGAGAGCAACTGTATGGAGTAAAAAGAGTTTTTTTGTTGATTAGTCCTCTTTTAAAAAGTTCTGCCCTATAATTTTACAGTGTTCAATTTTCACTTTTTTGACTTCAGCGGTACTCTTCAGTGGTACTGAAAGAGGAACAAATCTCCAAAATATTACTAGCTAAAAGTGTGTTTCCTAGGAACAAAGTGCTTGGCTACACATGCTTTAGGAATTAACTTTACTTATACCATTTATGCTTTAGCCCGTAAAACATTTATGAAAATGCCTTAATATTAGAGTAACCAGCTGCAGCTTCTTTAATTATGTTGGCTGAAAATCTCACCTTACCCTCGTAACAATTACATTGACAAAAAAAACCTGCCTTAGGGAAAAACATCTGAGGATGGTAAAGTGACATGAAGTTTCTTTGCACGTGTGTTGTAGGCTTGCGCGGAGCTGCTGCTCTCCTCTCCCGTGCCATGTGAGCAAGCCCTGCAGGCCCTGCTCTGCTCCTCGGTGCAAGCCCTGCTCTGCTCCTCGGTGCAGGCCCTGCTCCGCTCCTCCGTGCAGGCCCTGCTCTGCTCCTCCGTGCAGGCCCTGCTCTCCTCCTCCGTGCAGGCCCTGCTCTCCTCCTCGGTGCAAGCCCTGCTCTCCTCCTCGGTGCAAGCCCTGCTCTCCTCCTCCGTGCAGGCCCTGCTCTCCTCCTCGGTGCAAGCCCTGCTCTCCTCCTCCGTGCAGGCCCTGCTCTCCTCCTCCGTGCAAGCCCTGCTCTCCTCCTCTGTGCAGGCCCTGCTCTCCTCCGTGCAAGCCCTGCTCTCCTCCTCCGTGCAAGCCCTGCTCTCCTCCTCCGTGCTGTCTGAGGAAGCCCTGTGCCGTTTCAGTGGCGACCTGGTCACCTTGCCAGATCAGACGGGCATGTGCGTCGCGTCGAGCCTGCCTCATAGCTCGCTTTAACTTCATTTATGCTAAAGAACGCTTGGATGCAGAGGCACTTTTGAGGCCATACGTCTGTAACATGGAGGTGGTGCAGAGGATAATATACGTTGCAGCTGTGGTGAGAAAGAAATAGTATTTCTTCTTATTTTACACGCCAGAGGTGTGTTGTAATACACTATGTCTGCATTGGATTAAATTGTGGGTAAATTAGCATTTCTGTCAAGTGCAGAGAAGAAAAGCTTTCTTCCTTTTTTTAATTTAGATTTTTCTTTCTTCCCCTCACACTTCTACATTGAACTCTCAGTGTAGTGTCCTACCTGACCTGTCCCAAGATTGGAACAGGGTCGATGATTTATCGTAAAGGTAATGAAAGAAGACTGATTTGCTCTGAAAAGTAGATGATGCCTGCAGTGATCAACATTGCCTTAGTTAAAAAAATTCTTTTGGGAATGCTGCACTAAGTACTACAACACTACAAAGCTAAAAATCTTTCCATATCATGTTTCGTTATGCTTGTAGCTATGTGCTTTTTTAGTTTTAATTGTGTCCCTTGCAACCACCCAGATACCCCATATTTACCATGAACTCAGTTTGAAGAAAGTTGTTTTCATTTTTTCTTTATTGAATTTTTTAATAAAAATGATATAACAGATACTTGTGTTAGAGAGGCAGCATCTCTTAATGTGTGTAATCCCAAGCACATTTAACTTACTGAAGATTTTTTCTTTCAAGTGTCATTCAGTTTATACTCTCCAGTTCAACCTCTTTTCCCAGCAAATGAAGTGTTCCTGTCTTACATGTTAGGTTGTGGCATATAAAATGCTGGCACATAAAACTCATGATATCTTTGAATGTGATTGCATTGATCATGAGTGTGTGATGGAATCTTGTGCAAATAGAGAAGGTTAGGTGGGAAGCTTTTCAATCTTCTGCAAATAAATTGAACTCAATCAGAAAATTCCTTCCCGATGAGTTAACTTTCTCCTTTACAGCAGTGTATTATATTCTTCCTTATTATGACGATGGTGGGCTACATTCATTTTCTCAGATAGCTGATAAAAATTAAATTAAATACAGGTCTCCTATATTTAACTAGATGTTCTTTATGTTTGCAGGAATCTTTCCGTGTAGCAAAGATGGCGTTCTGGAATGTCAAAGTTAGTGTAAAAGAGACTTTGGCTCTACATCCCTGTGAAGGAGTTGTGTCACTTGAAGTTGCTGCCCTGGATTATATAGCTTGTCACAAGGATCTGTATGATGTTTGTTCCAGTATCCATGTAAGTCAAGGGCAGTGGGGAAGTGATGTGGCGAGCTCTTTCAGGAGCTAGTAAATTCAAAATATATAAACTAGAAATGCACTGTAACCTGAAGGAGAAAAAAGTTACTGTATGGATTTTGTCTTGTAGCAGTTTACTTTCCAGAACAATAATGCTAGGATTAGTATATGTATGACTTAGTAATAGCTTGTTTTATTTGTTTATAGCAGCACATTTTTTCTGAAGCTATTATTTTCTGGAATAGTCTAGGGCAATATTACTATGAGCTTTTTATACTGATTTTTAAATGTAGAAAGCTGAGAGGCATATTTAGGGGGAATTTCTATGCTTGCTTGTGAATAAAATTGTTAGTGAGTACAAAGTACTCATGTATGTTTATTTTCAGGAAGTAATTTGCTCCATGAACATGCACCCAAAGCTTCCATGTCCAGCAGAAGTTGATTTCATTGTGATCAGCTCTTTGATTCGAGAGTTGTGCCGTCTGGCTTTTTCAATGCAGACACTCATTCCTCCCCTTGATGTTGCCGTTGGTGTTGATGGAGAACTTTTCAATAAGACCATGTAAGAAATCTTTATATTCAGTCAAACTCTTACCATTAAAGGTTGTGTAGTCTACTTGTTTCCTAATTAATATAAAAGTTTAAGATGGTTAAACATTAATTTGAGGTAAAACACCCCTGGCCTGTAGTGAATTTGGTATGTCTTTAAGGTTTAGGATAGTGTATAAATAGCAGCATGTACATAAACGTTAACAATTATTTTAGTGAACAGTAAAGCAATTTTCTGGATAAAATTGAGTCTCAAGAGCATATTTAATTTATCATTTAAGAAGAAAATGATCGTCAGCTTTCCTTGTTTAGTCTCTATCTGCCTTTAAAAAATATATGCATCTTTGTTCCTCCTTACTGCCTGTTCTGTAAAAGTCATTTTTACTGAGATGTGGCAGTTGGTGTCATTACCAGGATCATCAACATGTTTGCTGCAACCTCCAGGTTGTGGCTGCTGTACAACATACAAGTATTAATGTGCTCTCATCTCTCCTGGTCTAGAGCTGAGCAAAAGCAAATCTGCCTCTTAAAAATGGGAATTTTGTTTAAAAAAAATTCAGACCATGACATAATTTTTCTTTTTTCTATAGAGTCAAGCTGCTTTTTTAGGAGGCAGAGAACTGTAGGGTGCTTCCATGTTGTCTAGAAAATTAATGGGATTGATAAGTCATAAAAAAATTCTCTCAAAAGCAAAAAACATTACATCACTGAGGAGGTTTCTAGTAATAATTTAGAATGGAACACAGGTGGTGAAGAGCTTGAGAAGTCAAGGAGAGAAATAGAGAGGTAGACTTTCAACAGGAGAGTGCAAAGCCATACAGGACTACTCAATGATCCTATCCAAATACGGGACAGTTAGCTTTTGACACTCAAAGCTACTGGCTAAATGAAGAAGCACCAAGGCTCTGGTATAGTCTTGGAGTGCTTTGTCCACTTACGTGGTATGTATGGCCTTAAGAAACCATGTGTATATGTTTTGGTGTGCTGCTGTGGGGGACACATACATCTGTCAGTCTGTCTGTCTAGATAAATGTGGCATATGTATATGTTTACATGTATAGCATGTATATGTGGTACACAGAGATGGAGCAAAACTTGCGGAAATTAAAATATCTCTGTTTATTATGTGTGTTAGCATTCTCTAAAGGGCCAGCCAAACATCATTTAACCCTATGCCTTGCTTCGTGCCTCTGGTTATGACATTGTTTTATATAACTTGCTATCGTAATACATGGTAAAGTATAGATGCATGGCTTTTTAAAAATTTCTGTTATTTGGTATTTGTTCTGAGTTTGAATCCATAAAGCCAGATGTGTTATTTAGCCAATATTCCAGATATAGAGTGGTAGTATATATACCTTAGAATTAATTTTTCATAGCTAAAATGTCACTGTTTCATTATCAATATATGAGGATCTTATCTTAATCAAATTGCTTCATGACTCATAAGATACTAGGATGTAACTTTATAGTTGAGTATTTCTGTAATCCTTTATAGGGGGCTTGTTTTAGCAAGATATTCCAGGAAGAGGGGATGACTCTGTCTGCCAAATTGCTGCTCAGAAGATTTAATCTGTCAGTGGACACAGGGGCCCTGGCTTGTATGGGACTTATGCAAAAATTAAGGTCTAGTGGCTGCCTGAAGTGTGAGATGGCTTTATCAGAATGTCTGTCAGTAGAAGTAAACAGTATGTTCTGCTAAGTCTGTCTTCCAAGTCCATTTCTTTTACAGGATCACATAAAGAATATGTGTTTTCGTGATGTGGAAAGATATTAGAGCTGTAGCTGCTTTTTATCAGCACAAATGATTGGAAACTTATTTATGGCAGTTCTATGCAGACATTTCTTGTACTGTTTGTTTCAACAGGTACTATCGTAGTTTTGACTCAGATTTCACAGCTGCCTTTGTGGCCTATCATGTCTGGCCTGCTCTGATGGAAAATGATGCTGTAATAGTAAAGGGAGAGGTAGTCACTAAAACAGTGGCTTTGGTAGGTATTTTGTTAAAGGAATATGTTAAATGGATTTCAACACTGTTTTTAAAATTTGAAAAGATAAATTTTTAACTGTTCCCTATATGGGTGTAGTAGTACATCAAATATCAATTAGGTTTTAGTGCCTCATCCTGTATATAGGATGAATAGTTCCATTTTCCTCAATGTATTAATTATGCAGATGTATGGTTGTTGTCAGAGCCTGTTCTAAGTAGAAAGCTTAGTGTGTTTCCTCTCTGTCCTCAAACCTTGTCTCCAGCATGGCAAGTCTGCTTGCAGAGTCTGCCTTTATTAAACTTTCTCTCTCAGAAGCTGTTTGTCAAACTCTTCTCTTGTAGTGTCCTCGCAGATGCAGGATTAGAAGCAGAAGCTGCAGCTGTGGCCGTCGTCTCCTGCCTGGTCAAGTAAGGCTCGGCTGAATGTTTGTAGTCTTAACAGCATCAAGTATTTTAACTAGGAATGTAGGCAGTCTGTTAAAAATGCTGATGTGCCATATGTACATTTTAACACTAGGAATACATGCCTTTGCTTGATGGTCTTGAATGAGGTGAAGCTGAACTGACAGATAGCTATTGCCTAGTATAATGATCAGTAGAGATGCTGTATGAGAAAAAGATCATAGTTAAATTCTCAGAAGTATCCACTGTGTATCTTGGAATGCTTTTCGCCTACTTCTCTTGCTGTAGCGCTGTTCTGAATAAATAATTGCATCATCTGGAAGTGTTTCAGTCATTTTGGAGTACATATACAACACACAGTTCCTGCCTTCAGGAATTAGTAACCTCAATTTATTCCTAATTTACTAAATGCATCAAAGGAGTGGAAAATAAGTGTAGGGTGAGCAGAAAGGGAAGGTGGTACAAATAAGCTATGTGAAACCTTAGCCGAATTCTGTACATGGTATGGTTACACAGCATTTTAATTATTTCCGTAAAAAATGTGTGTATTTTTCTAATTGTTAGCCCATCTTATTAAATGGACATAGGTGCCCTCAACTTAAGATGTGAATATTGAAAATGTGAGAGGCTTTGTGTAGGGCTCGCTTTTTTGTGTGTGTGCAGGCTGTGAAAAAAATGAGAAAGTTGTTGAACTTGACGTTGTAACAGTAGAGCTGCATTCTATATATGCATGTGCAAATTTTCAGAATGTTGATGGGTCCCCAGGTGGCTTTCTTGGGTACAGTTCTTTAGCACACCTGATTTTCCTTTTCTGTTTGTGTTGCAGGTGACTCGAAGCCGCAGTCTTTCAACATCGAGGGTCAAAAGTAAGTGGGCATATGGGTTCCTGGTGACTCATCGTTTTCACATTAAGCCCTTGAACGATTGAACAAAGGAACAAAATAACATGTTGAATGTCTTTGATTCTAAAATACTTGCCCAAGTCTTATTTTTAAATTGGGTAGCCCTTTTTTTATGTGTGGAAAAAGGCTGAGATTTCTGACTTGGAGGAGAGCTTGTTTTTTCACTCAACTTGGACCTCTGTCATGGTTCCTCTCTGCTGGTTGCCTTCACTATGGCCAGTGCTGTAGTAAGTAAAACTTGCTTCCTTCCCTACACAAGAGACAGTTTGCTGCTGCACACCTTCTGGCTTCCTACCTTTCAAATTCCAAGGAGATGACTAAGTGGTGACAGTGAAGTGAGGGATTTCAGGCAGTATGAATGTGTGCCTATCTTGAAGTCAAACCAATTTAGAAATTTAGAAATATAGTTGCACTGAAATGTAACTTTTTCTTCCATAGGGCGCTAACAGAACATGTTCCTGTCCATGCAGTCCATCTGGATTCAACAACTTTGCTGGTGCCTTTTCTCTTCAGAAATACATCCAATCTCTCAATAATGCGAGTGGCAATTGTCATTTCAAATGGAGTTTGTGTTCAGTATATTTTTTAGAATTATAGAAGGCTTATTTATAATTTTAGAAACTAAACTCTCTTGATTTAGAAAAGAAAGTGCGTGCAGTACAGGAACATTTGGAAAAAATTTGCAAAGCTCTCAGGAACCCATGATGTAATCTTGCAGGTGGGGAATAGAATTATTGCATCTAGGATGTTTGCTTTCCACAGATTCCAAATGATGTAGTTTATCTTGATAGGATGTTTAATATAACCTAAATGGTGAATGTTGCAGAATGTTGAGGTTAGCTGTTACTTGAAAACAATGTAATTAATTGGTGCTTATTTACAATTTTAGAAAACAGTGATAATCATGAGATGTGCCAGTCTCACACAGCAGCCTTTTAAATATATCCTTGTGATAAACTGAATTTTCTAACTACAATGCAGAAGTTGCACAGAACAGTCATAAACTGCCAATACTCAAGCAATCCCCAGGGCTTTATTGACATTTATGTATGCATGCACGTGTCCTTTAGTAAGGCAGTAATAGTCCTTGTTTAAATACATTTTTGCTTAGAAATTATTATTGTAAAAATTTGTAGTTTGACACTAGAAGTATTTTGAAAGTGTACCACTGAGTATTTGTAGGCTTGAAATATTTGATTGACGCCTCTTTACACTTAATGGGCTTTCATACTGTATTGATGAATCAGTAATTGTGAATACAGTGAAAAATCCTGTCCAGTTATCTCTTACTTAAAATACAATAAAATTTATTGCATTTTAAGTGTAAAAATTGGAGAGACCTGAAGAGATTTAAAAATGGTAAGATGTGGGATGACATGCCATCCCACTCATAGCAGTTGGCTCTCCCGACATGAGAGATGGCCAGAGCCTGGAGAGGGTGTGCAGGTCTGTGGAGAACGCCTGAAGGAACAGCACCAAGGAATTCCAGCCACTCTAGGCAGAAAGTCAGCTTCACCAGGGGCCCAGCTTAAATCCTCTATTCTAAAAAAAGCAGGTAGGATGGGAAGTAAACAGGAGAAAGTAGAGACATATGCAAGCCTGCAGGGCTATGATCTCATTGGCATCCTGAGAAATGGTAGAATGGCTCCTGTGTCTGGAGGGCTGGAATGGAAGGGCAAAGGCACTTTATGAGGGAAAGGCAGTGGAGATGAGTGGTGTTGCCCTGTCTGTTGACCAGCTGGAGTGCATGGAGCTCTGCCTGAGCATGGATGAGGAGCTGACTGAAAGCTTTTGGGAAACGATGAAAGAGAGGGTGGGAACCGGTGTCATTATTAGTGGGAAACTGCTACAGGCCACCTGGCCAGAAAGACTGAGTCAACGAGGCCTGCTACAGACAGGTAGGAGCAGCCTCAGGTTCACAAGCCCTGGTCCTCATGAGGGACTTCAACCACCGTTATACCTGTTGAAGAGACAACACAGCAGGGCACAAGCAGTTTGGGAGGTTCCAGAAATGCACTGATGATAACTTCCTTCTCTAGGTGACAGAAGAGCCAGTGAGGGGAGGTGTATGCTGGACCTCATTCTCACCAACAAGGAGCAGCTGGTGGGGAATGTGAAGCTCAAAGGCAGTCTGAGCTGCAGTGACCATTAAGTGGTGTAGTTTGAGATCCTTGAGTCAATAAGAAGAGTGAGAATCAAGCTCGCTACGCTGCACTTCAGGAAAGCAGACTTTGGTCTCTTCAAGGATCTCCTTGGCAGAGTGCTGTGGGATAGGGCCCTGGAGGGTAGAGGGGCCCAAGAGAGCCACACAATATTCAAGGGTTCTCTCTCTAGGATCAAAAGCAATGTATTTCTACAAAGATGAAATCAAGGAAGAACACCAGGGGACCTGTATGAATGAACAAGGAGCTCCTGGACAAAGTTAAACAGGTAGCTTACAGAGGGTGGAAACAGGGAAAAAGATAGTCTGGGATAAACACAGAGAAATTGTCCCAAAAGCCAAGGATCTGTTTAGGTCTGATTTACCATCAGAAGTAAATCTGGCCAAGCGCATCATAGCTAAGAGAAAAAGCACCTTCAAGAAAAGAAAGATTAGGAAAAAATGTGGGTCCTGTCAGGAAGGATACAGGAGACCTATTTACCCAGGACATGGAGAAGACTGAGGTATTCAATGACTTTTTTGCATCAGTCTTCACCAGCAAGTGCTCCAGCCACATCGCCAAAGTTGTAGAAGACGAAATCAAGGATTTGGAGAATGAAGAATTGTCTGCTGTAGAAAGAGAATGTGTTTGAGAACATCTCAGGAGCCTGAAGGTGCACAAATCCAGTATGAAGGTGTACAAGAGTAACATCCACAGGAACTAGCCAAGGAAGTGACTAAGGCACTGTCCATCATATTTGAGAAGTCATGGCAGTCCCATGAAGTTCACATGGACTGGAAAAGGGCAAACATAACCCCCATTATTAAAAAGGGAAATAAAGAAGACCGTTGCTTGTGGAAAAACCAGATGCCTCTTCATCGTTTACACTCTGCAGGACAGGCAGCATTTTAAATGTAAAAAGATGTCTGGTGCTCTCTGGCTTGTGAGATGTTTTTGTTTTGACTCTGCAGAAACTGAGGGAAAAAGCCATTAAAAGGAGAAGAGGCCCAAAATCAGATAAAATGATCCAAAAATGTTGACAGGAGAAGCAAGGATAAGATGTGACTGGAAATGTGTGTGTAACACGTGCAGCAGAGCCGAGGACTGACAGCATGGACTTGGTCAGGAAGGCTGGTCTTGCTGGACAATGCAGAGTAGCATTGCTTGCAGTTGGGCTGGGTGCTCTCCCTCCTGCCCATGGGACCCTCCTGGCAGGATGCAGGACGTGTGCTCCCTTGGTGTGTACCCAAACAGGGGCTGTGGTTTGTAGAACACCTTGGAGCAGAGCAAAAACTTTATGAAACCTTACCATAGTGAAAGAAAGGGCTAGTGGGCATTTTAGATGAAAGTTTACGTGTTAGCCTGAGGGAGCCATCTTGGGGGGCAAATCAAAATCTCATTTTCTTGTCTAAGAAAGGCTCCAGGCTCCTTTGCCCAGCATAGGACACAAAGCTGAATATTTCCCACAAGATGGCACTATTGCCTTAAGAACAGAAAAATCAGGTTTTCATTTCAACTGCAGTTTTAAAAGCTATTGCCACAGTGAGGTTTGCCAGTAAATGCATAATAGTCACAGATCGGAGCAGTATCAATAGATGTCAAATGGAGAATTAGCTTGCTGATTGAACTATTGAAGTTTGCTGCCTGATAAGAATATGAAAATCCTGACATGTGTTGAAAGATGAACATCACTATCAATACATTATTGGAGAAGCTATTTGACTTTAGGTTTTTTTCCTATTGAGGGGGTCAGTTTTTCCAAATTAAATTAATGAGTCTTTCCAAAGTGAATGGTATTTATTTGGTTGTATTCTGGCAAAACTTCTTGATAAACATATATAAAACAAATCCCAAACTAAAATTCAGATTGAAAATTAACTACTCTTAACATTTGTCCTTTTAAAATTACTTCTAGTTCTTACCTAGTTCAAGAAAATGACAGCTTACAAAATTGTTATCTTCTGTGTGATTTGTCAGTTGTGATAGCTGACTGGCAAGTGGCTTCACTATTCCCTTTGTCTACGACTGAAATAGATGTTTTTTCTAATTAAGTCTGCAAAGTCTGAATCGGAAACATACTTCCTGCTTTTAGCTGCAGCTCTGTTAATTTTCTAATCAAAGACAGAGTCAGTTGCACCTGCTGAACCCTCAG
This sequence comes from Rhabdornis inornatus, assembly GCA_013397075.1. Classification (NCBI taxonomy): domain Eukaryota; kingdom Metazoa; phylum Chordata; class Aves; order Passeriformes; family Rhabdornithidae; genus Rhabdornis; species Rhabdornis inornatus. The sequence continues at coordinate 109,698 of VWZS01003876.1, forward strand.
GATACAGCTGTAGGGAATGCTGCTGTCACAGCAACTAGTTTGGATAATTATGTTCTTCAACTCATTAATTACTGTTTTAAAAGAAAGTTTGTTTAGCACCATGCCCTAACTTTAATTGCAATGTCTTTCCATAATGTCATTTCTCTAATGCTTGGAAGTTTTCTTCTGAATCCAGCCCAAATTTATTAATTTGCAGGCTGTACCTCTTTGTTCTTCTGCCAGTGTGATTATCTTCACAAGCCCTTGTTCCCCACCTTTGGTATTTGCCCTACTGTTGAGAGCAATCATCTTTTTTCCTAGTTTTTGTTTCTCTGAACTAAAACTACCAAATCTTTCCATCTCCTCTGAAGAGAGGTTTTTCATTGCCTTGATTATCCTTTTTGGGTGGCTCCGGGTATATTTCTGTTTCAGTCCATCTTTCTTGAGTACAGATGACTAGAAATGATGCCCAGTATTCAGGATAAGGCCTGACAAGAGCTTTGTATCATACACTTACCAGTTTCATTGTACCATTGTAGTGTGTCTGTGGGAACTGGCTCAATATCTGTGATCAGTTAATAAGCTTTATTATCCTCAGTTGTTTAAAATTGATGAATCTTATCTGCCCAGAACTTAATTCATCCACACATATTTTGGTAGACTTCTGATGTCTAAATGCTTTTTATGTGAATGGCATGGTGTTTTTGATATGCTGAACTTTGCACATCCAGTTGCACACATACCATGACAATGGTGTCTGTGAATGCCATAGTGCATCATCATCATGGTGTGGTCCACTATTGCTAAAACTTACTGCAGGGTGATTCTTTGCATTAAGCTGCCTGAACAGATTTTAGTAATCAGCCTTACAAAGTTTCAAAGTAGCTACCTGGAGCTTGATGATGCAAAATAAAATATCTTACTTAACTCTATTTATGTCTACTTTGCCTAGAGAAGAAATAAATGTGAAGTGAATCACTATAAACTTGTTGAAATATTGGAGACCAGTCAATGGACAGGTTTCTGTCAGCATTAATAGAATGAAATACTAGAAATTCCTCATGCAAAGAATGGAAGTTGTTTACCTGATGCTTTGCAGCAAGAGCTTTAAACAACATTGAAATATTTTATAAGTCATCTAACCTTGCCTTTTGATTTATTGATGACATGGCTCGTGCTTTTTTTCTTAGTTGCATTTGCCTACCTCTTAAATTTGCCAAGGGCCTTCATAGGCATCTCCACAATATATGTATGGCACTTGTCACAAATAAAATTCCGTTCTAAAAGTATTTTCTGCCATGATTCTGGATTTATATTGTTTATATGTAAGTCATGGATCATCCAGGGCTTTGAAGTCTGTTCCCTTGGTTGAATGGTACTTTCCCCGGCTATTTGGTGCCATTGCTTGTTGTCTGAATCATGCAACCAGTAATAGGCAAGCAGTCAACATGCACAGGATTGCCTCTGTCACTGAAATACCCTGTTAATGTATATCTAAATCTTGGTGCACCCACAGGATGTGGTTATTGTTCTTGTGGTTCTTCCTTCATAGTTCATGTACTGTGCGGCTTTCAGACTAAAGTCTTTGGGTCAGGAACAGTTTCTTACCTTTTGTGCAGGAGGGCTGGATTTCAGAGGTGATGTGTCTGCAAAGCAAATGCAGCCTTACCATTATTAGTGCTTGGTGTGATGTGCTCCTCTAGTCCCATGAGTCAGCTGTGGGCCCATCCCCCCTCCTGTTGCACAGCATCAATCACTCTCTGTGCCAGAGTATTGTGCACTTAGAACAGCTCCATCCTCTCATATAAATAAAAACAACCCAGGCATATGGATGAGTATCTACATGCACAAATTCCTATGTGTAATAAAGGCAGGGAGGAAGGATTAGAAGGAATATGATCAAAAGACAGATTGCCTCTTATATTAAGAGCCTTCCTAAGTCACCCCTAAGATATGTGGGCCTTTAAATGTTCTTGAAGGTAATTGTACATTTTTTCCTTATTTTTGATTAGGCTTTAAAAGTAGCTTCCTCCTTATCTCCCTGAAGCATGGAGTGCACACAGGGAACAAAGTTGCTTGGGAGGTTCGGCCGGGCCAAGGGCAGGAAATTTTTCACAAGGTCAGCTTTTCCCTCTTAGCTGCTGTCTGGGAGACTTCTCAGAATTGGAATAGATGGGCTATTCTTATAGGGTGGTTTTTGTTGCTGTTGTTTTGTGCTTGGCTTTTTTTTTTTAACCCACCCTTGGAATAATATCAGATAAATGAATACTTCAAAAAATGGTGAAAGTTGCCTGAGAGAAATTGCTTTTGGCAACTGTTCCTCCTAATTAAAATGAAAGTCTGAAAAGCCTCAGTCTTTGGGAACAATTAATCAAATACTGACAATAGATAAGATACAGAAAATGCTTTGTGCCTATTAGCTGCACAAATTAGCATGGATGTATGTGTTCAGCCAAATACAGCCTGACCCTGATGTGGTAGGAAGGAGAGGTTTGGATAGCATGGAGGGTAGCACCCTGCTGAGCCAACTAGTGCCTTCCCACCTTCCTGCTAACAACAATAAGAATAAATAGTAGAAAGTTTCAGTACTGAGAGACTCCCAAAGTGTCCCCAGGACCCTGCAGTGGGCAGCAGGGGACCTATTCTGGTAGCTTAGGTGCAGCAGCTACAACATCTCTGTAAGCATTTGAGTGGATGGCCAGACAGAAAATAGAGAAAGGAAAGAGAAATTCCTTTCTGCTGGGGTCCAAGGTACTGATTTCCCTGCTGGGAGCTTAAATGCTGATCTAGAGTGGTCAAAGACGTGCAGAACCTCCAAGTTGTGTTTAGATCTACTTATTTCTCAAACTGTTATATAATTAATACAAAATCCTGACAAAATCTGTCCTCTCTGCCCCCCAGAGGGGCAGCCTCAAGGCTGGGCCACTTGTTCAGGGACAGGGCTCATTTAACCCCTGAAGAAGTCAGGACTAACAGCTGGTGGAGGTCCTGGGGGAGGCTTTTCACCCTGAGAGACCTCAGAGGTTGTTCCTGTCCTCTGTCCCAGCTTGGGAGGCCAAAAACACATTGAGAAAGGGCTGAGCAGGAGCAGCAGACAAAACCAGTGTGTGCCCGTGTGTGCAGTCAGGTGAGTCCCCTGGCAAAAAAAAACATGCAGCTAGAGGCTTTGGGAGGCAATGCTGGATTTATGGCAGCCCAACAGTAGGAGATGTGACCCCAAAACCTGAGGGATGGTGCTGGATGGAAAAATGTGCAGGCAGGCGCCTGGAGGAAGGCTCTGGAGGACAGCCATGGATTTGCACATGGGGAAGGGACGTGCTGGAGCCTGTGGGACCCAGATGAGACAGAGCAAAGAAATGAAGTTTTGAGCCTATTATCTTCATATGGAGAATGTGTGAGTCAGGGGTATGGGAGAAGTGAGAATCCACATGTGCATGCATGAAAGGGAGAGGGGCAGGGAGCAGCCAGCCTGCTTGGCTCAGAAACAGCAGACACAGGCACTCAAGCAATGCATCCAAAGTAAACCCAATTGTAAGGAGAGTTTCAGACAGCATAAAGTGAGAGTTGAAGATGACAGAGCAATGTCATCGTCTCAGCTGGTGCTGCAGACCTCACCCCTGGCAGCTAAAGCATGGAAATAGAAACCAGTGAGCACTTAATCAAAGCACAGTACAACATAAAGGTTGACATATCCTTTCCAAGCAGGGCAAAGTGTAACTATGTGTAGGGGCACTTAAGTGTAGGACAGATACCACATTCTGGGGATGGCAGCCCCATGGGAAGGCCTGAGCTAGACATGGAAGAGCTCAGGTGCCATGGGAAATCTTGCCTTGCCATCTGGGTTGTTGCCCAGGCAGATTTCCTCAACTGAGGCTCAGAGATGTGTAGAAAAATTGTGATTAGGCAAGCCACATTTAGGAAAGTATTCTTGGAACTCACTTTAGCCACTGCCACAACATAGTGGTTTCAGAAATGTCAGCAAAGTAGTCGTGCTGCTCCTCCACTGCTGGGCTTAAATTCATGGGAGGGATTTATACTACAGCTCAGGATGCCTGCATAAGCCTGTTTTTCCTTTGCTTTGTGTGCAAGAAAGAGGGTCTGAGCCCATGGCTGCTCTCTGACTAGGCTTATTCCCAGAATAGCTCCTCTCCCAGCCTCCTCTGCCCCACAAGAAAAAAAAAAAAAGCTTAAACAAATGTATAAACACTAGCAGCCTTCAGGTTTGTGATTCTTTCTGAGTCTAATTTAAATGAACAGCAGACATTTTATGGACTTTTCCAAGAGAACCTACAGGGGCTTATTTGCTCGAGTCTGACTTTCTGACAGCTACAAGCCTAATCAAAACCAGACTTAGTCTCATGTGAAGCAAAATAATATATATTAACACAGCTACAAAGAACCAGGCTAAACGTAGTAAGTCATAAACCACTACTACGGCAGCAAGCCTTCAATCATGTGCATGTACCACACTTGGATTTTGGAACAAGGGGTGCATTTGTTTTGTTCCCATTGTACGAGGAAAGTTGTAGTGGTGATGAGCCGAGAAAACATGCCTTCCATCTAGAAAATGCCCCACTTGTGTAACTTGGAGTTTGTAGCTACAGCTCAAAGGATGTCTCTTCACTTCTGTCCCCACAGGTGGAAATGCTGAGTTGGTATTTCATGGTGGGGTGCACCCAGTTCCCTTAGGGGAACTGTGAACATGGAAGGCATTCTCTTGGAGCTGGATAGGACAAATCCTAGGACCAAGGTGGATTTAAGGGAGATTTGTCTTTATCATCTTTTTAGGTTTTTTCTTCAATACATAGACCATATTTCTGAAATGTTCCCAAGTCTCTGTTTAGATGGATTCTGGATGGCATAGTTAGAGTGGGGAATTCTGTGGAGACATTGAATACTTAAAATGTTTTGACAGACAGCTCAACTCTGACCTCTAAAAGAAGACTTTTTTCTATTTCTAATTATCCCACAGTGTTCTCATCACATAATATCACCTCTCTCTGTATAAGTTCATGTTCAGTTCCTGACATCTGGAAGAAATTTCTCCTTATCTGGCATGTGCATTTTCAAGTGAAATTGTGGAAAGAGGTGCTGAACTGATAAAGCAGGGATGTACTTTTGGGCTGGACCAGATGGTGAGGTGCTGCAAGCAGAAAGCAATCTGCCCAAAACAAGGAAGAAGGGGAAGGAAATCTCTCAGACTGGGCCAAGATGGAGGGATGGTAAAATCCTGTGCTCATTCAGGAGGTGTCAGTCTGTTTAACCTTCCTCTTCTAACAGAGATCTTAAGTTTGTCTGAAGCTGGAGAGACATAAGGCAGCTTTAGATTTAGAGCTTTTTGTCTAATTTAGATTTCATTGTTTCCAGTTTCTCTGCTGAACTACTGCGTGACTGAAAATCTTGTCTGGTAGCAGACAGCCAGCATTGGCCACAGTGTGTCTAATATGGTCCACCTGGTTTCCTTAAACCTTTTGCCTTTCAATATAGATCAGCTATTCTATGCTGAAGCCACAATTTAGCCCTTGCTCTATTGCCTTAGTGATTTTAGGGTGATGATGATTGCTTTTGCCCAAATTGCTTTTTTCAATATGCCGAGAGGAGAGATTTCAGCCCATGGGCTGAAATTCCTTCAAGCACAGTTCCTGTCCAAAGGGATTATTGACATGGGCTTTTTGACATCCCCTCTTTGTTGTCACCCAGTGATTTGGAAGGAAATGATTCTTTCGGAATGAGCCTGAGCTCCAGCAGACTAATAGTTTTTTTGTTTCTAGTCAAATAAACATACTTGTGTCCATTACCATTGTGCAGAACACATTAAGTTGAGCTGTTGGGATTCAGTGTTATTTGAGGTCCATCTGGCACATGATGCAGGAAAGCACCTCTCACAGAAAGTTCTAACAAGTCCAAGACATAGAGTTACACCAAATCCTACATGGTCATGTTTGATACCCATAGAGTGATTTGGGTGGATGTAAAACTGATACCAAATCCATTTTGGTTTGTTTCTTCTAGTGACTTTCACTGAGTAAACAGTGAAATTTTACTTCATCTGCATTGATTAGACTGTTTGGTTTTTTCATGGATGCTCAGAGCATTCAGATCTGCAATTTTGATTCAGGGTCTGTTTAACTGAGCTTTATTTTTTTTTTTCCTTGTGTGCTTGTGCTCTTTACTTTGTACAAAGCCAGCACACAAACAAATGTATTAACTGCATGGGCCATGTATTTGGTTTGACATCATTATTTTTCACTGCTCTCTGCAAAGCATTATCACTAATTATTTTTTAAAATATGTTGTAGCCATTTGATAGGTTTTCCAGGTTTAATGTCTCTCAGCACAATGCATTGCGGTATAACTTGCTTTTGGAAGGGTGGATGACTATAGATAAAACATTATCTTGCTTTAAAATTTTGGAGGATCTTTTTATTCTTGTTTTTATGAGTACTATTCAGTTTTGGCATGAGAACAGCCATGCAGTCAGTATAAATCAAATTCTTTTAGATACTCACCTTTTCATAATTTTCTAAAAATGTGGATGTGTTGACATTTTATGAAACCACCTTTAAAAGTACTTTTGGATAGACAATTTATATTGCGTCTTTTTTTAAGCTTTTGTTTTGATCTTTCAGCCTGTCCAGTTTTATAGGTGTCATGGTGACTCTAGGAAACAGGAATTTATGTTTTTTTATGTTGCTGTTATAAACAGACAAAGTGATACTAATGGTGGGTTGAAAAACATCAGAATTTGGTAGAGTGTTTTTAACCTCTTTATGTAGAAGGTGAAGCCATTGGAACCCTCTGTGTGGCTTTTTAGCAAGACTATTTTTCCTGTGGACAGAAAAAATGACTCAGAAGCAATAATGTTACTCTATTAATATGAAGGCTTTTAAAGGGTTTAATAATGCCTGTTGCACTGGATTGGAATAAAATGCGGACACTTTTATTATTAAAACTGTAATCCTGGATTATGCATAAATTTGGTCAGCATTTGAAGAGTGTCACCCGGGACTGTTTTGCAGCCTGGCTTATGGTGTCTTCCTATTGCTCTAGAGGCCAGGAAAGTTCAGACAGCAGAAGACATTTTTACATCTGAACACCAAATTTTGTATCATGCAGACTCATGGAGTGGAAAAAGCTTGTAGATGGGAAACCTATGTGAAGAGAAAAGCCATTCTCCAGGGATGTTGAAAAAGTGACACTTGGTAGGCTATCCATAAAAGTGAGTGCAAAGGAGAATATCCCACATGTGCATGCACCTGGCTTCACAGAGGAACCCACTGACTTGTGCCCTTTCATTCTGTAAATGGGAAGCAAAAAGGTGCATTGTAGATACTTGCATACAAAAAATAATTGAGTCAATCTTTAGATTGCCTTTCAATGATACATACATTTTGCCTGTGCACTTTTATTAATGATGAGTATTCAAGCTCTGTGTATATTTGAAAAAGTGGCTTTTTTTTCTAAAACTGAATGCCTTGTCTTGTGGCAACGTAGTGGAAACCACAGTAATAATATTAAATCAGGTTGCATTGAAAAAAGCAGACCTATGTCATTTGGAGAGAGCAGGTTCATTTGTGAAGGACAGAGGCATAGTAATTCAAGATCAAATTGGTGAAAGCAGAACCTCCTGAGCTGTTCTCTTAGTTATTTCTCATGAGAAACCCAGATCTTGCAGACGAGAGTGCAGCTACATGAATGAAGTGTGAGTCAGTTTGCCCCTTGCCAGCAACAGCAATCATTTCTTTGTCTCATTTGTAGGTGATTTTGAGATCCTGTCTGGGTAGTTTTTTTCCTGCTTATATAAATAGTCTTCTACATTCCTGTTGTACCAAATCTGAGTCACAATATCAAACTCCAAACCCAGTTTTCTTGCATGTGGTGCTGGCAGTCTTTTCCATGGCCCCTAATAACTTGTGGTGATGTAAATACCACTGGGGTGCTAGATGTCATCCACAAATCACAGCCTGGTGAGGACCTCATGTGTGAACCCTCTGACTGTGCCTTTCATAGAAGGTTGGTTAATGAACAGTAACAGAGAAGGTTTTCTTCTGGTACAGAGCATCAAGGTATGTGGTTTTTGGACCCTTTATGTAGACATACTCCAGATGTGTTCCTTGCTGCTTGATAATCACTGCATTTCCAGATAACTCTGTGATAATGATAATATTAGCAAAATTCTAGTGATAGATGTGCACAGGAGATTTCAAGTATATAAAAATTTCCTTCTTGAAAAGAAGGAGGTTCAGGTATATGTTTTTATTTATTATCGTACTTGGAGGATTGTCTTACATGTCTTTAAAAGGAGGAAAACAGTGATACATACACAGACTATTTTTGCTACCTCTCTGATTGCCAACAGATAACAGCAAAATGGTTTCACTACTGCTATGCTATTATTTTTACACCTGGATATTATGGCAAAGTCTTCCTTTTCCTTCTTTCTTTTATTTTTTAATTTTTTTTTAAAGGTAGGGGAAATTTGAAGTTTACTGCTAAGTTATTGCTTGCCAAGCTTTTTCAGCTGCAGGATATAATGGAAGCCAAATTCTTTGCAACTTATTAAGGCTGTCAGTATAATCAAGGCGAATTGCATGGTGATAAAATTACGGATATATGCCATAGTACTCATGTGTAATGGATGGCTGTAGACATATATATGTTTATCATGCCAGGGTGCCGTGGCATAGCTCCACATTTTTCTTCAAGCGCAATTTCTCTGGATTGTTGTATATGGGTGTACATACATATACACAGGAGAGAGAAAAAAAGAAATATCTCCTCCTCTTGTGTTGTATTAATCTTTGAAGACAGCATCTGCTTATAATGATACAGTCATTGACAAGCAGATGTTTCAAAGCTGGGTTTAAGAGTAGCATAAATCGAGATGTCAACAATTCCTTTAAATTTTGATACAGCACTTTCAAAACACCATCTATTTTGAATTTATGCAGGACAGAAATATAAATGCTTTCATTTTGTCTCATACCTAAGCTCTAGTAGTGTTTTAGGGTTTTTTTCAAGTATCAAATTCCTTTGTTAGGAACCATGTTCTATGGCACACCCACAGTTCCTAGTGGAAAATTTGAAAGAAGTTATTTGTTCATCTCTCTCTGCCTTGGCTCGTATGTGCAATGCACCAGCTTCCTCAGAGTAGTTCCCATCAGGATATTTAAGAAGGTTTTTGTTTACCAAAGGAAGACATGGCTTTCACTCAAATATAACATATAATGACTCTCACAGCCAGATCAACTTTTATGAAAATAGTTTTGAAGGCCCTGCTTACAACAAAACATGTCAAGAAATGTGTGTTTGAGAAAACCCAACGTATGTTCTTATGCCTGTTGGCACAGGAGGGGAGAGAGGGGGCCAAGGCAAAGTGTAAAGGGCTTGCAGGGTATTGCCTGTGTTATACCATCTTCTATTTCCCAGTGGGAATCTTCCAATGAGGATGGTACAAGCAGTAGGTTTGAGGGTGTGAGAAGTGAGAGATCCCTGACCATTGCTGTGTGCCACTGAGCCTTGCCCTGATCAGCCAGCTGAGTCCTGGCTCCCTGTCTTCTTTGGCTTGCCTGTTGTGTGCTTCGAGGGGAAACTCCTGTCCGCAGCTCACCTGGTGCTGGGGTGACACATGGGATGGACACACAGACAGGCAGAAATCATCTAAGGGGCGAATAATGTCCAGTGCTCCCAGAAGCCTGTGCTTTAGCCCAGAAGTTCTCTGGACAGCTCCACAAAGTTGAGGTTAACTCAGAAGGACATTATCTTATGCCATTTTTTTGATAGGATGCAGATGATCAGCAGCTCCTTCTGTGGGGCAGTCTGCTGGCCAATGACATGCTCTGACCCAAGGAGGCCATACATTGCTTGGGATCTTGGACTCCACTCTAAAGTGAAGTAAGGCCAAAAGACTCCCCTCATTGAGTTGATGTTTGGGGCACTCTTGGGTTTTGACGTTTGAGTCAGAAAGTAACCCCTAACAAGGCAGGAGGTTTAATTGTAAGGCTGCAGGAGTTTTCCAGAGTTACAAAGATAAACAGGACACAGTGGTTCTGTATTCTATAGCTACACAGAACACATGGCAGGATTCAGCTGTGTGATCTCCAAAGGAACAGTTTGTCTCTTATTGATAAGTATTTGTCATAGACAGATGAAGGAAACCATCGACAAATCCTGGTTAGCTTTTCAAGCTGGGAGTTAATTTGTCCATAGTTAAACAGGAGATATTTATAGAGGCATTGGCTGGTTGAACAAAATACTTTAGAAGTTTGTTTAGAAGTGATTGAAATCAGCTGTTGCTGAACTGTAAAGCTAGCCACACAAGCTAAGTCTACAGCCCTTTGTCTGTTGTTTTTCTCTGTCTGTTGTCTGTTAGTGTAGTGCTTTCTTCTTCCAGCAACATTACTAACTCAGGGAAATAACATCAATATCTTGTCTTTCATTGGTGGGTATTAATAATTCGAGGATTAAGCTCATCATTGAAGAGGGCAATTTAAGTAGGCTTTAATGAGAAACTGCTCCAGTTCTTATATTAAAATGTATTCAAAGTATTTCCATGTTTGAGAAGTCAAGCACTGAAGCATCAGGAAAATCAGTGCAGCCCCTGGCCAACGCCCCCTTTGCCAGCAGTTTTAAAACTAGTCAAAAGTGAGTGATGTGGAAGATAATGGAGTCCTCCAGTCCTTCCCTTTCAGAGTTCTGCAGGTCAAAATCCACCACTGCAGTAAACTACAATTAAGAAAATGCTGGTGTCAGTGTGAACCAGGCTGTTTTGTCCTCATCCAGCCCTACTGGCTGCCCCATATAAATGCTGATCCCTTTTGTTCCAGCAGCCCTTCTTCTATCCCCCAGCAAGCTGTGGATCCAAGTACAGTGGTGTGTTTTGTACAAACTGAGTAGAACAAAAAAAATGTTGTTAGGGTAACGGACTGAACCTGTCTCTTGTGAAAAGGAGCTTTCCAGATGGTGCACTTCTCAAGGCAGATATGCTCCACTGGTGCCCTTCCTCTAGGCCATTTCTGTAGTATTTTCCTAAATACAAGCATTGCTTTGACTCCTATAAGATACTCAAACAGATCACTGGTTTCAGGGAATTAATCATTATGTTGATAAGCAGTAAATTGCTGATATTTTTTTTATGTTTGTTTTTCTTCCTGCATATAAGTAAGTACAATTAGTTAAACAGCACACTTAACCTGATAATATTTAAATACTCTAGGACGACCCCTCTTATAAAATCCTCATTTATGTGACAGAAGTGACGCCTCCACAGCTCAACCAAACCTTGGCATTCCTGTCTAACACCTGCACAGCTCAGAGCTCTGCTCTTCCTTCTCATATTTCCTGGTGGGAACATCACAGCCTTGACACTGGGGCTGTCCTATGACTTGATGTCTCCCAATGGTGGGTGGTTTTCAGGGAACATAATTCTTCGATGAATAGCATGAAAAATGCTTTCATAACAAAAAATGCCAGAGATGCCTTTAAAATATTTCAATGCAAGGGGCCTGAATGTGAGGTAAAAGGAAAACTCTCCATATTTAATACCTAAATTAGAAGTTTGTTGCTGATGTTTACACAGATGTCATAGAACTGGAGCCACTGCACATCTGGGGAGTAGGTGACTAAATCTCCCTTTCAGTTTTTTACTGAAAACACAGTCAGAGGAGGCTGGCAGACAGCATGAATAAATCAACATGCTGTCCACAGGAAATAAGGAGATAGCTGGAATGAAGCATAAATAATGTAATACTAACATGGAGAAATTATTTCATACATCTTTTTCAGAGGTCTATAGTGAATGGCTTGCTGGAAAATTTCTGAGAGCGTCTCTAAGTGCACAGTTATGAATGATCTCTTCACCTCCATGCAAAAGGCTGGATTAGCAGGATTCCCCATGGCCACAGACAGAGGCAGGGAAAGAGGTGGGAGACAGAAGACAAGATGGAAAGATCTTTTGATATATTCTATCCTGTCTTTGATAGGGGAATAAAATAACAAAGACCTTTTGGTTTTAGCAACTTGAAAAAAGTGATTTTGTCTTTCCCATAAAACTTTCCAGATGAAAAGAATGAAGAAGGCATGCATTTTTTTTTAATCATCTGCTTTTCCCCATTAAAAAAGTTCCCATGTCTTATCTTTGAGAAGAATAGAGTTGCTTGCTTAGTCAGAAAATTTAACCACCTGTTCCTTCACAGTATTATTCTTCTCTGAGCAAAAGATCTGTCTCCCCTCTACCTGCTTGCACTTGGGCATGGAAGGAGAAGTACCAGCCCAAGGGCAGTGTTTGCAAGAAATCTGAGTTGACACGGAAAATCTTGGCTAATGTCAGCAGAACAGGTGGTCTGGTGTAGCCAGAAGTGCCACTCAGGGGGTGTCTCAGCAGTCCTGTCAGTCATGGCTGGGTGCAATTTTGTCTTGTGCTCCCACTGGTGCCCACTTCATGCTGGGATTTCACTGCTCACAGCCTTGAAGTCTACAGAACATCTGGAAGCACCCACTTGCCAGGTACTTTAGGAAGACTCGTAGAAGCCCAGAAAGATGGTGAGTGGAGAGCATGAGCTCCTAAGAAGACTGTTTCCTAACATACTCTATCAGGTTCCAGGAAATAAAATCATTTGAGGGATCAGATTTTGGTCCTTGCTGAGCCAGAAGAGGTTCTGGTGTTACCACTTTGCAAATCCATTGCAAGCCAGCTGTACAGGGATGTTGGTTGGAGAGCTAAATCCCTGAGAAACACTGTTATGGGAAATTAAAACTCCAGTTTGAATTCCAATGACTTCCCATTGGATTATGGGCACATTAGTAGGTTTCTGAGGCAAAATGATCAGAGGAAAAAGAAATAGTGAGATTTTCTGAATCACTATTTAATATCGTATTTAATGCAAAGCATACGCATGGTCCAAGGGAGAATGCATGGAAGACCCTGGGATAGGCACAGCACCTATTAATCAGAATTTTGGCTGCTGACAAGGGTCTCTGTTTCCCAATTTGTGTATTCAAAGCTTTTTTTCTGAAGTAGCTGTGATTGCTAGAAAACATCAGAGCTGTGCCAAGGATAATTTATATTCAGATACTCCTCATGGGTGACATAATTGTTTATCTGTGAGTTCTTAAGTTATATCGTACCAAACCAGCATTATTTCATGGGGTATTTTTTGTGTACTTGTGTCATAATGCTGTCCCCAAACCATGTCCAGTAGCATCGCTGTCCAGTATTAGGAATTTCAAGATACAAGAAAACCAAGAAAAAAGGGATCATGAGGGATTCCGAAAATTCCAGAAAATTTTCATTGCATTCAGGTGACCAGAGAAATAGTCTCCTATTTTCACTAGGTATGTGGAATTTTTCCAGGATCCTATAGAAGCTCCAAATGCACTTTCTGTCATGGCAGAGCCCTACAGAACTCTGCACATCTATAATGTTGGAAATTTGGCTGGTTTTGCACAGTCTTATTTTGCTTTTGTTGATAGAAATTCCATCCTTGCTGATTATGCTTCTCTGTTGTATTTTTTTGATTTGTTTGTTTGGGGTTTTTTTTTGGTTCTTTTTAGCATGCAACATGTTGGAATTTAGATTTAGCCAAGATGGTTAGAGAGGTCTGCCAGCTATTCCAATATCATCTGTGTTCTACAAGCTGTTGCAACCACAGTCTTTTCTGTTGACTCAGACTCTGGTGCTGTAGGCTTTCCCCCATCTTCTGGTCCATTTGTCATTGCTTGCTTTTAAAATCAAGCACAGAAAAATAAGTGGATCCACTCTTGCACAAAAGGGTAACATCTGTGTGTGTGCAGAATACGATATTCCTTCATGGTGACTTTGGTAACTCCTCTGTGCCCAGCTCTAGATGGTTTCTGATGTCTTTTTCTTTTGCTAAGTGATAGCCAAAGTCTCTGAACAATCTTTAATGGCTTGTAAGATGTCTTTGTCCTTTGCAATTACCAAATGATGAGGTGGTTGTTTCTAGAGCCTCTTCCCTCTGCATCAGTCTTTTTTGGACTGATGTGCTATGATTGATAATTTCTGAGATAAGTACAGTTCCTAAACAAAATGTATATTTAAGCTGTGTTGAAGGTATTAATTTAAGATCCACTCCACGCTACACTGAACCAAACTGAATCCAAATAAATGCAGGGAGCTTCTAGCCTAGAATATTCTTCATTGTTTTGTCTTTCAGGGTTGGCATCTTCAAGATAGAGACATCTTTCTGTTCCTTTTCCCAACAATTTATGTTGGGAGTTTATTGGATTTATTTATGGATAAATAACTGAGAGAAATAGGCTTCTTAGCAAATGATGCTCCTAAATAGCAGTTGTTTTCCTTATTTGAACTGAAGCAATCTGAGCTCTACTTCCTGAACCTGTATAGGCTACAAAAAGATTGTAAAATTCCTATAGTAGTAAAGTTCTCTGGTGAGTCCAATTGGCTACCCAGGTATTGACTTTTGACTGAAATCTTAACATTTAGGGTTTTTATGGATCTAATACCTCTTACATCCATCATTTTATTGACAGGTCTTTGCTGGCATATATGCAGAGAAGCCCAGCAGACTGACAATCTGAGGTTAAACCTGTAGCGAAGAGAGAAGCAGCAGAGACTCAGGGACAGTGCAGGGACGTGTTGCCAACTGAGCCTGAAGACCAGGGTGTTAGACCTTGCAGTAAAGGCTAAACAAAGCCTCAGTCAGAGGAGTCAGGAAACTTTGATGCACAAAGGCATTTGGGCTGAAGCACAAAGGTGGAAGATCAGAGCAAAGAGACAATGTCTGGGTGATTACAAGAAGATTAATTCAGCCATTGCTGGCTGTGAGCTGTTTGTTATTTTGTGGAAGATTACTCCTTGTATTGAAGGTAGAGAAATGGCTGCCTGAGGGCTCAGTCACTTCAGCAAGACTCAGGTTAGCAACTTCCAGATCAATTTAAAAGCTCCTGGCCTCTTTTGTTTCTTGCAAAGTCTTCTTCCTCAAAAGTTAGGTCATGCCAGTGGTTTGAATTTCTCCTCAAATGTGAGAGAAATGCCTACTTGCCTTACTGCTTTCTCTGGCAAAAGCCCCTTATTTTTAAAGGGCCAAAGAGGATTATTGGCTTTAACATGAAAGTAGTCAAAAAACAGATGACTGTTTATTTTCGTACAGTCACAAGGCATATTTTCTAACACCTATCCCAGAAAACTCTCTGATGGCTTTTTCCCAGTGTCACTCTGTGACTCTGCCTGTGATATCTTGGACCAGCTCAAGATGTGGGTGTGTGAAAATCTCATGAGATTTAGGAAGCCCAAGGGCAAGGTGGTGCACCTGGGTTCAGGATGTGAGCCTCCTCAGCTTCATGCTTGGGGAAGACTGGAAGACTGCAATAACCTGATGGAACCAAGACCAGTCTGGTCTCCCTGTAACCATGCTTCCAGCAGCTGCTTAAGGAAAGAGAGCACGGCAGAGGAGTTATTCTTCTCTTGTACACCCTTGCAGCCTTTGGGATCTGCTGTCCCAGAAGAGACAAGGCTTTGGGAAATCAGATGCTTCAGGCCCAGGAAATTTCCTACCATCCCTGGTATTTCCATATTACTGATTTCTCAACCACGGTATGAGCCAAAATCCTACAGGCTGTTTGGTGACCCTCAATTCACGTGGTTATTGAGTCAAAGTCAGACTCTTACTTGTGTTCTGGGTTGTGGTTTGGTATGGTTTCTATGAGTTAGTGACCATAAACCTGCTGATGAATTGTTTTCTGGTGGTTTCTATGCTTATGTTGACAGTACTGCTCTTGCCCCAGAAACGAACAATAACTATACTTCATGTTAATTTGCTTTGAGGTATTAGCCACAGCTAATAATTCTGCCCTCTCTAGGCTTTTGTTTTCTTTAGAAGGCAGTTTAAAGACTGTGTGGTGCTCTTGTTCTGTTTTTGGCCAGACTCCAGCAAAACAAAGTCTAGAAATTACACTCTAATTAAAACAGTCCTTTGCTGAGAGCTATCAAGTCATGAAGCATATCTATGTTTTCAACTCTGAACTTCCTTCCTGAGGACATTATATGTTTTAATGAAAATGAACATGATTTCTTTAGCATTTTTTTCCTCTTCATGAACCACAGAGATAAGGTCTGTCACATATGTTGTGTATCAGAGAAGCACTCAAACAGTTAAGAGAAAACCAAAGTATTTCAGTCAGCCTGTTTCATTGTGACGATTTTTTATTTATTTAGCAAAGGGGGAAAAAACTGACATTAGCTGCAGGCCCTGCCAAAATAGACATTTGTTTTCCATTAGCTGCGCATATGCTTTCCTAAGGGCTTACTACAAACTGAGATGCAGCTCTGGGCATAGATCTGGTTTATGTAAGGCATTTTTTATAAAGATAAGTAAACTTCACACTCAGAAGTTTCCTGTCTCTTCTTCTAATTCTACATTGATTACCTCTCTACTTAACACCCAAAGGCTGTGAGCCTGTCTCACCTGGTGAGAGGTGTCTCAGAACAGGAGGGAGTGATGTAGTTAGGTGGCCTTCAAAGATCATACAACAAATTAAAGAATAATAAGCTATTTAAAGCTTTGGTGTCATTCTCAAGGCTTAAAATATGCTCCATCTAGTCTCAGGTCAGTCTTATAAAGAAAGGCATAATTCTTCAGCACATCTACTTAGCAATCTACAGCAAGTGAAAGAAAACTTTCTTCCAGACATCTTTTATTTTTAGCTGAAGTGGACTGGAAGCAATCCATCGGCCAGTCTGTTACCAGCAACTTAGTCCAGGCATGAATAGTAACTTCCTTTGAAATCAGATTTTCACGTGTTCCAGGTGCAAGAAACAGTTCATGGATGGCCACACGGATGCCAGAGGACTTCAGAAGTAGTTATTACTTACAGTTTTAGACTGAAAAATGTTTGAAAGTAAAATTTACCACAGACTTCTGTTGCTACATTTTCTGTGGTGATAGGCAACACAAGTGCCATGAGATGTCACTGCCTGTGAAGAATCAGATCATTGATTCTTTGGATAGCACAAAACCCAATACAAATATCAATAAGAGAAAGCAGAATACAGTGGTCTTCACTACCACAACCCCTGAATGAAAGTGAATTGCTGGAAAGCTGAAACCCAGAAACACCTTGCCAGCCCCCAGGCTCCCAGGCTGTACTCTGTTCCCCATCATGAAGAGCTGGAGAAAACAATAGGGTTTTCAGCCTTGTATAGCTGAGAGATCTGTGTGAGCTGTGCCTTACCAGCAAATCCCTCCTGAGAAAGCCCCTGGGAGGCTCCTGCTGCTGCTGGAAAGACGGCAGAGGAAAGTGGACAGGAAGCAGGTTAGTGCAGTTCAAGGTAGACAACATGCTTGGCAGGGCATCTGGCTTTAATCACATCCCCAGCTGGAGGTTAATAGCCAAGTTTGGGTCTACCAGCTGAGCCTGGCACAGTAAGTGGAGGAAATTCTGCTGTTTCTGTCGGTGTGGTCTCTCCACAGAGGGTTTGGTCTTGGGTTGGAAGGGTGAACATCTGAAAATGAGGTATGAGACTCTGGCTGAAGGGAGACAGGACATAATTATGGAAGTATTCTGTGCAGAAGATGAGTATGGCCAGAAATGCCCTGCTTACTTTAGGACAGCCTTCACTGTGAACAGACACATCAGCTTGTGGGCATCCCCCAGGAATCTCCATTCACAGTGTGTGAAGAAAATGCAGTGATCAGAATAGGAGTTAATTATTTTCTAGTCTTGCAGAGGAGACGCCAGGAAGTCATAAATTACCTCTGTGATAAAAGAAGAGACTAAATAGGAAAATCTTTATCCAGAAAAGTTCAGCAATCTGTACTTAGGTTTCATTTTGTACAGTACAGTATTATGTAGTCAATGCTGGGGTTCTTTGCTGTTTAAAATTTTGATGAGGCTGATATTTGTCATGGTCATGCTGCATGCAGTATAGAGAATGAGGTAAGTTAATGATATCACTGAGATATCACAATGGCTCCCAAAGCAAGAGAGATTCCTCCTCAATGGTATTTTGATTCCTCATTGTTTGCTGGATTGATTATTTTAAATGAACATCACACACTGTGGAAAGAAAAATTTCTTCACCAATCTTAAAACCTGAAATTAAATAAGAATATTGTATTTTCCTAACTGTAATTTTAAATTTTATCTTTTTTTTTTCTTTTACTTTATCAGGCGCATTATTGTCATCAGAAATTATTCAGGTGTGAGATAAATCAAGAGTCATATGTGACTGAAATAAAACTACTAAAGTCTGAGATTGAGAGGAGGAGATACTCCTGTTTATGTTTGGTTTTGGTTAAATCACTTTGGAAAAAATAGGACATTAGTCCCATCTCATGAGTGGTTTTAACCATCTAAACAGGCCTCACTTAAACTCTGATGTCCATCAAGGACCTGTGCTGCTCTCTGATTTGGCTGCTCTGGCAACGGACTTAATCTCCTGTTCCCAAGGACTAGAGCCTACAGTGCTTTTCTCTGTATGTGCTGGGGCAACCTCCAGTATCTCAGTGCAGGGAATAGATTCTGGGAGCTTACAACCAAACTAGTTCCATGAGAAAATGTGGAGGACATGTAGAGCAAATTGCAGTTCTCATGATGAGACTTACGGAGCGGGGGAGATATTTCAGAGGCAAACTTGGACAAGTATAACTTGATAGGCTCCCCAGGGAAGTGGTCACAGCACCAAGCCTGACAGAGTTCAAGGAGCTTTTGGGCAGTGCTCTCAGACATATGGTGTGACTCTTGAGCATGTCCTGTGCAGGGGCAGGAGTTGGACTTGATGAACCCTGAGGATGCCTTCCAACTCAACTTATCCTCTGATTGTGTGATTCTGGGATAAATGCCTTGGATATGCCTAGCTGATCAAAAGCAGCTGGAAAGGTGTTTGCTAAACAATGGTGAATGCTTTATTTGCGGATCCAAATAGGAACAAATTCCCTTTTTTAATGAAAGGGAGTATTATAAAGACGTCCTCTGTTTTCGTCAGTGTTTGTTTAAAAGCTTTAGTCAGCTGTATAATTTTTGCCAAAATAAGTAATGGATACAAATTCTCTAACATCTGAGTTCTTTTAGCTTAAGGAATTTTATTTCATCTTTCTATAGGATTTTTTGGCAGATTATGTTTTCCACCTATATTCAGTAGCAAAGACTTTCCGGTTTCCAGGTCAGTGACTCTCATAAGATGGTCCAAATGAGATCATGATTTTTTTATCTATGCTGTTTTATTTTTTAGGCGCATATGTTCCCTTTCCTAAAACATGTTCCTTCTGAGTAACTTATGCCAGCTCATCTTCTGGTCAAAAAGAATATAGCAAAAATTATTTCAAGACTTTCTAAAAAAAAAAAATTAAAACTTCCTTTTAGGTTGCAGGAAAAGGTATGTTTTATAATTTAAAAAAATGCATGGGGAAACTTTATTTATACAAACATGGGCTTAAATCAACTATTATTTTAGCTCAGCACTCAGTTGTGCCTGGTTTTCCATGAGGTGAAGGTTCACTAGTGTCCCAGTGCTGGTGAGAGCACCGAGGCAGGAATCTTGGAGGCCATGTGTGGTGTTTGCTGTTCAGGCCACCTTCCTGAGCATGTCCCAGGCTGCCACTGCTGTGTGTGGAGATGATGCTGTGGCCAGTTTGTCAGCCCTGTCATGTCCCCTTTCCAGCATGGCAGGCATGACACATGGCAAGAATTTTGTGGGTGATATTCTCCTAGAGACTGATGTTGTCAGAGGGAGACCTGGCACAATGAGTGGTTCATCTGAGTCAATACTGGGATCTCCCAAACCTGAAGGAAAGAGGTGCAACATTTTTAGAGGGACCACTGGAGTTCTGCCCTTTGGCCATCTGAGCAGGATAGAGGCAAACCCAGGTTACAGTGCTAGGACCAGCTTTTGTTCTCAAGCTTGTACTAACATCCTTTCCCAGAATGAACCCTTTTGCTTAAACACACAGCACTTGTAGTCTCTGCATAGGTCTCAGACTGCATAAAGAAACTGCTTGTGTCTACCTGTAAGCCCACCTGGATGCTATCAGGTCAGAATGGATGGTCTCTGTTGGGCAGCATAGCTGACACTCTTCAGTGCAATATGCTGTCCATTCCCTCCTATACATGCCTGGGGAGCAGGGCAGAGGAGCAGATGGAATATCTGCAATACCCAGGACAGCCCTCCTGCTGCAGAAGAGAGTCAAGACGGCTGGTTCCTGGAAGGAAAATGGGAATGGAGACCCTAAGGGGTGTCTGCAGAGCAGTGTGCCTGGCATGGGGTCAGCACAGTCAGCAGCTTGTGGGTGCAGTGGGATTACCAGCTACTGAGCTGGCAATCCCATGTCTTTGCCAAGCAGCCATCTGGGCAAGCTGGCATCTTGCTGCCTGAGTTCACTGGCTCCTAAGCTGTTCCAACAGATGGATTTACCTTTAGCAGATGGATGAGGAAATACCTAAGATGTTATCTGCCTTTCTGGAAGGTTATCTCCCAAGGAAATCCCCTGGCAATGGTGGATCTGGGTAATGAGAAAGCTGCTGGATGTGGAGGCTGAGAGGGGATCCTGGCAGTGATTTTTTTCTTTGCTTTTGCCTTTGTGGGGTGGGCTGTCCCAGCCACAAGTATACATGTTGTGATGACAGAGACTTGACGAATCGTGTGGTGAGCCCCGGGAGACTGGTGCTAATTCTGTTATGCTGTGAATTCTGCAGAACACCTTGGGGCTGGGACACTGTGCTATCACCTTTTGGTCCTCATTGCCTTTAAAGGCCAGATCACCACACAGACTGTCCTTCTCAGGGTTATCTGCCTCAGACTCCTCTCATATGGGTGTCCTTGAAGGCTGACAGACTCAGAGGGGTTCCAGGAGGCCCCACCAGTGCGGGAGAGATCTGTCTAAAAGGGTGTACCCCTAGCACAAGCTTATCTTGTTTCTTTTGGCCAGCAGAGCTAAGTGAGTTTGCTGTGAGCCTATGTGCCCAGCTGTATAGACATCACCTCAGTGTTTAAATTTGCATCTAATCTGGTTTGGTGAATAAGTGTGACTCCAACCCAGGACTCCATGCCTTAAGCCCTGGCTCCAATATACAGGACTCTTTACCAGTAGCCCTGATTGCAAGAGCTGACACTCTGTTATAGTTTTGACTTGACAATTTAAATATATTTATTTTCTGTTGTGAGATAGAACTTGGAGTAAAGGACAAGGCAGGCCTAAAACTTAAAAGGGTATAAAAAACTTTATTAACTATACAGAGAAAGAGAAAGAAAAGCAAATTCAGAATAAGATCTTTAGACGACTCCTTCCTTCTCTTTCCTAACCTTCATAACAACAAAATAAACATACAAAAAAACTACTTCAGTCAGTTTTCAATTTAAATAGTCCTTTTCAGTTTACTTTGGAGAGAGAAGTTTCTTCTTGTCAGGCCATAGAGACTTTTTTACAAGAAGGGAAAAAAACCCTAGTCTTCTTGCGGCTTCACTTTCACGATTTGCATCTGCCCGGGAAAAAACCTGCAAAGTCGTGAAGCTCTTCTCATCTTCACAGCTTTCCCAAAGCTGTGCTTATGGGCCACGTTAAACTCATGGGGGTATTTACTTTTAAGAATGAACTGTTCCAAACCAAAAATTCTCTTCATCTTTCTTTCTCTTTGTTCATGCTTCATCTCCAGAAAAAGAGATCCCCTTTTTTTTCTCGGGGCGAAGGATTCTTAACACAGATGCTTTTTGATTAACAATCTATCAAATGGAACATCTCCAACCTCTTATGTCTTTCTCCATGGTTTATAGGAATATTCAGTACATTAGTTCATCCTTATAATCTTATAAAAGGATTTTCGGGAATCTTTACAGCATCTCCTCATTCTCTTTCTATTTAAAGAAACTTAGCTCTTGCTTCACTGACTTTGGAGTATCTCTTTTTTTCTCCTCTCATNATGGGAGGGAGCCCGGGCCGGGCCGGTGTTACCTGACCAGCCACTGGAAATAAAAGAGAACTTTTTCCCGGATTACCTCCTTCAAAATGTGTGTTCACGGAACAAACTAACTTTCTCCAATTGGTTTTTCAGGCTGTCAATAACCAAACCAGCCTTCAACTGCTCCCATCAACTCACAGAGGAACTTTTCATAGAGAAAAACCTCTGAGTCTGTCCTTCCCCAGGTAAAACCAGCACACACTCAATACTCATTTGCTTCCTGGTCTCTGAGGCAGGTGGTCCCCATAGTATTGGGAAGCTTGGAATGACTGCCTGGTCTCATGCCTTGCCAGCAGTCTCTGTGCAAGGCCCCTATGGCTGCTGTTTGCAGCAGCCAGCATTAGGTGTTTTTGTGGTTTAAAACATGTAGCTTTTCTCTAGGTGTGCTTAGGTGTGTCATGGCCTTATTGCCTATGGACTGCAGGTGTGCAGCTCACTGTGTTCAACCTCTGCATGGGCAGCATATTCACATCTCCAAGGGCAAATCGATAGTTTGTGTGGGAAGCAGGCAGCCTCTGAGACACTGGGGAATTAACTGGGAGGTTTGGGATTCAGAATAGCTGGGAGCTGGCCCCTAATCCTTTGGCTACAGAGCCCTTTTGTTCTTCCCTCACTTTGTTTCATCTGCAGATATGTTAGGCAGAATGTTCAGATGTGGGCATGTCCTTCCTGGCACAGCCCTGTTGATGGGAAGTCTCGCTCCAAGAGATGTTTTTGTCTCCCTGAAAGGGTGCATAAACACAGGTGTCATGGGGATGGTGGCAAAAGAACGGACAGTTTCTGGTGTGATGCAGCATCTCCCATCTTTTTGGCAAAGAGGTGAGAAGCACTGAAGGCTTGCTGTGATTGACAGGAGATTGCTGTGTCTGAGGATGGTTTTCATAGAATATTCTGAGTTGGAAGGGAACCCACAGGGATCCTCAAGTCCAACTCTTAAGTGAATGGCACATTTGGGGATCAAATCCATAACCTGAATGATATTAGCATTGTGCTCTGACCAACTGAGCTAAAGCAGCAGCTCAGAACACCTGCCCAATGGGACAGTGATCAAGGGAACAAGGAGAAAGGGGCAACTAAATAAACTGATGGAGGAAGAGGAAACATTTGACAAGGAAATTGAGCTAGGATATTTCTGGGATATTCCTGTTCAGATGAAGTGGGACAAAAAATGGGAGTGCTTGCAGCATCCAATGAAGATCTGAAGGTTGGAAATAGCATGTGAATGATTTGAATGTTTGCAAAAGTAGTTAAGACTAGTACTGAAGAGTAGGCAGGCCTTCACAGGACTGAAGGAGCTTTGGGCTTTAGAGGTTCCCTAGAAAGACCAGATAAAATACTTCCAGGCACAATAAAACCATTTATTTGTGAAGGAATTGTTGACTAGATGAGAAGTGCAGTTGTGACACCTCTGGCTTACTAAGATGAACTGATGAAGTGATCAGCATCCTGGCTGCCATGGACAGGAACCTTTTTTAGCAAAATATGATCAAGTTGGCTCTGGCTGATTTGGAACTTGTCAGCCAATGTGAACAAAGAATACAAGAGCCAAAATGTCAGCTACACACTGAGAGTCAAAGACTAAAGAAGAAACATGTTCTGTGGATATGGAATTTAGCCAGCTAAAGGACCTGGGTAAGACATGAAACTTTTATATATTTTCTATTCTATTTATAACCTTGCATGCTGCAGAGAGAAGAATTCATATAGTTACAGCTCATAACTCCTTAACAGGTTTTCTTAACTACAGTGCTAGAGCTCAAATAAATGTGTAGGAGGATGTTGAATTTTTGAGCAATTAATGTGACTGGTAGAAGGAGCCTTCAGGAGAGCATGGCTCTGCAGAGGTGACCTCAGCTCTCCAAAGAGAGGCAGAAATTTCCACAACCAAAATTGGTTTTTGAGCTCACCACTCCAGAGAATGGCTGCCGGGGGGGATCTCCCAGCAGGCTGTGAAAAGTCTCAGGGACTCAAGGTGAACCCTGGATCATTGTGATTACAAAAAGGTCAGCAAGAACTTTTTTGTACTTTCTGAAACAACACCTCCCTTATGCAAGAAATTAATGAATTCAGGGTCTCCATTCCAGTTAGGGAGGAAAAAAAGAGATGTTTTTAATTTCCAACAAACCAGAAATCTCATTCTTTATGCTACAAGACTGCTTATAAGGTACAAAGCAAGCTCTTGTTTTGTCTTTTAAAGGTAATAGCCACTACAGAACTGGGATTTTTCCTATCTGGTGTTCCAGACATGGATGGTTTTACTTGGTGTGCCATAGTTACTAT
Source organism: Rhabdornis inornatus (assembly GCA_013397075.1). NCBI lineage: Eukaryota > Metazoa > Chordata > Aves > Passeriformes > Rhabdornithidae > Rhabdornis > Rhabdornis inornatus. The sequence continues at coordinate 133,887 of VWZS01003876.1, forward strand.
GGCAGTCCTTTACATTCAGCATGAGCATCACAGTTGTCCATCATTCACCTGTCACTGCTGAGTGAACTACTGTTCCTACACAGGCATAGTCACCCTTGCATTGATAATTTTTGAAAACATTTTTTTTCCTGAAATTATGGAAAAGAAGTACAATGATGAGAGAGAGCTATGGTAGTTCTGGGACAAAGTCCCTACACCTGGTTTTCAGCTTGAGAGAACTGATGAATGAATGAGACATCCCACATCCAAATGTCTGTTATCAACTAGCCCCATTCACTTGACTTTTTCTAGAAGATAGTAGCATTGCAAGGATGGGGATTTTGATTCAGCAAGCAGCTGAGCATCTTGGGGACTCCCTTAGTCCACCACAGTCATGCACCAGAATGATCTATTTAACTTAAAGACAGGGCTATAGAAGGCAGCTGCTAGGAAGGGTACAAGGGAAAGGATACTTTGCAGGATAAGGTTGTTATGTGTGTTTGTCTGGGACTTCCACCTCCTGGAGGAAAAGAAGATTGAGAAACTGGGATTAGGTATGCAAATGAGCATGGATAATGTGAGAAAAGAGTTGCCTTATTATGAGTAAATATGGTGCTTAAACCAGTTTCTAAGAGAGAAAAGGAGTGATTAGCCTGAGGTGGAGAGCAGTTGAGTGGCCTAAAAGGTGAAGACTTGGTGGCTCCCTGTTGTGGGACAGAAGGGCACTCCCAGATTTGGTCATAGATTTAAGTATCTGAGGAGTTATGAGAGTTCAGCTATTATTGTCCTGTGCTGTAGGAAGTGTTTGGAGAAAAGCTAAAGAGATTAATTACTAAGGGTGTTGCTGGTGAGTAGAGTATTAAGAAGTGTTAGGGATAACATGCTGTGAAGCTCTGACCTGTTCATCTCTCCAGTGCTTATAAGAGGTGGTAGAATCAAAAGGCAAAGAGGTGTGGTCATCCTGTCCTGCTCAGATCAGTAATATAAAAGAATCAATACTGGCTTTCTCTCTTGTGCTGCAAGTGAAATAGCACTTTGGAGGGAAAAAAGTGAACGATCACCACAATTGTTAATTAGGGAAGTTGGAAGGGACCTAAAGGTCACCTAGTTCCAACCCCCCTTCCAAGGGCAGGGGACCTTCAACTAGACCAAGCTACTCAGAGCCCCATTCAACCCGGCCATAAACATTTCCAGGAATGGGGCATCCACAGCTTCTCTGGGAAACCCGTGCCTGTGCCTCCCTGCACTCACAGTAAAGAAATTCTTCTTAATATCCCACCTAGACATATTAGGTTTTGGTTTAAAGCCATCCCTTGTTGTCCTATCAGCACAACTTGTAAAGTGTCCCTCTCTGTCTTCCTTATAGGTCCCCTTTAGGGCACTGGAAGGTGTATAGGGTCTCCTTGTAGTTTCTTCTTCAGGCTGAACAGCCTCAGCTCTCTCATCCCGTCTTCATAGGGGCAGTGTTCCAGTCCTCCGATAATTTTGTGGTCCTTCTCTGGACACACTCCAGCAAATTTATGTCCTTCTCATGTTGGGGGCCCCAAAGATGAGTTCACTATTCTAGATAGGGTCTCACCATAGCAAAGAGGGAGAAGCTCTCTTGACCTGCTGGCCATGCTGCTTTGGATGCAGCCCAGCCTTTGTGGGCTTCAAGTGCACATTGCTGGGTCATGTCAAGCTTCTTGTTCATGAACATCCACAAGTCTTTCTCCTCTGGAGTGATCTCAATCCATTCTGCATACAGGCTGTATTTGTGTTTGCCCTGACCCAGTTGTAGGACTTTGTACTTGGTGTTGTTCATGAGGTTTGCACCAGCTCACCTCTTAAGCCTGTCAAGGTTCCTCTGCACGGCTCCCCTTCCTTCCAGCATGATGACCACACCACACAGCTTGGTATCATCAGCAAACTTGCTGGAGGTCCACTCAGTCCCACTGCCCATGTCTTCAACATGGGAATGGGAGATTTCTCTGCCTCTCTGTGTTCTCAGACAAGGCCAGGTGGCCTGATAGTGCCTTGTCTCCTTAGGCTTTGTGAGCCCTTGGACTATGAACTGGATGGTGTGACTTGCTCAGGGGACCTGGGAGCACTTCTGCACTATATACAGTGTCAGTGACAAGTCAAAATGGGAGCCAACTGACAAAATCTGACACAGATTCTTTGATCCTCATAATGGTGTCCTTGAAGCTTATGTATGGTGTGTAGCTGTCTGGCTTGGGCCCTTGCCAAATTTTAGTCCTTGAAGAAAATTTTAAATCAGTGAAAAGTAACTGGTTATTATTATGAAACTGAGTGTGCATACCTAATTTTTTTAAATCACCAAAGAGAAGAAATTTCCAGGACACTATTGAAACTCCTGTTATAATAAAAATAATTATTATTCTTCCATTCTCCTTTCCTATTTTTTGGCACAGATCATTTGGATTTCCATAGCATCTGGCATGCAGTTTTCAGTGAAGTAAGAACCATAAAGGGCCTTATTTCCCTTAGGAACTCACATACAAATTAAACCTGTACTAAGACACCTGATCTGAGCCAGATGAAATCAAAGTTTTGAGTCCATTCATCTTAACTTTGAATGGCTTTAATTCTCAGGGACTGGATCAATTTGAAGGCTTGAGAAGCCAGCTGTGGCTCTTTAGAAGTTGTAAAAGGTGAAGAAAAAAATATGATTTATAATTCTTGAACAAACCAGAAACCTACTTGGAGTTTGCCAGCTGTCATTCATTTTTGAAGTTGTTTTCAAAGCACTGGTACATTGACCACTCTCTTTGCTCCTTTTTAAGAGCTGTGTGTTTATCCTTACTATTGTCACTAACAATAGTATGTTGTGATCATCATGTTCCTTAGAATGTATTGCTACTTTAAGTTCTCATTCTTAGTGTTGCAGACAACTGGCAGCAGGAATGTTTATAGATGCTGCTAGGCAAGAAGTTATGGTTTATCTAGTAGCACTCAGCATTCTTCTTTAAGTAAAGTTCATAATTTCTCACAAATCTGAGGTTTTGCACTTTGAACTGTAACTCTAGTGGATAAAGGCTGCATAGCTCTTTGGAGAAATAAACCTCTGCAGATTTATTTTGGCTAGCAACGGTTCCACAGCCACCTCTAACCACACCTGGACACCATTTGATCCTGAACAGCAGATGTGCTCATTCCATTGTGCCACAGTTGTAATCCAGCACTGGTGCAGAGTGACCTGCTGAATTGAGATCCAGGTTCATCTCATCAGGGAGACAAGAATTAACTACTTTGGATGAGTTGCTTAGGGCAGGGTTGACCAAGCAAATTGTATTTTGCTGAGCTGAAAAAGCCTGAACACTGCTCTGTCGGGCTGCCACAAAGTTTTGCTGCTGCTCTTCCAATGTGCAGGTAGGAAAGATTCACATGATGTCTTGCAGGTAACTTTGGAAGGCCTTAAGAGGAGTGATGCTTGAAACATTCACGCTGCATTTTTTGAATATTGTCCACTTTGAAAGGGCAACATAGGCAGAAATGTTGTCATAACATGGAACAGTTAATAATGAAGCTGTATTTTAATTTGACATTAGAAGGTACCAGGAAAAAAAAATAAATGAGAGTGCTTAAGAAATACGATGCATGATTTATTCTGTGGCTAGCAAAGCACATTGTAATGTAGTCCTGTTTAGGGACACTGCAGCAGACTGACTTCAGCACACACTGAACATAAACCACACTGGGAATAGACCCTTGGTTGTGTCAGCCATGTTCTGTATAAAAGTGCATCACGGCACTGTGGTTTTGAATTGCTTTTAAGAAATGGTTAGAGTAGAAGTTTGATAACAAATCTTCCATGCTCTGTCCTGCTCCTTATTTGCGTGAAGCTGAAAGTTCTTTCACTTAGGTGGATTGTTTTCGTATACATAAAATTGTAATAATGAATACCTCTATCTTCCACATTGTGCTGTTTTGATGTACAGAAATTCCTGAAGTCTGAACTGATGATGCCAAAAGTCCACAATATTTAATATTTAATCCTTGGATCAAGCCAATACAAATGATTTACTGGAAGGAGTTTGAAGTGCTGATGTGCATTATTTTATCCCAGTTTGGTTTTTAGATTTAGCTTAAGTCTTGAAATGAAGAATGTAATAGTGTAAAATATTTAATGGCTCTAACTAAATAAGTAACTAAAGGAAGTTCTGACTCTTTGTATAAATATCCAGCTTCTTGAATCTTGCTAATTGCTTGGCCACAAATTCTGAAGCTGCATTATTTGAACCAGGCTTGTTTGTTTCTTTCTTTTTAAATTTCTATCATTTGGCTTGATTGAAATGCCATCGGGTTCTTTTATTCTCCCATGTTCTTTAGCAACCCTCAGATAAGTAACCTAAAAGTGTACAAGAATACTTTTGATGCTATGTTCCAAGCAGTATGTTGCACTTCCCATTGCAAACCTGCAGAGGTATTATGATTAATTGCTAATTTTGGGGATATGAGGGAGAGAGGATGTGATAAAGATGGAAGAAAGAGGAGGGTTTGAAGCATACCTAGCGTGAAAGATTGTTTTGGAGATATCCAGCTGGACTACATACTGGACCTGCTTTAATGCTTGTCTGTAACTACTGTGCTGCTTCTGCTTCCTAAGGGTCATACTTCGAGATGACAGGAAATGTCTCATGGGGCTTTGCTGGCAAGCCAAAATTTATCTTGTGTTTTGTCTCTTTAATGTTAGCAGACACTGGCAGAAAGAAGGGGTGGTCATAATCTGTCAGGGTCTTGAAAGGCTGGCTCTGACTGTTCAGCCAATGACATTCAGATGGGCTGTCAAACTGCATGCAGATCCAAGGGAGAGTTTGTGACTAATGAAGTTAATAAGCATGACATGCAAATTTAATCTGAAACAGCCTTCTCAGCTACTTGTTACTGCTTGATAATACTGAAGTGATTACATTCTATGAAATAGTTGGTCTTCTGACAGCATGGCTTTTGTTATATCTTCCTTTGTTAGATTCTAGGATTATTCTTGGCTTTGCAAGAGACAAGGTAATATTTTTTAAGCTGCAAGCATCTGTAAGTGAGCTCTGCTTCCCTGGGGACTGGTTCTCTTCAAGCTGTCTGCCTGGCTTTCCCTCCTTTGGAAAAGGGAGGTCTCTGCTTAGTCCTGTTCCATTCCTGCCTGCCCTGTTGCTTCTGGCTAGAGCATGGCTCTGGTATCTGTGAAGAGCTGCTGGTTCCCATCAAAGGATGCAGCCTTTGTAAACAAATGAGAGGCACTTTCATTTTGAGTATTTGGAATGATAAACTGAAACATGACTAACTTAATAAAAAAGTTAATTCTGATACAGTTCTCTAGAAGACTCCTGCAAACATCTTGTACAAATCTCATCAAAAGCTGGAATTACAGGTCTCAGTTACTTTCCTGGGGCAAAGCAGAATCATAATTTGATCATTAATTTGCTTAGTCATAGGAGTCAAAACAAAGCACTAAAAATGCGGTATGGCAAGAAGAAAACAAAGTTATTAACCTGACAGTGTCTTGGTTGATCAGTTGGTAGAAAGGGGAGAAACAGAAGCCACATGGAGCCATGCAGAAAAATTACACAATGTTATGAAACAGATGTGGAAGAACTGATAAAATACACATATCCTTTGTACTTGAAAATTATTTCTGGAAGCTTCCAACCCTATTCTTGGCCCTATGTAACCAATCCAAGCCTGTCTTAATATAGTGAGCCAGAATGTCATGCTGCTGGATCAGTATCTAGAGATCAAAAATGACAAAGGACCTGCTGAGTATTAGGATACTCCTTTCTGCCTGCACCTTCTATCTAGTGCCTGTGAATTACTTATTTAATGCTATTTAATAATTGATTAAGGTTATTGAAAGCCTGCTTATCCTGATGATATCTAGCCAATCTGCAAACTCATCTGGCTTTCAGATGTAGCTTGTCAAGTCATAACATGTGGTTGTCCTGCATGAGGAATCACTAACACTCTTGTCTGTGAAATGGCACCATCAGTCAAGGACCATGCACTTTTGTTCTGTAAGAGGAAGAGTTCCCTGGAGTGAGCTATTTTGCAACACAGTCCCTGCTGCCATTAAGCTGCAGAGGCCCAGATCTGGCTGGAAACTCCACAGGTTCAGGTGTACTTTCCTGACAGACACCAGCATCTTATGAGACACTCCAGGAGCAGGAGGTTGTCAGACTGCAAAATTATTTCAGCTATCTAGGGTCTTCTTTGACATATCTGTCACCCCTAAGTAAGGAGAGGTGGGGAGAAGCTATTCAGCTGTGAGTTATGTGGCCTTGCAATTCAGTACTGAGGGATCATGCCTGAGCCAGGTCATTGGCTTCTTCCCACTAGGAGGGTGACAAATAGGGGACCTTAGTACCCCTTTTTAATACAAAGCATAGAGAAGGGATTTTATGTAAGGTTTTTTTCTGGAGTGACATATTTGTGGCTATACAAAAAACAAGGGGTTTTGCATGGTATCACAGTGTGTAAGGGATGGATCACCAAGGCTCCCCCTCGGCTCAGGGTTATGGGGAAACTATCCCCACAGCTGAAATGCTACAGACCAGCTGCTAGCTCTCTAAGACAGGATGCTGAGAGGTACTTATGACTGTATACAACATTTAATGTGGAAAAAAAAGGCAAAATAAAAAGTCCTATGCCACTCTGAACGTGTGGCCTCTTGGGGTATGAAGTCAAGGAGATATTGCACTCTTACTTATAGGTTCTCAAGGAATGAATATTGGATCAGCTTTAGTTTCCAATTAGGCTGAAGGTGTGGAAGTGTTTCATACTAAAGCACTTCATACTAGGTGCAGCTGGATGTCTGCCTGAAGCAGGAGAATTTCCACTGAAGTCCATCCTCTGTTTTGAATCTACATTCATTGGAATTTTTGCATAAATGGTTATTTTTTCAGAAAAAAGGCTACATATAAAACTTATTCTTATGCAAACAGCATTACTGAGTGGCCTAACAGGATAATTAATAGGAAGTTTGACTGTTTGGCATTTTTTATTTGTTTGGATTTTGTTGTTGATTTGTTTTTTTTTTTTAAGATATTTAGATATTCAACTCAAGCAAAGGCTGAGCCATAATAAATTTAATGGCAAAAAAAAAGCCCCAAAACACAAAATCTTGGGAAGGACTAAACTTTTGAAATTTTAAAAGATGGGTATTGACTGGCTGAGGAACAAGCTGAGCATGAGGAGTAGTGTGCTCTCACAGCAGAGAGGGGCATCAGCATCCTGGGCTGCATTAACAGGAGCATAGCCTCATCCAGGAAGGTGATCATTTCCCCTGTTCAGCACTTGATTGACCAAATCTGGGTACTACATCTAGGTTTGTTTCTCCCTTCAGCTCCCCAGCCAATACAGAAAAAAATGTTAGTAAGCTGGAACAAGTCCAAGGGAGAGCCACCAAACTAGTCATGTAGGGCCACTTGCCCTGCGAGAAGAGGCTGGCAGACGAGAGCCTGGTCAACCTGGAGAGGGAGTTTCAGAGGGAGCCATCTGCACACCCCCCCACCATGCCCATGGGAATGGATCCAAGACATCCTGTGGAAACAGTAAAGGATTGGAGTGGGTAGACTCCATCACTGGAGTTTTGAAAGCCCCACAGGACCAAGCCCTGAGCTGTCTGCTCTAAACTCACAGCTGGCTCTGCCTGAGCAGGAGGTTGGGCTAGAGATCTCCTGTGGAGCCTTCCAACTGGAGTTACCCCATGGTCATATGGTCAGCTTGTGTTTTATGTTAACATCAGTAACAGCTCCAAGTCAATGGCATCTGGATATTATGCCAGATCTTTGCATGATGGATTTAAGTCCTTCAGGTGTAGTATATTTCTTGGGATGATGGCAGTGCTGTCTCAGGTGAGAAGTATGAAACCCAGCTAGCCAGTGCCTAAGAGGAAATCAGTGCTCCTACAGTTAGAGAGCCATGAGAATATTCTTACAGACTAGCTCTCTCTATAAAATCCCCTTCAACTGGAGGCAAGTAACTACTGTGAGTGGGAATAACTAGAGTATAGTCTTGGCAGAAAGGATTGTGTTTTTCCCTTTGATGTGAAAAGCTCTATTTGATCAAAGAAATTCATACTTCTTTAATGGTTTAAATGTGCAAGAAAAATGAAATAAGACCTTAGAGAAGAAAAAGCTTCAGTTTTCTGAAAGGCAGAATCCACTGTTAAATTAGCTGCAATGACAGTAATCATGTTGTTTGTCATGAGTTATAATTCCATCAAGAAGGAAGATAACCTCCATGTAGTGTCAGCTTTAATAATAGGGCTTACCTTGGCTTTCATATCTGACATACCACTTTTACTCAGCTACCTCATTGCAAGGTTTCCTGAAAAAAGGGAAAGGGGCAAGAATTGAGATGGCTTGTTTAGGTTGCAATGTTTACAGTCCCAGCAGATACTGATGCCTTCATGGATGAATCCAACTAGTATTGTACTAATAACTAGTATTTAATATAGTATTAATATTTAATTAATATTATTTAAAAATATTTAATTTAATATTGCGGACTCCATAAGTGCATCATATGCATAGTAACCCCTATTTAAAAAACCAAAACCATCATAAAGTGTTGACAATTCTGACTCTAGGCATGTTACCAGTCTGATGAAGGTACTTGGAGATTGCATGAAATCTCTCTTCCCAAATGGTCGTGTAGCAAAATGTTGGGAAACAAGACATATAAAAGCACCTAATGTCCTCGTGACAACTTGCTTAGCTTCTGAATTAACCTGGCTTTGTTAACTTAGGAAATAACATATGATAGAAACCTTCAGCAGCTTTTCAGAGTGTGACTATTTTTCCATGTCTTGTGAGGCTTGTTTTGACCACAGTTCAATGTCATCAACCTGAAGTACGAACTTCTGCTCTGTCTTTGCTGACTTGACTTTTAGTCTCTATATTTTTCTTTTTCTTGCTTGTAATTTGAACAAATGCACTCTTGGTAGCTTTTGGGCTACTAAGAGCTCTGTCACTTCCTTGCCATTCACACTGTCTTTTAGGCTGTCATCAGATGTACAATGGATGCTTTCCCAAGTTTTATAAACTGTTTTTTTTCTTGATTGTACTAATATCAATACTATGTACATACAAAATCTCATTCTCATTCACTACATTACCTTGCCATAGGCAAGAAAAAATTGCTTGCAGAACAATCACCTGTGTCTCACATATGACTCCTTCATGTGGTTTGCTTCTGTGTATCCCAAGTTTGTTTTTGTAACTTTTTCTTTTCCCTTCATTTGAAGAGTTTGTTTAAAAAGAAAACAAAGTGCATGCACACACACATGCTCCCAAGCACCAGCCAATTTAACTACCTATTTCAAATGCTTTTCTTAAGTTACCTGATGCCTTGTCTGTGTTTAGGATATGTCTGTGAACAAATTCTTGAGTTTTAACAGCCCATTGCTCTTGTTCTAGGCAGGATAGGTTCTCCTAACTATTATTCAATCTCCTGCATATTCTCTGTCAAATGCTGCTCTACCATTAACTGGTTTGTCTTCAGAAATAGCAACTGCATGTGTAGTGTCCTTACACATTTTGGGCAAGTAACAGGATCTGACAACGTGTCCTTGTTGACAGTTCCTGATGCTCTCAGTGGGCTGAGGTCACTGTTGGAACATTCCTGAGTGTTTCCAGTGTCATGCTTTCAGACAGCTGCTGTGGTTGCCATTCTCCATGGCAGTGTTCTTTTCACCTGATGCTGTTGTGACTTAGTGATGTTCTCATCACCGTGGGAAAGACACAGAGCTGTTGAATACTTTATTTTCCTCTTTGTCTGTCTGGGGACAGAAATATGATTTTTCTGCTCCTCTTTCTGCATCTTTGATTTATTTATTTTCCACTATCCTGACTTTCTAATTTCATTTACCTGCAGGAAACTGTTCTCTTCTGCCATCCTGCTCAAGATTCAAAGGTTAAAAGTAAGGCAACATGAGACATCCAGATTGTGTTCTGTCCTCACCACCTACTTTCTCAAGGGCTTCATTCAAATGTTCATGTGTAGTCCTGGCTCTCTAGCTGGTCAGACACGTAGAAAAGTGTCAGGCCAATAAAGAGAGATGAGTGATATAGGAGCATTGAAGGAAAGGACCAGTTTGTTCTACCAATGGACTTTATTTCACCTCTCTCTCTGCTGTTCCCCCTCAGTGCCTGCAGACTACTCAGTGCCAGTGAGGCTGAAATAGCAATAAAAAGGATTCTGTTTATTTCATCACTTGATTAGAAAAGTAAAGAAGGAAATGGAGGCAATCTGATATGCCTGGCTTCAGTCCTTAACATTTGCACTGCTTCATTAGCTTTAGCTGTTAGGATTGAGGAGGGGACAGACACCAGACAGCCCCCTCCTCTTAGCTGTGGGGAAGCCATCACACAGACAGGTCACGTCTCCCTATGTGGATCTGCAGAGATGCCTGCCTTCTGCTCCCCTGGCAACCCTTGGATTTGAGACTCCTGAGAGTGCCCTGGCTCTTCTGAGGAGGAGATCTAGCTCTCAGTTTACAGTGTAGAGAACTGGAAAACATGGCACATGTCTGTCCTGATGGGAGCCAGTCCATGTGGTGGAGAGGCTGTTGTTTGTCTCTAGTGTATTGTTCCACGGGTCACAGCACAGGTTTCTCCCTTCAGCTAGCCCCAAAGTGAATTAAATCTGTCTCACATCCTAGCTGTCTTGATCACCAGGACACAGTGAAGTGTTGCTCAGGAGTCTGCCTGCCTTGGACTGGTTTGCAAGTAGTTTCAGGCAAGAGACAAATAAGTGAGACAGCTGATGAATTTAGTCACTTCCACAACCGTGCAGGGATTTTTAGAGAGACCAGACTGCTATTTAGGATGTTGACAAAAGTAACTAAAATCTATCCTGTCATAATTGTTATTTAGATGTCCTGAATCCTTCCCCATGAGCTTAAATTGGTGGGTACTACTGTTATGTTCAATTCACCTAGCATTTAATTTTGTCAGCTATGTTTGAGTTTGAGGTAGTTGTTCAGTTGCTACTGGTTCTTTTAGATTGATGAATTTAATTTACAGGTAGCCTCAACAGCTTCACTGCAAAGATGGGGACTTAATCCTGTGCTTAAACTAAGAGGAAATAATAAATATTAACCGACTGCTTTCAGTCTTGAAATCCTGATCAAATGTTGTGTATAAGAACTGAGCTGTAGCCTGTATGATTAACCTTAATTTGAAACTTTACCAGCTTTATCATTAGCAGAGAAATTTAAACACAAATTCTTAAAGCTATTCTTGGCAGTGAAAAATGAGGTCATCCTGCCAGCTACATCAAATGATAAACTACATAACTCTCCCTCCTACCAACTCCCTGCTGTGACTAGACCATTAATGATAACCACCTAATTCTACCAAAGGGGATTTAGTTGTCAGCAAACAATCCTGGTCAAGGCCAAAAACCTAAAAAACAAATGCAAATCTAATTTATCTTGTTTTCTTTCTGTCTGTCCCACAAACCTCTAACTCCAGGCAGAAAAAGTTTGCCTGAATAGATAGTATGTAAGAACACGGGCTTTCTTCCTACCACAATAAATATCTAACACTTTGGTGCTTCTAGTCTATTACAATTGTTTTTTGTATCTGTTCCTTTGTTGCAAGGGAGAACTACAAATGTTTAGAACTGAAGCCTATTACCATAAATCTGCAGGTAATAGTATATCAGTAGTAATGTATTAATCCTTTCAGTTTTCAAGTGGTTTAACATTACAGAATTAGTTGGCTTGAAGTTATCCATCTTCTTGATCTTCCATCTCCCTGCTCAGCACAAATGAGAGTCTGGCCCTCTTTATTCTGCCTCTGCCTGTTTCCATGCTGTTCTGAGTATGCAAAGGAGCTCTTCAGTATTTTTTTTTTTAATTTACAGTTGAATTTGTATTGTGTCAGAGCTGCCAGCATGCTTTGCTCTTGTGATGCGCTCAAAGCACTCGCATCACCCTGGATATTTCAGTGGCAGCTGCTGACTCTTGCCCTATCTTATTAGTTGTTATCAGGTGCTGAGTTCCTTCAGTAAACATAATAAAATGTATCAATCAGTCAGTCCCTCAGCTTGCTAGGGTTGCTTTAGCAGTGGCCCAGAGGGGAGTAAAGTGTTTCCAAAATAGCCTGCTGTTTGGTCCTTGACTGGTGTGTACCAGTGACAGAGACAGCCTCCAGAGAGAAAGATTTAAGAGAAGCTGAGGCTTTTCTGGGTCTGAACTTAGTAAGGATTAGGAGCTCCTGGTAGCAAGTTGTTGCCAATGAGACCATACATGTAAGAATCCGTATACACTTTTGTCCCCATTATGGACCTAAAACGGATTTTTTCAGGCTCACCCATAGTTATTTCAGACTGTGGTGTGGGTCATTGTACAGCCCTAAAGTTTCTCTCAGCAACAGGTATTCAAATATATATTTGGTCACAAACTTCTCTGCTGAGATCTTTACTGAGACTTACTGATTTTCTTCTGACAAAGGATTCTCTGAAATTTAAAGAATCATCTGAAATTAGAAACCAGAAATATTTCCAACAATAGTGTCTCCCTATTGTTAGAAAATCTGAATGTCTGAGCTGGTTTTTCAGGATAAAAAGCATTTATATGAATTCTACTAGTCACAGTTACCAGTAGAATTGATAAGAGAAATGTCTGCTCAGCAGTTTGCTAAGTAAGATACAACCTTCATGTAGCATGGTATTTTTAAATTTTGTTAAATGTCTTATCACTTCTTATCTGTACCTAGAAGGAGCTTTTGTCTGGGTTGCTCCAGGAGCCTGTGACAATCTGCAGAACCAAAATATCAAAACATTATTTACAACATATAAGTTGTAAATTGTGGTAACATTTCTGCATAAACTAGTAGGATATGTGGTGACAATCTTCCTTTTTATTGATGTGAACAATCCAGACCTTGGGCTTAGTTCTAGGTAATTTGAAGCAAATAAATTGATTATTAAAATGAACCTCTTCAAATGAAAGAAGGCTGTGCAACAAAAGCTCAAAGTCTGTACTCTGATTTTCAAACTGCCACCAGATGACAGTGTTCCATCAGATTTTAAATCTATGACTCTAGTCTTATTTGCCACTAAGAGACTCTTCTGCTGCATTGAATTCCTCACTATGCTGTCAATCATTTTGTAACAGAAATGTTAGATTCCATTAAAATTTCTGCTGCAGTCCCCTTCGATCACACCTTGGTTTATTTTAAAAGAATTATCAATCTAAGATTATTTTAAGAGTAAGCTTGAACAAAACCCATTGCCTTTAAGCTCTGCAGGTCTGGGAAAAAAACCTTTTTCTGCCCTATAAAATCTCACTCAAGTTCTAAAGGCTAGGACTCCATGGTAATCTGAATGTATCCCGTGTAAAATGTTTCTCAAGTTTAGAATCTTAATGCTGCATTTCTAAGCCTGAGATTTATAACCTAGATTATATCATTAAATATGCATTTTTGTGTTGCTGTTTTATCCAGAGATTCAATATAATCAATATAAGTAATAACTGTTCAAATACTTACAGCTCTACCAATGCTATCGGTATCAGTCTTGAGAGCAGGCTGTCTTGAAGATTGTCACAGGAAGAAAGAATGGTGCCTCTGGATGCTGCTTGAAGTTATTGGGAAATCTAGCAGGAGATGCCCAGATAAGTTGTAGATACAAGTGCTGATCTTGCCCTATAGAAAAAAGATTTCAGCCTCCGGAATGGTTTAGCAAGAATATTTATACACACACACACTAGTGTTACTTGAAAGCATCAATTTACAAGCAGGATATTTACACCAAGTTGGGAAAGAGTGTAGATGCTGTTGGTTTGTCATTCATGGGCTTGTGGTCAATGAAGCATCAAGGGTGATACATGAAAGCATTGCCATGAATTGAATGCTTCAGTCATAATCAACCATTACAGAGATGCAGATTTGAGAGCACTCTTAAAATACCTGCATTAATTGCATTTGTAATCTTATTTATAGGAATGAAAACATGACTGTAAAATAGCTCATTAGTCTAAACTATGCAATGATCTTTCCTGACAAATGTTAAACAATAACATATGTTAATTGATTTGATTAAATCAGTCAACTGTTTAACTGATCGTGTTCTCCCCAATACAAAATGTCAGTCAATTCCCTTAAAAAATATACCAATGTCTTAGATGACCTCTAGAATCTTCTTTCATCTTTATTTGCCACTATGACACTATTCATTAGCAAACAAGTATGAACTAAAACATTAATAACAATAATTAGTGGAAAGCCAAGATGCTAGAAATTAAAGTTAACCATAAACTTACGGATATTTGTAATAACCTGATGAAGAAATATAATTGCTATTATTTTTGCTCTTAGTAGAGCATGAATGCTCTTATTTTTCTGAGCACCAGTTTAAAATAACGCACTGAAAACCTTCAGTAAGCCCATTTTGAAATGGGTAAAAATCCCGAATCATAAATTGTAGCATAATCTTTAGCACTGTTAAGTGCTGCTTACCTTTCCTTTCTAAATGGGTAGATTACTGGCTTTAATTTTTTTATGACTGGTTCATACTAGACTGTCAGCTGATGTCTACAGTATTTTACTGAGACAGGCTTGATATGCCTGGGTAACTATAGAATGACATACTCAATTCCCCTGGTCTCTTCCTTCCTTCTTAGAGACCTAATTTACAGAAGGTTCCTGTTTCAGCTGAAAAGGCAATGGATATTTTTGAATGTTTTCCAGAGATTTGCCTAGCTTAAGGTCAATCATAACTGAGTCTAAGAAGACTAACATAAAGGCTGTGTATAAAGCATACTTTTATTAACAGAGCCCTCCACCCCTTAGAGTACAAACCATGTAATGATGCCTGCAATATCAATTCACAGTGTCAAGGAAAAGTGGTTGGAATAGCACTCAGGCATACATTTATTTATAATCCTATCTTTAACAACCACCCAAACTAAAAATAATATAGTCCAGTAAATGACTCATGAGTATTAGAGGAAATGGATGACTTTTCCAGTGAAAGTAAGCTGTCCAGTGAGGGCATTTCTACTTTTCTCCAAGCATTTTCGTCCTTTATTTTACCTACAGCAAATTCTTCAATGACAAACTTACTTACAGATGGTTGAAACTCTCCAGAGGTAAACCAGTCTGAAGCACTAAAGAGAAGCTCTCTGAGAATAGATGGTTAAAAAAATATCAGAAGGTCTACAAGGAGCACTTTGTCTCAGCTGACCGGAGCTGTCTAGCTACAGCTCAGCTTTCTACGCACATGGTAACAATGGACATGGTCTCTTGTTACCCTTTTTCCATGGCTTTAGACCACTGCCAGAAAAAGACTTAGCAGGCATCTCAGCAGCCATCTGCAACCTTCCCTTCCAGAATTTCTCCCTCATAGGCCTTCATATGCTGTAAGAAGTTGTCACTATGCAATTGTTACAATTGTTTGACTGTTTTAGTTCTCTACACCTGTCCTGGCTGCTGCTCGTAGGTACTAAATTTTTCTTTAACCTAATCCTGCAGTCTTCTTAACCCTCTTTAACCCCTTTTTGTCCTCAAAAACATGACATCAATTTGGTTCTTGTCGTTACAAACAGCTTTAATTTGGTACAAGGAAAGACTGACCCACAGCATCTGTATCCATCTCTAGAAACTTCACTAACAAAAGCTGAGCAAAAGTTTTGGACCTAAACCACTACATTTTTAGTGATAAAAGTGAAAAAAAAAATCTGTGAGAAAGGCAAAGGAAACACAGATTTCTGTTTCTGTCATAACAAAGCACCTGGCCCCCTGCCTTTCTCTGCTTTGAGCCATCCCCAACTGAGATTTGCTGAGATGGAAAGGGTGGGCAGCTTTCTCTGCCTCTCTCAGAGATTTACCAGCTTGATGAGAATTGACCTGTGGCAGCAGGAGAGCTTATAGTTATAAGGGCAGCAATATTTTATACTGGAATTGCCAAAATGAACTCTCCAGGCAGACGAAAGACAGTCAACAGCAGTAATGCATGTCTGAGTGTGAATAAATAAAACATCTTCCTTGCTTTCCTGTCTGCTTTTCTTCATGGTCAGTGTTTATGTCATCCCTTAAATGATGGATCTTAAATATCCTTTGCCATGCTTGAAATAATTTGGGTAGGTGTGTGTTCCTCTAGGCATAAAAAAATTCTTGAGTTTCCTGTTTCTCTGAAGTTCTCACCATTTAGAAATCAGGATTGAAATTAAACCTTTATAGGACGACCAGTGACTACTATCCTGCTGCTGCATGAAGTCAGTCCCCTGGAACAGAGCCAGCCAATATTTTTGGCAGAGTTCCTGAAACAGCAAGAGGACTTGCTGACCCTGACATCTGGTGCACCTTATGAAATCCAAGCAATTAATTGTGATCCGAGGTGGAATCTCTCTAGAGTGGCTAAGAAGGTCTGTTTAGCAGAAACCTTGTGGTATTCATTAAGACCCTTCCAGATAATTTCCAACAGGTAATTCTCCTAGTCTTGAACAGCATTAGGTAATATATTATCCAGAGCGCATTCTAACATTCATCTCTTTTTTTTGGAAGGTAATACCAGTGATTATTTAGCAGGGGATATGAGTGACTGAAAACAAAACCAAGAATAGAAAACAATGTTTGTGCTATTGTCTAAGGTGCCTTCAAGGTTAAAAGTGTTGTGCAACCATGTGGATCTTAGTATTACTTTTCTGCTGGAAAATGGGTCCTGCCCTTTATTGTGAGTCACACTGGGTATATGGTCACTGTAACACTGTCACAGTTTCCTGGGAATGGGCCATAGACACCGTTCCAGGGTAACTATTTCTTAAACTTCGGTGGTAGCAGGTTTTGTGCTTGCTACAGATGAGCAAAAAGGAGCAAATGCAAATTATATGTCCTTGGGTGTGAATCTGCTTCTCTGCTCTAATGGAGGAAGGGGAACAAGCTGCTCAGGTAGATGTATAATGCTCCAGCAAACCACTTCTTTTGAATGGACATGGCATGTACATAAATTTCCTAGAATTAAACAGGAACCCACAGGGGAAATTTAGCCCCAGTGTAAACCGATAACAACCCAGGTGAGCTTAAAGGAGTTTATCTTATTTACACTAAAATTTGGTATACTGTCCCAGACTCACTGCAAATGGTGTTATATTGCAAGATGTTGTAATATTATTTAAATTACCTTACATTGGCACTGAGGTGAATTTGTTGTTGGGTTTTTTTGGCCAGTGTTTACAAGAATTTCTTAAAAGACATAATTGTTTGAGTTTCTACCTGTCCACATAAGACTTTTGACTCCTAACTCCCAGATGGCATTTACACCATTCAGAGATGGTGCAAATATGAACTTTTAAATAATATCTGGCTCCTTGAAAGTAGGATCAGAACTAAGTAGAATTGATTATTGCACAGTTTGTGCTTCAAATAATTCTCAATACCCAAAATTAAGCAAGATTTGCTCTGGTCAGGTTTGGAGATCTTGCAGTGCAGGTGCTTTCTTAACCCAATTGCTACGCTGGGAATCATGAAATCTCAGTTAATGTGTGCAAAACCAACTCATCGTGCAAAGAAAATTCTCAGTTTGTAATAAAGCATGTATTTTCCAGCTTCTGAGGTTAAATTGTTCTCAGAAGGATACTAAAGAAAAAGAAGTTCTTGGAAAAAGTGTTTAAATTTCCTGTCAATTTCAAATAGGTGTCATTTCACAGACCCAAAGTTAATGGAATGCATATTTCTTGGCACTGTGGTTTTAGCAGTAAGGTGGGCTTTAAACTTGCTTTCTCTTGCAGAGAGTGAGCTGATACTTTAGGGAAGGGCCATGCATAAAACCTGAACATTTAGATCCCATTCAGCCAAATGAGCTAAGGGTACCCAACACTTGAAAGAATATTGCCCTGTACCCATGGATACATAGTTTTGTACAAAACAGTGTCCTTTTTCATCTGTGTTCTCTTTGTACAGATGAAATGCTTAATGTTTCTCTCCTATTACCACTTCCAGGCTGTGCTGTTCATTTGTTAATCCATTTACAAGTGACTTGGTTGGATATAATGCTAGGACAGACATAGAAGACCACAGCGATAGCCAAAACAGTTTTGAAAATGGGAAGAAAGTAGCTCCCATTTTCCTGTCTGTATGTTAGGCACTTCAGTCACAGCTTGGAGCATAGATGAATTTCTTGTAGCTAAGAACAGGGACAGCCATGCTGACGGGAGAAGGGTCCATGAAGATGTTCAAGCCCAAGTGATAACTGCGATTCTCATTGAAGGGAAGTTGAACTGGAGGAGCTGCAGGTTTGGCAGTTAACCCTTTTTTATTTTGAAGAAAAGTATTGCAGCTCTGATTTTGAAAATGTCACTTTAACACCAAGGGCTTCAGTTGAGTCACTCCTGCCTCGTGCTGTTACAAGTAGAATCAGGCCTTTTATGAAAAATGAAACAGGATGTTCCCTTCAGTATAACTGCAGGACTCATCTTCTGTATTTAAGTGGTGTTGCAGACGTTCATGCAATACAGGCAATACATCTTTGTCAAGGTGACAGGTCTCTTTTGGAAGGGAGATTTCTTCTCCTTCCCACTATGAAGTACTGTGTGTTCTGTATTTAATGTGCACAACACTGTCTGAATTCTTAAGCTTTTAATTCCCTATGCACCTTCTGTACATTTTGTTAGAGGATGGGATGCTGATGAAAACTCTCCTGTGCTTTGCATCTGCCAAAATGGTACCTTTAAATCATCACCTCTTTAGAAAGAAGGTGATTCTTGGTGCCCTGTTCTGTTGCAAGCCTCACATCAGCATTGCTTCTCTGAAAAATCTTTCTAATAATGTAGTTGGTCTGTCAGGCACTCCACAGTTGCCTATGGATGGAAGGTTCTTCCAGATCATAAAAGAATTATGATACAAATGGAATGCTTTTTAGGGGAAAAATAACCCTAATATTCATTATTCATGTGTTGAGACAAGGAAAAATTTAAACAATGTTGATTATATGCAAAACTAGCAGCCAGATCAAAAATGGGAGAAATTAGGGGGATTATTTAAAAGATAAGACTTTATTTCTACATCTACATCTTGTAAATATTTGGCATTAACAATTCTGTTGACTACAGGGGGACTGCTTAAGAGACCCAGAATCTATTTTTAATTCTGCCTAAAACCACTTAGTTTTGACTCATAGCTGCTGAGTAATAGAGGAGCAGACTGCTTCTCTATTTTGTTTTGTAAAGGAAGCTTGAAGTGAATCTGGTAGAAAAGCGCAGGGAGAGAGGAATGGCAGCTAGAAAGGCAGAGGCATGTGCCTGCCAAGGTCATTGAGAGGCACAGCAAGACATAAGTATATGCAAACCTGGGCCATAGTTTTGCTCAGGGAATTCAAAGTCACCATTTATCTTACTACTTCACAGTCATGTGCAGAGGGCCATCTTTCTGGGAATGTTCAGTCTCACAGTCACTCTTGCCTTTCAATCTTTCATTATCCACAGTGGGGTTTGTTTTTTTTCTGATGGAAGAAATAGCTTTTTCTCTTGTTTCTGTTGAAGAGCTATGGCTTTAGTCTAATTTTTTTAATTCATAGAATTTAAGGCATTTTACAGAGCAGGTCAATACAGAGGCAGAAGACCAAGCAGCTGCTAGTGCTGTGTGTGACCAGAGACAGGAAATGCTCAGGAGGAGCACAGGTGGTTCACCCTCCTGGCATGTTACAAACAGATGAGTGATGTTCAGGGAAAAAAAGTGCTCATGCATGAAGAAGTTGAGTAAAATACATCTACATTACCATTTTAGCCTCAGAGTATGCAAAATGCATCCCTTTGGGGAGAAGTAGTGGAAAAATGTGCATGAGGGGAGCACTTGTACTGCAGCCACTGGTGGCTGTCCTGTTCATGCAGCTGGACTGCTAGACCTTCTCTGAGGTGGTCCCTGATGAACTGGGGATTGTATGGATGTCATATCCTTGGGACCAGCTATTTTGCTTTACAGGTCTGTTTCTGTAGTGCAGCTTTACTTACCCATGTATATACAAAGCCCCAGGGAAGTCACTGGGTTCAAACCATGAGAAATGTGTGGAATACAGAATATTAAATCTTAAAAATGAAGAACTTCTTTGTGGTTGTTTTCACATTCCCCATGCAATTTCTGTTGATACAGTGAATTAATCCAAGAACTTCTTGTGAGCTGCATTTCAATAGTTTATTTTTTTAAATGTCTGGGCAATTACTGAGCATTAGGAACCCAAGGAATAATTACTATACTATTTTAAGGTGACTGGTTACTGCCTTAAGATGTGCTTCCAGGAGAAAGGAAAATCCCCTCAGCTTCTTTGCAAAAATTGCACATTATTTGAAAGACTTAGAACTCACATGCAGCCAGTTCTGTGAAAGATTTATATCTTTCTCTAACCATCCAACAACAGCTGAAGAAAAGTTCTCCAGACCAATAGCACAGCTTTTTAAGTGAGGTGCTTGCAGAGACTGGCTGCAGCATCTCTTAAAGAAGGGGGAAAAAGCCATGTTAGCCTTGTTAGAGCTTGCATCTGGAAAGAAAGCATTCATAAGGCCTGCAGAACAAGCTCTAATATCTTCTGGATTTGAGGCTTTGCCTCATGGCATGCTTTACCTTCAGTACACATTGTAGCAAATGTGTTCTTCAGGGGAGGACGTGGGGGCTGACTTGGGTTTTCCTATGCAATTCACTTTATTGAAGGCTTTGTCCTGCCAGAAATTTCTAGGAGGAAGTAAATTCATTCTACACTTTCTGTTAAGAAGAAAAAACTCTATAGTTACTTGCCACTAGATGTCAGAAAAGCTACATGGTTCAGCTGGGGTAGAAGATCGAACAGGGGTTTTGTTCACTGTTTAAGCACTTGCATAACAGTTTGGACTAGTCCCAAGGAAAACAGTTAGACATTTGAGTTTATTTTTGTTTGCATGAAATAGTAAATATGCTGTTGGGTCAGACTCTTCTTTCATTGCCCCCAGAGAAAACTGGAAATAAGCTTTTTGTCGAGAGTTATACCACCCTGGAAAATAGAACTGCTTTTAGTCTCATCAGGAAAACCTTCTCATCTAGAGTGCTGTGGTTTTCTATTCTTTGTATAAAGCTGGTCTCTGAGTTTTAGGCAACTCTAGCAGAAATGTGGTGGAGGGTGAGTGGGTTGGTCCTGATTCAGCAGAAATAAAAGCTGTCGTGGTTGAGACGCTTGTGCATGTGGAAGTAAATATCAAATGTGATGTTTCTCTATATAGGAATATACTTAATTCTTAGTTCCCTAGGACAAAATGGATGCAAATTGAAAGTATTTATTATGAAGAATAATAGGAGGCCTGAAGCCTCCTACAGAATTGTGATGCAGTATATGTGTCCCTCACTCCACAACACAGTTAGCCTTAAGAGGACAGTTTGCCCTTTATGGCTACTGCTCTGCTGTTTTACTGATGCAGCCGCAAACTTTGGTTTGTACATCTGACTGCAATTCAATACATAAACAAGTGGCCAAAATTATATTTGTGAGTTGTCTATAATGTGAATAAACAGGTCATTGTTTTGCACCTTGTTTGCATTGTTATGCATTGTTATGCATAAATGCATACGCATCTACATGCTTTACAGACTAAAATCCACTTTGGAAACAGCACAGAAGTTCACACTCAGGGTATTGATTTTATATTCTAATGTGTGCATTTCTCTCTGGGAGAAAAAGCATGTTCCAAATGAAAAAACAATATGGCTTGTCAAACGAAGATTTGTGAAGCAGTTCCATATTTCTAAGTTCTTTGATGTTTACTAGACAAACAGTGCTCAGTATTTAAGAATCAGACTGTAACCTTTGAAGGAACATTGCCAGGAAAACTAGAAGGACATTAGGCCAGAATGAAAGAGTCTGAGACATCCAATTTACTGAGTGTTGATCTTCTATCTAAATGAAAAAAATAGAGTAGCCAGGGCTGAGGAGAAGTGTGAAGGCAGAGGATGCTGTCTTGCACCTTCCCCGCTGCAGCTGCCAACCCGCAGGAGGGATGTGCATCTCAGACACCTCTTCAGGGACCCTTCTTTTTGCCAGGAGCCTGAAAACAGCAATTGACTGGCTGTAGTTTAGCATAGGAGAATAAATAGCACCTCAAAACCGTAACCTGGAACCAAGGATTCTCACTGGGTCTGAAATTCAGGTAGCCATACACAAAATATGAACTGCATTGAGACTTACTTAGAGTTAATTCCCCAGGAAGCTTCTCCTTGGGCTTTCTTTTCATCAGTGGAGAGCTGAGGTCAAGGCTCAGCCAACCTTAGGACATTTATTCCTCCCTGAAAATTCTGTGTGTGAGGCACTCTGTGGCATTTACACTCAGCTATTTTCTCATACACTGATATTTGTAGTTGCATTTTAGGGCAGAAGAATTGCATTTAAGCTTCTGCCCCTCAGTTTGAGGTTGTTTCGTATTGCTTTTCTCATGTGCTCTGCTACCCTCTGTCTCTTGCACAGAAAGAGCAGGGAAACACGTTTTCCTATTGCACATGTATTTGCAGTGCACAGCTTTTGCATTGCTAGAAGCAGCAGCCAGGTGATTACCTCATCTACTGCACAGCAGGGAAAGACATCATCAACCTGGGCATCACACCCAAGTGAAACTGGAGTCACCTGGTGTCCATGCCACTCTTGGTTGAAGAGAAGGAATTTGTTGAGGTGTAGATGGGTACATTGCTAAGCCAAGGGCTGTCACAGAAAGCTCTCAGGTTGTAAGCAAATTTTGGATGCAGTGAGTTTTTCAGTCCAGAATATATAGCATGATTAGTAATTGTATGTGACAATATTTTAGTACAGAAACTGCAGTGTTCTGATTCTTGTGATCTCCAGACAGGCTCAGTATTTTCTGCCTGTGTTGCTGTATGAAAAAAAAAAAAGCAAACCTCACTGATGATTTACAGTGACTGCTTGATTCATTAATTTCTTTTTTGTTATGTCTTGCCTCCATTATTACTTTCTTAATATGATTTTAATAAAACTGTCATTCTGGCTCCTCTGTTGTAACTTCTGCTAGAAGTCTTTTTCCCACTGTTGTTTAGATTTTTTTAATGAGAAACCTGCACTAGCTTTGCAACAATAAATTTAGAAATGCAGTTTTACACAGAGGCATTTGGGGACAGAATATACAATCAAATTTTAGCATCTAAGCATCTAATTGGAGTGCTCAGAAATACATCTCACTTAACCATTTGCACATTCAGACCTTCTACGTTTTGAGTTTTGCCCCAAACCTGCAATATGAAAGCCTTCTTTTGAGAACCACAAAAGTAGTATATGGTGAATACACGGGGAGATGTTCTATATGGTTTAAACGAGAAAACTTCAAACCCTGTGTAGCTGTAGCTTCTGTGACAGAGTGGAATTGCTTCTATTCCTAAGAGCTCTGATTTTCATCTGAAGATTTTTAATATTCTGCGATGCTGTGGGAAACAAGGATTTTCTTCTTTTATGCCACCATGCCCATTAAATCCTAACCAGCAGCAGTGTTCTGGGTAGGAAATAAACTGTTGCATTTGGAGTTCCTTTGCACTAAAACACATGTTTCTTCTTGGGAGTTTTTAATTTGTAAGGGCAGTATTCTGAGCCTATTATTAGGTTCTAGATCCAGTTGGCAGATGGTTATGTGAGGTCTCATTTTGAAAACCATCTTGTAGAAGTTAAGTATCACATTTCTGGAGTATGAGTGCACACATACTTGTACATAGACACACACGTGCACGTGCATACTTCTTATTTGTACATAAAACCTGTTGTTTCTCCTAGTTAGCTCTTAATTGTGCAAAAGTGACCTGACTAAAGTAGAAATGAACTGTTCCCTTGTATTAATATCCATAGGAAAAAAGAAGAAAGTTAGAGCAAGCTTTTATGTGATATTTTTATCCATTAAGAAGGTCTGTTGAGGATATCTAGGAGGAACACACTCCAGCTCTTGAGTTGCAAATTGGATTCTTGTCATGATTTTTTGTCTAAGGACAGAATGGATGAAGAAAAGTGTTTAAGTCACCTGAATGGAATTTGAAAGCATTGGGTAAGCACTTCTTGTTAAAAGATGTTGGTAAAAAGATGATGTCTCTCCAGACAAGAGGCACATTTAACATATTGTGCATCTTTTTCCAAACCTACTCAAAGAAGCCAAACTCACATAGATGGAAGATAGTCACAACAATCTGTAATGATAAAGGAAGAGGTTTTGGGAATAACAAGCATGACTTAATCTAAAGCCAGAAATGGTTGTTGAGCTCCTCCATCATGTATAGTAAGAGTCTAAGGTTTGGTAGTAGCAAGACTACCCCTGAATTCTTTTATGGGAGCTGGCTTCTAGGGGATTCTCCCCTAAAATTAACCTCTGTGGGAATAAATAAATTCTTAGCTATACTTATAAAAAATGCCATAGGGCATGATGTGCTGCCCAGAGACCATGCACATGTCTTGTTTAGCACTAAGCTTACTCTCTTTTGTATCTTCTGATGTTGTAGATGCACAATAGCAGTGATTGAATACAGATTCCTTAGTACTGTTAGTCTTGTCAATGTAATGATGAAAAATGGAAAAATAGTGCAAAATGGTGAGATCCATGCCGCAACTTCCTCTGAAGATTCTAATTAAAGGGATGGCAGAATTATGAAAGCATACAAAATCAGTCCAGGAAAATAACGCTGCCAGTAGCTATTCCTGTGTTAGAATTCTAGACAGTCCCTGGAGATCATAGAGAAAAAAATTCTGCTGTGATTGTGAAAAGGACAGTAACTGAATAAAACCAAGTGGATGCCACTTTCTTTCTTCATCTTATTTTGTACCCAAGTAAAAGTTCTAAAATTCACCTTTATGCCTCTGTGTATAGAAGAGCATCTCACATAAATCTATTTTGGCAGATACATAAAATTTATTCACAAGCTTTGTTCAACATATACAATTTAATTAGATCTTGTAATATTTGTACTTGTTATAAATTCCATTATGCAGAACATTCACTGAACCGTGTACCTATAGGATTTAATTATGTCAGCTATTATTAAATTGTGGAATGGGAAAGGACCACATAAAGATTCCCTGCACGTTATCAAGGAGACCAGTGGTGATGAAGTCGCAAATTTTACCTCTGCAATGTCTTTGCATTATGTTGGCATGTAATGGAGTCAATAATTCCTGACAATGTTCAAAACATTTACTCAGACCTTGCAATTCTATAGCTGCAGGATTTTTGTGAGTGAAGGTAACCTAAGAGAACTAAAGACATCTAATGCACTCATGCATCCTGCACATGCTAAGAGGACTTGGTGTAACTATCCCAGTTGTGACCTGAATCCCTGTGTAGACATCAAATCATTCACTCCTTTGATGAGGAAAAAAGAAAAAAACCACTGTGGCTGAAGATGAAAGAGAGAAGACAAACATGTAGGCTGGGGAATGTGAACAAATCAAAGAAGTGGCCAGGTCTATCAGATTCCCAAGTGCCTGCCCTGGATGTTTTCTCTATGTGGTTGTGACTTCAATCAGCCATGTGCTCTCAGACACATGACTGGAAGCAGATCTCTCAGTCAACTCTTCTAGCCTGCCAGGAGAATGAGTGAAAATCTTCCTTCCAGCAGAGGTGGATAAGGTTTGCTGCCTTCCTGTCATACTTTTATATATGCCATGCATGGCTTTTTGTCAGCCTTGACATGTTTCTCCTTGCAGCTGCCTCCATTGGTTGCCAGTGCATTCAGGCTTAGTTCACGTGGCTGTTCCATTGAGATTGCATTGAGATAGGAGTGGAACCACCTGTGTGAATAGAAATGTAAATGCAACTCCTCCAGCAGGTTCAGAAGACACCCCTTGCTAACAGGCTACAACACCTTGTCAGCACTTGCTGAGTTCAATAACACCCATTTGCTACAGCCAGCATGAAAAAATAGATGTAGGAGACCTACTTAAAAAAGGAAGAAAAAAAGGGGGAAAACAGAATGTATGTTTAAAGAATGCACCTGAATCCAGGAAAGTAACACAAATGGAAAGGATAGTACAAAGAAAGGTGGTTACATGTTGGAATTCAGCAAATTGCTAAAAAGTAAAATACATTATAATTATCTGGGATGCAAAGCAAAACACTGTAATGAAGAACAAATTACTATAAATAATTTGCTTCTCCTGCTTTTTGCCAGGATAAGTAAATAGGAACCAATATGCCAACTTGTTCCTGCCATATGTTTTCACAAGTGCATTTCTGTTTGGTATGGAAGAGAGCCTTTTCCATAGTGTGACCTGATTTTATACTAATTCATGTGACTTTAACCTAAGATCTGATTACTTCTTGGAAAAGGAAAATTAGGTTACTGAACTGTGTCCTTTGTGGAAACAGAGAGGACACTGTTCTTGGGTTCTTCAATTGCTCCTGTAAAGGGTTTTGCAAACCCTTTGAGGTCTACACCTTCACTCTGCCACCCCTTGGAACTGTCCCGATCTTTGTTCATCCTTTTAAGTGATCTTTTGGCTCACATGAAAGATTCATCTATGTAGATCAAATGGTTCTGCTAGGCTTGTTTAGCTCATTGTAATAATAAACCACAAATGGGGTTCAAGAAAAAGTGCCTTGCATTTCAATTTGTTTTCTTTTATCATAACTTAGGAGATCAGAATGTAAGATGAAACACAAATCTGCTTTTGTTGGCCTGTATCCTGGGTGTATTATGACAAGTGAATTATTGCAGGCTTTCTGGGAATACATTATGAGTATATTATGGCCCTGAGAGTCTGTAGAGGTCTGGGGGAAGAAAGAAGTGTAGTTATTTATTCTATGAGTCGTTTCGGGACGCGCCGCTTGTGGTGTACAATGTCTTCTGAGGGGAAGTGCAAGGACCTCAGTGACATATGAGCTCCTTCCTGGCCTCATGCTGCTGGCTTGAAATATTAGATTGCTGGAAATTAAAGCTGTTGGACAAGTCCTGGTGTCACCAGCATCTGCTGCTCTGCAGTGGGTGACAGTCACCTCCCAAACCAACGCCTGCTGGATGCACATGTCACGCTCACTGTGCTGATGGGGGTCTGGAAGAGCAAACCTGCATGCACAAGTCCCAGCTGGCACAGGCAGGGAAGCCTCTGGGTTTGGGTGCAAGAGGAGCAGCCCAGGGGAGGGAGAGGTATAGCTACCCTGCCACTGTAATAGTGCTTGTTTCATTGTGATTTTAGGTGGGATGGCAGCCCTGTTACCCAAGCTGCTTATTATTTCCCACAGTAAAACTCTGGCTTTTTTGTACCACAACATGTAGGAGATTTTTCCATGCCTTGGGCAGGTTTTTGTTTCTGAGAACATCAGTCAAAGTAGTTCTGCTGTTTATGAGAACAAAGTGTTTATGAGAACAAAGGCGAAGGGTAAACAATGCACTGGTTTCCAAAGCTAAAAAAGGTTAAGTAACCTTTTCCTTAGGAAGTTCAAGTGCCTTGGAGCTTTGCAGTAGAGACTCTTGGTTTGGCACTAGAGCTGCCTTTCTGTCAGGGACGTGTTTTTCAATCCTTTAGGGAAAACCCAGTCATGCTTTGCCAAGTCATAAACAGTTGACAAATTGCAATTTATTCATACTCAGAAGAATTTAGCAATGAAAATCTTTGTGGTGTATTGGAACATCTACAGCTTCCTGTGCTGGACAGACCTGGCATTGCATGCTTCAGGCTTAGGCTTCAGGGATGCTGCCGGAAGGATTTTGTGATGCCCATTGTTCACTGCTTGTTCTGTACATGGTCAAGAGATGGTCTTTCTTGTGAATCCTCTGTCCTTTGCACCCAGGCAGGCCGGAAGAAGAACAGTGATATGGACAGAGAGACTGAAATCAGGTGGGGAGGCTGACTTGCCAGGATGTAGGGTGAGAAAGGGACTATCTGGACATGGTGATTAGGATGAAATGTTGAAAAAGGGAGTATACTGAGGAGGTACTGGATCTTGAAGTCAGGTGCAAGGGTGTGTGTCTGTGGGAGATGTCTACTCGTACTATTATGCAGATATGTTTTTTTCAGGAGACCAAATTGTACTAATTTATATTCCTTCCAGAAGTTCATGTTCTTGTTTGATATCAGCTTGAAAAGCAATATCTAGATGATACTGAACTGCTGTTTTTGTTATTTATTATATTTATTCTCCTACTACTGGTAGTCCGTAAGTATTCCTGAAGGTACAGTAGCCAAGTTTTTTTATTACTGTTTCTATCATCGACACATATGTGACTTACATGACAGACATAACAACTTCTTTCTTGTTTTGGCCCCTTTTGAAAGCGTGAGATTACATTCATACATTACTTACTTGGTTTATAATTAACCTCTAATAATAACCATATCCACTGCTGCAAGAGAAGCACCAAAGAGCAAGGTTAACAAGTAGAGTGTATGGGATCTGTATGTATATTGCTTCCACAGGGACACATTGCAAGAGGGAGAATGAACAAGACACTGCACATGCTTTGCAAATACTTTTGTGAATTTGTAGCAACATGGATTCTCCTCCCACCCCCACATTTACTCAGGACACCTGCACACTGTTGTGTTTATTTTGTGTAGGTGCTAAAAGCTCAAACTCATTGCTCAGTGTTGTGTTTCACAGGGCTTTTTCTAGCAATCCCTACACCTTGGTCTTTGGAAAGGCACCTCCAGGCTTTTCTGTTCTGCTTTGCCATCTTGCGTGTCTTACAGCTCTTAATGTCTGTTTGTCAGCCTTCTCTTGGCTACTAGAAACCCACTCTGCCAGCTCTGGGAAATGCTCTGCTCGTTTGGCAAGGTTTTCAGGGCTGATGGGGGTCATGTGGGAGAAGCAATGTCTGGCTGCTGGGGAGCAGGAGCAGACCCAGGTGGGAAGTGCTGACATCAGTGGCACCGAGGCAAGCTGGCTGTGGGCAAACTGAACTGGCACATTGTTTAAAAGTCTGTGGGGCCATGTTCAGTCAAAATAGAGCCTCTGCCAAACTGCTAATTGTAGCTCTATTTTCTTCCCTCCTGCCTTCACAGGTTAGGAATGGAAATTATTCCCTTTGCAGAGTGCCCTCCCTTCCTGTAGCTTGGGGGACTCTAATCCGCTACCACTTCCTGTGGTGCGTGGCGAGCTGACAGTTCTCAGCATCACTTTTAAAGACATTTTTCTTTTTTTCAAATGCTTCCCTTACCTTGGCCTGACATATGTTTTTGCTTTAAGAGCAAAATGGTTTCCATAAGCATCTGGTGAGGTCCCTGAACACATGTTCCTCCAAAATACAAAACCCTAGAAGACATCAATTCCCAGTAGAAAGGTTACTTACATACAGCTGCAGAGCACTGCTTAAAAGTTTTTGGAAAATAGTACTGTAGTCAGCTGACATCATTTATTCACTTTGATTAGCTTTTTGTGACTGATTACTGAATGACCTGAATAAAGACAAATGAGACTCCTTCAAAGATCACATCTATATGCACTTAAGTAACAACCAGAAAATAAATCATCATTTGTTTCAGAGCTATAACCAGGGAAAATGGCCCCAGGATATAACCAGATTAGCTGGGCAGTATTTAAAACAAATGTAATTACAAAATACAAGTATTGTAGCCAAAAGTATTGTTTGAAATGAAGATTTTTCTATGCTTTCCAGTCTTAAGTAACACAGGGAAAATGCTCTTTCTGAAAAGGAAATAAAGGAATTAAACAGACAAAGGCCAGCTTAGGAAACAAAACCACATCAATTCACCCACAAGTTTTCTCTTTTTTGAATGCGTGTGAAAGAATGGGCAGGTTGTAAAATCAGAAGAAAATAAAGTGTTTGTTCCTGAGAACAGGCACTGGATTTGGGTAGACTGATCCAATTTCTGGGACTATAGACAGAAACTTACTCTTTAGGAGCACTGAGGCTTCCTCTTGCACCCTGCCTGGCTTT
Source organism: Rhabdornis inornatus (assembly GCA_013397075.1). NCBI lineage: Eukaryota > Metazoa > Chordata > Aves > Passeriformes > Rhabdornithidae > Rhabdornis > Rhabdornis inornatus. Next base: position 163,694 of record VWZS01003876.1, read on the forward strand.
AGAGTCCATCATCCCCATAGCACACATCGTGCTTTGGCAGACATGGTGCTGAGCTTCAGCAGTAGAGGGTGGAGGGACAGCACCAGCCCTGCTCTGGCACTTGGCATGGGACATCTTGGGAGCATGCTGTGGGATCCTTTCTGTAAGGGAATATCTGACCTGTCTATTTAAAAAACCACTATTTTTCATTCTTTCCCTGCATTAAATAGAGCCATTTGTGACAGTCTACTCACATGCTGTGTCTTTCCTGTCCCAGTTGTATTTTTAAGTGACTGCTTGGCCAGCACTGTTCCTTTTTAAGTATAGGACTTTTGGTTTTCCTGTTCAATTTCTTGTGGTTTTTAATGTTTACACTCACAGTATAGACCTGAGTTCCTAACTAGAGTTATTAAAAAAAAGGAAAGAAAAAAAGAGAAGTGTTTTCTGGGTTGCAGTCCTATTTTAGAGAGCACCCCAAAGGACAGGAGGTCACTGTATGGGCATGCACTCTTCCTGCATGCAGGTTGCATGTAACTTGTAATAACCTAAATTTCCACATTGTCAAAGCAGGTCAGACCAACAAATTACAGCCAGAGTGCTTGTGAGAAGGCTTCATGGCAGCATGATTTTCTCTTTTTTTTCTCCTGCACTCTCTGGTGCTGGAGAATGGGGGTGGTACATGGCTGTACTTCCACGGTGGGTCACAGTCAGTACTACAGCAACTGCTTTAGGCCATCAGAAAATGTAGGACAGCCATGCTTGGCTTCCTCACTTCTCACTTCTTTTCCTCTTTTCTGTGCTACCCTGAAGGGAATCAGAAGTCATTCATTAGTTAGTGTGCTTGAATTTCTGTCCCACTCTCTCCAGGGTCTTCTCAGCTCAACAAGCAACAGCAAAGCCGTGCCTACTTTTTTTAGTCATGGGCTTTTCCACCTCCTTTTTTTTCTTTCAGGTTGCTGCTTGTAGAAAGACCGAGAGCAGCTCTAACTCAGATCAAAACTACACTGGGGCGATATTTTCAGTCTGTGACAAAAACTGTAACCTAGAGATCTTGTACACACTTGAACAAGAGAGCTCATAAATGCTGGTTCATACCTTTGGGATAATATCTTATGCTTGAAGTTAGAGGCTTTGCTCAAGAGGCTGTGCCCATTGACAAGAACAAGTTGTTAGGAATGTCTATAAAGGTGTCATTACAAGTTAGTTTTTTATTATGCTATGGCTGATTTCACTTTAAAAAGAAGCTATGAGAAAGCAGGGTAGTGTTTTTCTTAGCCTTCCGCTACTGAGCTTCATTTTCTTTAAAGCACTCCTTTGAAATAAAAAAAATGTGGGTTTGTTTAATCTGAAGATAATTTAGGAGTATTAGTAAAGATTTGCTTGTTATTTTGATATTAGTAATTTGGTATTAAATTGCATGAGGTCATTTTACTTTTAATGCCAAAGTTTCATGTATTTATCTTTAACAGGTCTACAAGCTGGATAGTAATTTTTGCCATGGGCACAGGCAACATGTCAACAGCCCAATGATCCATTTCAGAAAAACAGATTTTCTGCTCTTATTTTAGCAAGAATATGGATCTGCTCAACTCCTTCTATTAAACAGAAGCCAAAGCTGTGGAGGAAATAGCTAGCAGTTTAGAATTTAAATATTATATTTTACTAATCCAAGGTCAGTTTATCTTAAAATAGGAATATATCACAACATATCTTTTTGACAAAATGTCAGTTCCTGATTAATTCTAGAGTAATGTTTCTCCTCAGTGGTATCAAACCTGGGTTCCTTAAATCTCTTGTTGAAAACTGAGATATGTAAAGAAAAATAACAGGTAAAATGCACCACAGTTTCTCAAAATTAAAATCTCCAAAGTATGGCTTAATGGCTTTTCAAACCTCTGTAAGGAAAAACTTACAGCCACTCTGGGCTGAATACTTGTGTTTTAAACTTATAAATGGGATTGCAAGGTGACAAAATCTGCAGGATGATTTTCTGACAGGAAGCTGAAATTCTTGTGTCTGAAGTGCTAAAATGTGACAACCATTGTGTGTATTTTTAAGACAGGCGCGAAAAGTCACAGCTATCTGCTTTCAATAAAGAAAGAGCAGGATATCCACAATAAAGCAATAAAACCATAAACTTTAAAATATGCACGAGCTGCAGGTGCTGATATGTACAACAATATTTGAATGCAGTAAAATGTCTCACTATTGTCCAAAATGAACTGCTGCCAAGATATGGCATTTGGCTATATTCTGCCCTTGTCTAGAATTAGTTCAGGTATCCAAAGCTAGCATGTGTTAGATAAAGACAGGAAATTTCTATATCAAAGAAAATGGGAAGTGTGCACTGGTTCAAGTCACTTGCTTTACTCTGTTGAGAGGTCTCTTTTGTTCTGGGGGTTTTTAGCTCTTTTTTTCCTGATGGATGATTTATCTGAAATGTGAATTTTTCACCCTTCATTCCCAAAATTTTTGTGACAATGATTAGCTCCCAGAGCTGCTAGTGAGGTGAGGACTGTATGCATCTCACCCACCATACACAGCAATTTAAGCAAACAGGCTTTGGTTTCTTTGTCTGTGTGAGCTCTTTCTGCCCTGCTCCTCTCTAGAGCTTGTCTGCTTTCCTGGCATCAGCAGCACTTGAGGACCAAGCTTGGGACATCTTCTGACCTCCTCTTTTGGGACAGAAAATGAGTGGTGTGAGTGCACAGAGAAGATCCCCCCAGTGAGCATCCAGGCCAGTGACCATCCAGCTGCTGAGAGCTGGACTTGGAGGGATGAAGATCTGAACTCTCCTTGTAACTCTCTCTGAATTTGGATTAGTATGTAGCTGAAGGGAATGTATTATGAACACTGAATAAAATACAAAGGAAATGTATTAAATATGGACACTGAGTAACACCCAAATGAAGACTGAAAAAGCAATCTCTTGGTATCCAGGCTGATTAATCACCCCATAAACACTGTTAAAAGTGTGACTGCAATCTTCAAATTGTCCTTGGTACTTTTTCTTCATGGCACTGAAAAACGAGCTCTTTGCCCACACCCGCATTTTCTGGTCTGACTGTGAAAATCTGTGAAAATGTTTTTGGATTCAGAAATAATGCTGGTGTCAACCAGATGTTCTCTAGCAGATCTCTAATCCAGTCTGCTGAATTTCTCAGATTATCAGATGATGCAATGTTCAGGTGAATGGCAACCCAGGATCAGATCAAATGTTGGTGCAATGTGCAGCTCTGCACATGGGGTGGACAAAGTTGCAACAAAGTTGTAAAGCTTTTGTATCTAGATTTATATGGATTTGCTGTATATTTACCTTTAAAAAGCCTCAGTTTTGTTGTAGGCTGTGGAATCACCTAGATCCCCTAGACATAGCTATGTGTCCAGTCCCTTTCTCTAGAACTCATTCTGCATTCCTAGGCTTGCCTTCTGGGCTGTAGCATGGGGGGATACCATCACCTCAAGTATAACCAGACACCGTAAAACAATCAGATTTTATAGTCCCTTGGTCTGGGTGAAGCAACAACCTACTCATGATGACCTGTGTAATTCCAGATGGAGGCAGTGCCAAAATGTTCACGAGTACTTCATTATCCCACCTGCACATAACACTCCACTCTATTTGTCTTCCTGAATCCTGTCTTCCTGTCTTCCTGCATCCTTCATTTCCCTTGACCCTGAGTAAAACAACGCTTTCAAAATCCTTTACACAGAATTGTTTCAGTGGCATGTGGATAAAGAAGTTCATACAGATGTAGCTATAAGAGCTTTTATGCCTTCTCAGAATTTTTGGTGGGATGCCATACTTGTCTGAGCACTAGTACTGTGATAAAACAGCATCTACACTGGAAATTTTTGCCAGTGTAATTATGCAAGGCAGCAGGACCTCTCTGGTGCACGCTATAAATAAGACCCATATTATAAACAGATTGAGAACCACCACAGATTGAGACTTCTCCCCTCCCATGGATTTATTAATTGTTTCTCCTCTACAATTGCCAAACCACTGACTGTAAAACTTGCTTCAGGCCCTGCTTTATTTTCATGGTGGGCCTCACAGCCTTATCAACATGTGTGATATGTACAATGGCGGTCACTACTGCTTTTTTTGCCATTCCCTACTCTTCTGCTACTGAAATCCAGCAGTGTTCCCCTCTGTACAGGAGCAGATCTGCGTTTTTTTTTCCAATCAGTGAAAAGCAAGGATTTTTAACAAGAAAAATCTGTGTGAAAAGGGAAGGGATGTGACACCTTATTAAGAAAAGACCTTGAGCTGAGGACAAAAGTCTCAATTTTCTATTATTCCTTAAATACATCCCAAACGGTTGGCACTAGCTTTGTCAGCAGTGAAACATCATTCATTACATTGGACTCCTCTCCAAAGACTGCAACAAATTTGTTTCCTTTTTCCTTTAAAATATTAACATAACTGATGCTTTATTTTACAAGAGTTAGAGTGTCATTTCTGTTTTGGAGCAACAAGCTGGGGAGTGCAATGGTGTGAAGCAACAGTCAATGCCTCTGCTGTGGGGTGGATTTTGGATAGGAGGTGTGATGCACATCTGGTCTGCAGCTCCTCTCCGGGAACAATTCTAGTCACACTTTTTACACTTGGTCTGTGTTGACTTTGAAGCTCATTTGACATGCACAATTGAAAAACAACACTGGTGAAAACAGCAGGGCACATTTTAAATTAAAAAAAAACCCAAAACCAAAAACAACCAAACCAAAAAACAGGAGAGATTTTTTGCTATTTTTTTCCAATACGTTTTGAAAAAACATGTATGTTGGCTGTCCAGTTTGAAAGACAAGCATTAGGAAAGCTGATGCAGTACAAATCGGTGAAGGTAATAGCAGAAGATCATACTCATAGCTTTTCAAAATCAGCAAGGACAGGTGATACATTTTCAGAAAACAGGCCTATGATGTTCACATCTCGTTTTCCGTATTTTCTTTCTTTGTCTTCTATCATTTCTGGCATTCATTTGACACCTCTTTAGTTTTTCCCACAAACATCTGCTGCTTTCTATGGTATTTTTGTAGCCAAATTCCTACATGTATAGCTCTCATAAAATGAAGGTTTACTCTTTGGCATAGAGGAGCAGCCTTCCCTTGGTTACAAACTGGAATGTCCCCACTTCAATGGATCCTGAGAGTGTTTAAAACTCCTGCTCTGTAATGTTAGAGACAAGCAAACTTATGTTCATCTAAATAACACCAGTGAAGTTGCAAGACTCTAAAGACTCTAATTTTACATACAAGCTTTACTTTTTTATTTGTTTATCTGTTTTGTTTTGTGTTTTGGGGTTTTTTTTGTTGTTTTTTTGGCAGGGGAAGAGAGATTTTTTTTAAAAGTTGTAGATTGGATGAGCAAGTTTGGGGAAAATGAATTGCACCATGTGCTGCTCTATTGCTCTCACAAAAAGGAGGGAAACGTATTCCACCTATTCCTTTCAAAGAAGAGGGACACAGACAAAATTCTAGATGTTACAGTATGCGTGATTATTGAGAAGCTGAATTTAAAGGAAAATACTGGGTTTTCCCTATCAGCTTCACTGTCAGCCTTTATTCACTGCAGTCCTAAATCCTATTCACCAAACAATCTTTCTGACCTTGCTGACTGCTCACTCTGGGGAGAGGCTATTTGCTATAGACCCACCGAATTACTAGCTTTTGTTTTGCAAAATATATAAGAAGTGCTGAGTTCACACACGGTATTATTTTAGAGGACACTACCTTTTTATGTGGCTAATTTTGCCCATGCATGTGGCGGGCCATTGCAACAATGACTTCACAGCTCTGAGGATGGTTTCTGGCTTCTGACAATTTGAAGCTTTTTGTCCCGAAAAATAATTTACTGTGGTGGCCTGTCTTAGGTAAAAAGGAGGAAAGAATCTGCTGTGCAAGTGCAGCTTTCTTTACTCCTTATACTATTCTTAGTATATGCTTATATATTCTAATATTCTTAGTATTTCTTATATGGTCTCTTTGGCATATTTCCCCATGAACACTTGTGATGAATACTGAGAGAATGAAAACAACCTCTGAGTTTTGTCTGCTGGTTTAATTTTTGTCAAAATTTGTCTCTCCATCCCATTTGCCTTGTTCAGCTTCCCATGTCACATCCAGTTCCTTCTCCTGTCCTGCCCATGGGAGCTATTGTTGCATCTTTTTATTCTTTGGGGTGTGTGTATGGGTGAGTGTGTGTGTATGTGGTGTGTTTCCTTTCAAGCCTGCCTTTACTCTTTAAAAGATAGATATTTAGTTTCCTCCCTCTTACCATGTGCCATCCTTCCAAAACTTCATTTTTCTCATTTTAGTACAGGAATGGTGAATCAGGCTTTGCATATAGAAAGTCATTTGAATCCCACTTCACATGCCTCTGCTTTCCCTTTGTCTTTGAATATTGTGTGGTGGCAACCAATGCCCTTTGCTTGGTGTGCACTCTCCTGGCCACCCCTCGGTCCTTTGTGACTCTGCTTCTGTAAAGTTCAGTTCTGTCTCCTTCTCATGTTGTCCATTTGTATTGGATTTGCCTGGCAAAGTCTTGATTGGGGGGTCAAGGAGGGGAAGAAGGGTACAGGCTTCTCTAAAAGTCTGCCAGAGACTTCCCCTGTGTCTGAAAGAGGCAATGCCTGAGGGCTCCAAGACAGACTTTCCAAGACCAGGGCTGAGCCCATCAGTGATGGTGGTAGCACCTCTGGGATAATGTATTTAAGAAGGGGGAAAATGTTACTGTGCTGAAGGAATTGCACTGAGGGAAACAACTCTGCAGACACCAAGGTCAGTACAGAAGGAGGGGCAGGAGGTGCTCACTGATCATGATTCCAGTGGGATTATGCTAAGTCTGTAGCAGGAATATGCATCAGCACACTCCTATAGATCAAGACTTGAGGAATACTGCAACATGAAAAAATTTCAGTCTGACTGAACAGAGACATCAGACAACCCATAAGAGTCTAGTAAGAGTGAGAAATTTAAAGAGCTGGTTTATCTGCTGATTTGTAAGAATGATTCTCTAGCATGTTATAAAATATGAACCCTACCTGAAGATGTTAGAGGTTAGACTGGTTGTAATTATCTTCTTGTCTTGGGATGCTCCAGGTTATTTTGGGGGTCATCGTTACAGCATTCATTTTTCTCTCTGTGAGAGGTCAGAGGGTTTTCATCCTATGGTTGGCTTCCACCTCCCAACAGTTACCAACAACACCATTCTTGTACTGGCTGACAAGGTCCAATCTATTGGTATAAGATAAGGTGGAAGGATTACCTCACAGAAACAGACAAGGTGACAGAACAGGATTCCTTAGGAAACTAGGCTGAAAAAATAACAATGACCTGGAATGACAATAAACGGGTCTATCTCAAGCACTTTGATTTGTGTACAAATATTTTTTGTGCTGCCTTCTTAGTGTAAACTTCTTGGAACAGAAATATCCCCATATAATTCCACAGAGCATAGCAGAATCTTTGCATTCATTAAACAAATGGAAATATAGCAAAGTTAAATATTGGTAATTTTCAAGTATGAGGATATCCATTTAAATGAGGGACACCAAACATTTTAAGGCCAAAGATTAATATAAAATCCCCTTTTTCTTAAAGATTTGAAACTTCTTAAAACAATTATTGATAGTTTAGAATTTAGAACATGTCAGTTTCTAATTCTGTGCTCCAGATCCTGGACTTGGAACAACTCACTTTGATTAGTGACCAATGTTATTTTGAAACATATTTTGTCCACTTTCTCCCCTGTCAATGTTACCAAGTCTTTACATCTCATAAATGATAGGCTTGATATCTTCAAATCAAAAATATTTTAAATGCCAGGTATAGTAGCAAGAAATGCTCAGCCACTCACCAGGTATGGTGAATATCAAATATCCAGAAAGTCTAACTTTCAATCTTTAATAACCTAAAAATATCTGCTTAGTTGAAATGATTAATGGTCCTTGCCTGAGAAAGTATATCATGTCTCACACCCACTGAGTTCAAAATATTGCAGCCAGCTACCTCCCAGCTGGACAAGGCCTTGAACAATAGTGGAATAAATTATGGGAAAAGCCCAGCTTTTCTGGAGGACTTTTTCAAGGTATTTTTTTCCTTGTGCAGAATTAAGAAGCAGATCATGTGGCCAGGATGTACTTGACTGGGTAAGAGGATTGCATCCTGCAGATCAATTGGATTTCTCGTTGGGTGATTCTCCTTATTTGAACTTGGTTCTTTATGGGTTTGAAATGCACAGTGACAGAGGTTCCTTCTGTAAGATATTTCTTTCTAAGGAGCACTGGAAAAGAGGGGAAACAATTTCCTAATGACTGTGTTAAGTCAAAGAAAGTAAAGAGCATGGGTCCTGGTGGAGTGAAATCACAACTTAGTCATCAAATCTAATGGTCATTTTAGGAATCTACTGAAAAGAAAAAGCTTTAAAAGTGTATGTTATAATGGTCATAATATATGCTAACATTTCAGATGCTATTTTATGTGATGGACAGAAAATAGTCAAATTTTGCTTGCTTTGTAAACAGTTTATACCACTGGGATATAAACTAAGAGAAGTATAGGGGGAAACTGCCTTGCAACATAAATCATGTCTTAAAACGGTATTTGGGGGACTTTGCTTTTGACAGAAAGGAACAAAATTGTTTACTTTCACTTAAGAGGATTTTTTTACATAAATTACAAAGAAACAGAATTGCAGTATGTTTCTGCTTCCAAATTCTGATATGATCAGTGAATAGCTGAACTTTTTTCAGGCATGCACCAAGGTAAATGAGAGCAGCATAGTATCGCTCTTCTCTTTGGTCATTGTTAGACATAGAACCATCTTTTTCTATTGATTTGTAACACATCCTTGTATGAAACACTACTGTTGGCCTGAATCTAAGGGTCTGGGTTCTCATTTCAGGCTTGAAGTATTCTTTTGTTAATCTAAGTTTACTACATTTATTTTCCTGGGCTTTAAGCCTCAGATTACTGCAACTCTTTTATGATCATGTAATTCTGAGAAAATAAATTGATAAAGCAATAGCTATTGATTAGACAATTGCGAAGGAAAACAGTGAAATGAAAAGTCATAATTTCAAATTGAGTCCTGTGTCATTTGCACAGGCAAACTGTCCCTATTTTTTTAATGCGTTATCCTACCAAAACTACAGATCAAAATATATGCAACTTAAATGATAAAACTATGAGCCTTATTAAACTACGTCTATTTAGCATTATTACAATGCATCAAAAGTAAAACTATCAATAAAAATCTGTGCCACTATAAAGTACTGCTATGGACTCGTGCAAGTCCCTTATTCATAACAGTCCAAGGGAAAAGGTTTATGGGGGGTCAGACAGGCAGGCACACAAATGAGATTGTGTCTGAATTAGGTGATTAGTACTTTTACCACTGACTTTGCCTGCCCCAAAAATTCTGCCTCTCTGATCTTGTCTTTGAATTCTGATCTGCAGGCACGAAATGGATACTTCCTCTCCAAAGAAATCCTTTTATATTCAAACAAACTGGAGCCTGAATGAGGAGATACAATCGGGGCTCTTTCAACAATAAAACCATTAGCCCTGCCATGTTTCTACTGGCTCAACAAACAGCTGAGTGGGATTTATTTGCTGGAAGATAGCTGGAGGTGACTAATGATATAAGCAGAATTTTTTGCATGGGCAAGTTCAGCTAAATGATGCCTAGCAGGAAAGGCAAGAAGCATCAAATCCACATGTTAAAAACGTACCATTCTCTCTAATTTAGTGCTTTGCTCAGTGGCTTATTTTATCTTGTTTTATTTTGTTTTAGTCTTTTTTCTTTATTGATTTTTTTGGGGGGGGTTGGTTTTTTGTTTTGTTTGTTTTGAGGTTTTTGTTTGTTTGGGTTTGTTTTTTTGAGGGCGTAGGGGTGGGGTTGACTGGGACCTAGACACATACTTTTAGGAAAAGTGTATTAAGTGCTTAATACAAATTCAGTGGCATGTATCCATCCCCAGTAAAGCTGTATGTAGTTACTCTGAGAAACAGAAGGGAGAGTGTTCTGATGAAATAACTCTTACTTGGTTTGGCTAAAAGGTCCAGAATACATTACAGAGACCACCAAGTTTTATTGACTGTAGTAATCCTGCTCAATTCAACCCCTTGCATGAGACTGGCATCACAAAATTTGTGAATGTGTCAATCAGAACTTAATGAGGTTTTGTGTGGTGATCAGACATGTCCACACAGAACTTGAAACCTCCAAAATGAGCCATTCTCCATGAATTGTGCTGTTTGAACCCATTTTGAAGCCCCCACAGCCTTATCCAGTATTTGATTCTGAGGCTTCAGCTGGCTCTGCTTTATAATTATTTTTGGAGACTCTGGAAGCTTTTAGTCTTTTATCCAAAACCTTTATTATTTCTGTCAGCAGATTCCAAGCACTTTCCTCAGCGATGTCCCATTCTCTCACATGATCAAACCACCTTTTGAATGTTTCCCTGGAGAAACCCATTCTCCTGAGGTACTGCCCAGATCCTCTGAAGAGCATGTTGCTGTTCTTCAAAGGTGCAGTTGATTTGTCACTCTTCAAAGACCATGTCACTGAAATCATTCCTGGGCCATGCAGGGCTCCTCTGTGCTGGCAAGACCACCCCATCCCTGTCTGTGGGAATCCACAGCACTGGCACAGTGGGAATGAGAGCACCAGGAATACAGTCCTGTGGCAGGGTTGGGGCTTATCAATTTCTGGTAGTGAGCAGCCACCCTGCTGTGTATGCTGACCAGTGTAATAACCCATAAATATATATGGATTTTGGAAACAGAAAAATTGTTTAAAATCTGAGATGTAACTGTTTATTGTGTACATGCTTACCAGGGTGATTATAAGAACTGCAAATAATTTCATTAGGACTGAGATTAATGGTGCACATGTACTTTATTTCTGCCCTTCCTTCTTGAATGCGAGCATAATGTCTATTGCTGATGCTCCACAGACAGTTCAAACTATTGCTTTTCTTGGTTCTGACCTTCTTTAGTTTCCTCATTTTTGAGCTTTCCTTTTATGTGGTTTAAGATAACTGTAATCAGTTTGATTAACATGTCGGAAGCACTTATACTGCAGTGAGTGCAGCTCAACTCCTGTGTGTCCTGAACTCACTTTTGTGAGCAATGCTGATGTAACAGCTGCTCTGTGGGATGATCCCTGCATTTTCAGCACCTATGTGTGCAGCTGAAACTGTGCTTTGATATTCTTGAATACTGTGCTCTCAGTGTTTCTTTGATTAGGAGATTGGGGAACATAAATCTACAGCATATTTGTATTTTTGTCATGTCTTTAGGAGGGAAATAAATCCTCCCTGTACCGACTGATGATAGATTTTTAAAATATCCCTCTGTTCTTCCTCCTCATACCATTTATCAGGGTGCCTGTCATCATAAAGTGTCTGTCATCATTAGACATTGTCAGTGTTAATTTATGATTTGGATTTTCTTTGAAGGATAATTTGGCAAATTATTTTTAACCATTTCTTGTTTATTTTGAACTGGGATTCATATCAGTCTCATTTTTTGTGCCCAAATCACACTTCGGCTTACCCAAGTACCTTCCCTTCCTCAATTTTCCAAGGCAAATTATTTGTAGTGTCCCTTGAACATTGACTAAAAAGTCTTAGTTGAGGTGAAACAGCATCAGTTGTTTTGTATGGGTTTTTTTTGCTATACGCTTTTCTGTGCTCAAGCTGTCTCTCAAGTTCTGCAGAAATTCTGTCCTGAAATGATGGAAAAGCTTTGTTTGATTATACAAATTTGCATCCCTATCTAGAAAAAATATACAGGTGTTTGAAGCGTATTGAATTCTATAAGTATCTTTCCATTTCCATTGCATTTTTGACCCAGCTGTGAGACACAGATGGGAATCTTTGAAGTTAATTTCAATCATTTTCCCATGTATCTGCATTTTCTCTTTAGTCGTATAAATCTATAGCCTTCCTGAGGAAAAATAAGGTCATACCTGGTGTATTTTTTTATTTGAGGAAATAGTTGAAAACCTTTGACTTTTTTATAGCTCTTCCTCATAAACTGACCCTGTCATGTGCCATCTGAAAGTGAACCCTTCCTAAAACAAATGCCCCAAGCAATGACTTTGAAGAAATAAAGCAAATGGCAACACAGTGAGAATTCTGCAAATTTAAGTACCCTGGAAAGCAAGTGCTTAATGAGTCAGAATCCTCCTTCCCAATTTATTTCTTTAGACATTTGTGGTATTCCTAGAATGACACTATTTGATAAACCCTTTAACTTTCTTCCTCAAAGTTAGGCCAGTGGACTTCAATTAGAACAAAATCCAGGCTATTTTAAGTGAGCACAGCCCAGCCAGCAGATATGACACATACCAGTTTTTAGTGCAGCCCTGGGCTGTTACCTCTCTAGCTCTGGCTGTGATGAGATGAGAGTCCCTCAGTCTCCCATACTGATGCTCTCTCAGGAAAGATTTCTTATTGACAAGGCAGAGAGCAGGAAACACTGCAAATGCTGCTGTGCTCAGTGTAACTGAGTAGGGAGTCAGGGCACTACACAAGGACATAAAATACCCCATGCAGTTTTGGGAAGCCACATTTTGCTGCACTGCTAGTCTTGTTTAGCTTTCTGTCTGATGTGAGTGCAGTGTTTTCTCCTTTTGTTCCAAGGAAAATGGAAAAGCACCACTAGGCAAGTGCATGGTACTTTAATAATAGCCTAATTTCATTTTTATGTGAAAACTTCAGCTGGTTCCAATGCCATTATTGGCTCCAACCCTAAATTTCTTGTAAAAATTAAATGCAGAGATAACAATTCAAGCAGCCTCTCTTCCAGTGCAGAGCTTCAATTATCCTGAAGGTCCTGAGAGCAGCAGGAATAACTCAGTGAGTAAGGCTGGAAGCACACTGGCACACCTGATGTGTCTGGGGAAGAGCTCCATAGCCCTTCTGAGCTCTTCAACACTCCTGAAACATAAAATTGCACATTTCGCTCTGTGTAGTGTTTTGGGGTAGAGATGGACCTAAATCCCTGCTGTGTCCCATGATCTGGTTAATCTGCTTTGTCTCAGGCCTGTGTCAAATAAGTAACCCTGAAGGTACTGAAATACTTCAGGGCAATTGTAATCTGTGTCTGCTGCTTGTTTGCAAATGCAGAAAGGAAGGGCAGGGGTGCAACGAGACAGACCAGAGCAGGAAGGGCAGGGGCTCTTTACAGCCCTGAAATCATTTTGTTAAGAGAGAAGAGTGACTCAGAGCCAAGTCCTCAGCTGGAGGAAGACTGTGAGATCCATGTTGTTGCAGGGAAGTGGAATGACCATTGATGCCAACAAGACTGCCTGGCCCAAATGGCACGTGTCCAGCTCTCCTGGGATCTCCAGCTGCAAGTACAGCTTTGATGAATGCCATGGACCCCAAAATAATTTGCTCTGGTTCCATATCACTTGGAATTAGTGATATCTCATACTCATTTGATTCTACAGAAAGGACGTAAAACCAGTGAGTCAGAATATATGGCTGAATAAAATAAGGATAAAATTTGCCTGACTTTGGGCCTCAGGTAAACATTTTAAGACCCAAGGGCCCAAATAACAAACAGAATTGCAGATACAGGTTTGCATGAGAATTTAGAATCTTCAGAGTTAATGTAGAAGACATCCATGACAACAAAAAAGAAAATCAACACTTATTTAGTGGATACTGTCAAAATATAAGGAATGGTTCCTCAGCTTGTATTGATTTTACCTCCTTCCCTTTGCAGATTGCAGATACAGGTACATGCCTTGCTGTATCAGATATGCTCAATGTTCAGAGGAGCTGGGTTTTTCTGGTTGCTGCCCCAGTCGCTGTATTATCAGGAATTTCTAGATTTATTTAGCATGTTTTGCAGTTTGAGGAGTTTATATGTACATGTGGGATTTAAGGGCTTTGTTTAAAACCTTCGATGTAACTTAAACAAAGGTCTTGTACACTAAAAAGTATAAACAGCATACTTTTTGAGCTCCAGGTGTTTCCTGAGGGAGGTAGTGAGAACCTAACAATGTGAGATTGTGCACACCCACGAAACCCAGTATTGCACCTGGGCATGGTTTCTACATGATGGAAGTATATTTTAATTCTGTTTTAAAATCCATCCTTCATAGAGGCTTCTTATTCTGAACATATGCCTGGCCTTACAATTGAAAAGTAGTGCCGGGGTGATGCATAAGAAACACACTAATTGTTGAAGTGAATGTTCAATAACAGGATTACAGAAGTAGAGGTAGAGCTGATACAGATTTTATAAGAAAAGAACCTCAACAGTTATAGATCTCATCACAGAGTATGTTAGAAGACCTGAACCATCTTCATTTGGAAGATTAATGCTGTCAATGGAAATTAATAAAATGAAACCATCAAAACTAAAATTACTAAATTCACTGATTAAACCGTATAAACCATAATATTGTAGTTCGTCTGCCTTATAAAATTGTTACAGATTCATGCATAGGAGCTAACTCTTTGAAATCTTTGAACTTGGAGAAGTGGTTGTCATTTTTTTCCTGCTGTCTATAGGCCCTTACTCTATGTTCATGACTAAACTAAAACTTAAGGGCAGAAATCTCAAAGTGTCGTGCCCCAAATCAGTATTTTCCCTTCTCAGCTGTGGGAAGTAGGTCTGTGGAGGAGTTAGGTCACTTGGCCAAGATCTCAGAGGTCTCAATAGCATTGCTAGGAATATAAATGAGATGTTCTGGTTCTACTCATTTTTATAGGTTTCTGTGTGGCTGTTTTAGAAGAGGCTGAGCGATGTCTTCGCTGTTTTTTTAGCAGTGGAATGTGCTGAGAGAACAGCCAAGTCAACTTTATCCCACAGCAGCTCTTAGCTTTGGTGCACCTGTGTTAAGCCCATATAAAACTGAACAGAATAAAACTTAGATTTTGAGTGCTTGATCTGAGACACATCAGTACATTGTTATCTTTATGAGCCTCAAAGTGTCCCAGCTTGTGCACCCGATGGGATAAGTGGAAAGAGTTGGGGAAATGATGCGGAATGAGGTCCTATCACCTGCAGCTAGAGCATTTACAAGCCAAATTTCATGACTGCTTTTTCACATTCAATGAATTGTAGCATTGGTGAATGGGATAACAAAAGCTAATTCCAAGATACTAAGCAAGGAAAATTCTAGTGAGGCATGGAGTTGAAAGCAATGGTATATATCAGGATTAAACATTAAGGTTTATTAAAACAAATTTTTATGCTAATCAGAATTAAGTAGTGGATCTGCCATGTTTACTTATGTGTGATAAACTGTAGCTGAGCTAAAAACCCTTGAACACTGTACAAAAGAATAATTGATATTTTTGTTTAAAGAAAAATATTTCAAACCCGAACTTTTTGGGAATCCAACCCCTGTTTTGAAAAGGGGTTGAAGAGGTTGCGCCCCAACTTTGTCCCCTGCAGGTTGGGCAGGAGAGGAAAACAGGAAATTTTATTCATCTTAGTTTCTCAATTTTCCAAGTTATGGTCTCCAGCTGTTTCCATCAACTTTGTCTTCTGAAAGACCACCCCCCCCCCCAAAAAAACCAAACCAAAACACCAAAAAACTCCAAAAACCAAAAACCAGAAAGAGATAGAAAAGGCTTCCATAGAGTTCTTTAGCTGTCTTTAAGTGACTCTTTGTTAAAACCTGCATTGCATTTTTCAGTAATTCCAGAGTAGTTTTCTTTCTTCTTTTCCCAAAACAAACATCTCTTACCCAGCTTCTCCTCAGCCTGAAAAAAAAAAATAAAAGCAAAATGAAAGCAGCGGGCTAGGGGTGAAGAGAGAGGAATGGTGTCTACAGCAAGAAACATGGCCATGCAAAGTCAGATATTGAGTTTGTTGCAAGTGACAAGTGAAAACCGGCCTGCAGGCAAATAGCAAGGGTGCCTTCCACCTTGCCAAAAACTAACAACATTTTACATAACATTTCCAGATAAAGGCTGATCATAGCACTTAGCAGGTAGGGACTGATGGGCTGGCATTTTAAGTGGCACTCATCACATTCTCTGCATCCCACATGCAGGGCAAGTTGTTCCAAGTATCTCCGTTCCCAGAAATGCATTAACCTGCATGGACTGTAGCATGTAGAAACTGTTTGCTCTCAATCCTTGACCCCTTTTATATGGGAGCAGGGGCAGACACCCCTGTAAATGCTGGTGGGGATCAATTAGCCATCCTTGATGAGGTGGTTGAAATAGGTGACTGCTGTACCTTTCTCTCTTTCTTTGCAGCTCAGGGAAGTGAAACTATTGGGTTTCCTGAACTGGAGGGAGATAGTCTGCAGAGGTGCCTTTTAGTTTTGCAAGTAGAGCACAGTTATTGAGGCCGTGGGGCAGGAGGTAAAGGAGCAAATCATATTTATAAGCAACTGATATTCCAGTGTTAAGATCAAATTATGAATAGCCTTGGATAAAAATGTTAATACAGAATTTAATGCTTTGTCTTGTGTTGATTTGTTGTTTTCTGTTTGTTTTTTAATGCTTCCTGTTAGTGTGACTATCATCTGTACAGGGTGTTTACAGTTGGACATATAATGCCAGGTTTTATGCAACTAACTTTTATTCATTTAGGAGATAGACCTATTCTTCTCACCTGAAACACTTCCTGGTTTACAGTCACTTAAAATATTGTGAAACATTTACCATTTCAATAGCAAACATCAGCTTTAGTCTGATTTCTCCTGGTAAGAGTGAAACAATGGGAAAAGAGTATTTTGTTGACTAAAGATTTTCTAAAGGAAAAGTGATGAGTTTCAAATCAAAGTCCAGAACAGGAGCCTGATGGGATAAACTACGTATGTCTGAATGAAGGCCTGTAGGTCTGAAAAGGGTACCACTATATGCATGTGAGAAGAAATGGGACTGGCCAAAGGGAAAGATAAGGACTTAACAGGGCTGAGAGTATAAGAAGAGGCTGGAGAAATGAGCCAGGCATCAACGTGTGTGTTCCAGCTCCCTGGTAACGGTATCTGACACCTAAACCATTTTCTGCCATGCCATTAGCCAAACTGCACAGGTCTGTACAGTGCCTTTTAAAGACTCCATCTAACTCCTGGCAGCTCTTCTGAGTGGCAGGACAGTGTCAAATATGGGGACTTGTTCCTGTTTTTGAGAAACAAGCAAAATACATGCCAACTGATTAAAGTATTATCAAGGATGAAAACTTTGGTACTTCTTGTGTTTATGCAAGTTGTTTTTCATGACAAGGTTGATCCTATAATCAGGACAGAAAGTTCCAGGAGCTGAGCATGGTTAAAGACACCATAAGACCTGCTCCTATTTTATTGGTCCCAGAAATGGGAAAAAGTATAGAGAATGAGACAGAATTTAGCAATAGAACATATGGCAAGGGGGTGATGTTCTACCCTGGAGAATTGGATGCTGTCCCTTTTTCTGTCAAACAGCTCCCATGTGGTGATAACTGAGTCACTCGAGCCAATCTTTTCAGAAGCTGTCAATAACTTTACATTGCTTTTATTCTTAGTGCAGGACTTGTAGGCGTGCTGAACTTTCTCAGCTGCAGCTGAAATCAGGGAAGTCATGCTCCAAATACAAAGTAGGACACAAAAAAATCTGGTTTTGGGAATTTAAAATCTTCCCCGACATGGTAATGTTTGGCCTTACTCTTCCTGGGACTCAGCAGTTTTCAATAGGAAGGGATATGGCCAAGCCCTCTCACTTTGAAGGGATACTGTGCAGGAAGTTCACTGTGAAGCTCTGTTATGGCAATGATGGATACTGTCTTCAGAGCAGGTTTTGAACATTGTGTGGGAAACAAGGCAAGCATGAGTTATGTTGAGTTGCAAGAAGAAAACAGCCTGCTCATCTCACTAGCATGCCATCTTTTCTGCACAGTGTAGGTACACCAAAGACATGTGTGTATATAGGATTTGCTGAGTCCTGCACATGGGTCTTAACACCCCCTGCTGCACTACAATCTTGGGGAATGTCTGGAAAGCTGTCCAGCACAAAAGGACCTGGGGGTGCTGGTGACAGCAGCTGAACATGAGCCAGATGTGCTCAGGTGGCCAAGAAAGCCAGTGGTACCCTGGCTTCTATCAGAATGGTGTGGCTAGCAGGACCAGGGCAGTGATTGTCCCCCTACACTCAGCACTGGTGAGGCCATGTCTCGAATGCTGTGTTCTGTTCTGAGCCCCTCATGGCAGGAAATACATTGAGGTGCTGGAGCAAGTCCAGAGAAGGGCAATGAAGATGTGAGGGGTTGTTTAGCCTGGAGAAAAGAAGGCTCAGGGAAGATCTTACCACTTTCTACAACTGCCTGAAAGGAGGTTCCAGCCAGGTGGGACTTGGTCTCTTCTCCTGGTTAACAAGTGACAGGATGAGAGGAAATCTTGTTCCAGATTTGTATTGGATATTAGGAAAAAATTCTCCACCAAAAGGGTTGTCAAGCATTGGAACAGGCTACCTAGGGAAGTGGTGGAGTCATCACCCCTGGAGATATTTAAATGATGTGTAGATATGGCACTTGAGGACATGGTTTAATGGTGAATACAATGGTGGTGCTGGGTTGATGGTTGGAATTAATGATCTTAAAGGTATTTTCCAATCTTAAAAATTCAGTTATTCTATGATTGTATGTCCTGCCATATACAAATTACTCCAAATTCTCATCTCACTAACTGTACTCCATTAATATAGTAGATTAGAAGAAATGTAAATGAGGAAATAGTTTCCCCAGTTTAGTCAATTTCCTGAATGGCAAGAAAACACCTTTCTCACTAGCATTTTGAAAAATTGGACTATCAATATCAGGGCAAGTGATCTCAGTCCTTTTCCAGGTCTGACAGTGCTAGCATTTTCTCAGGACCCATTTCGACAAAGAACAAGGTGAGTACAAGATGAGAAAGAAGCCACTGAAAAACATACCCACAAGCACTCTGCCCTGCACTATTGACTTCTGTCCCATTACATGACCACTTCACGAGCTTACAGAACTGCAGCTCTTTCAGTGGGCACGTTAGAAACATAATCGCCTGACTGCTGAGCTGGGTGTGCTGTTTTAGGGGTGAATAGAGCACTAATATTGCTTTCCAAGGTGACTGTGTGTAAACTTATGTGAGCTGGGTAAAAATTTAAATAAAACCCCTGGGTCATAGGAGGTTCCAGCCAGGAGAAATTTATGTTTTCTGAAATGAGGTTTCTCTGATGCAATCCCATTTAATTGGAAAGAAAGTACAAAGCCCTCTTTTTCTTCACACAGCAAGAATTGCAGAAAAGTCATGGCCTGTGTTTACAGTTCAAGTCTATTTTCCATTAAACACTCTAAAAGCTCTTTTTTTTCCTTTTTGTCTTAGCTTTTCTCAGAGGCATATTCCTGGCCCTTGTTATGTCTGTATTGCTGGCTTTTTCCTTGCCACCATCTGTCTCTTCCTTTGATCTTTTTGTCTCTCTCTCATAGACACCCAACTGACCACAAAACAATGTCCAGTAAAACTCTTCCACCCATGTGTCTTGCAGGTGCTCTTTTTTTGGACAAGGATGTGTGCTGGTGGTTGGAAGGAAAGCTATGGTACCTCCAGCTATCTGCTCCCATAATGAACTTAACTGCTTCTTACAACTGAACATTATATAGGTAACATGAACCCTCATTTTGAGAGATTTTACCCCAAGGGTTTATGAAACTGTTGATGAGAAATGAGACTGTTTCTCAGTAGCATTAGGAAACATTGAAAGCACAGCACTTAGGGCTGTACCAGAGAGAACAAAGGTTCTTTCATCTCCTTCTGGTTACAGTCTCCATGCTTCATGTAGTTATAAACTTGATGCCTTTTCTCAAAGCTGTTCTGACTTAGAAGTTTGAAGCAATGCACTCCATGCATTTAAGCATTACCGTACTTCTTTTTCATTCATTGCAAACTTAAATGTCACTTGTCTTTATTTGCCTAACTTTGAGTTGTCTGAGAAAATAGTATCTTGGTGTAATATATTGTTTCTCATCAGCACTACTTTTCCTAGGTGACTCCTGAAGTTTATTTAGTGAATTACAGAATCACAGAATTGCTGGTTAGAACTTCTGGAGTTCTCTAGTTCAACCTCATACTCACAGCAGGTATATTGCTGAAGCGGAAGCAGGTCAGCCACCAGTTTGTCTGCCAAGCTTTAAAGACTGTCAGGTAAAGAGAATCCTTAGCTTCCCTGGGCAACCTTTCCCAGGGCTGCTCTGCCCTCCTCCCGGCAAAGCTTTTTCCAAGCTGCTGCCCAGGGCAGCAGGCCCCAGATCCCCAGGTGCCCTTGCACAGGAGGTGTGAGGCTCTGCAAGTGGGACTGAGCAGGGGCAAGGATGATGCCTCGTACAGCATGGAGGTGTTGCTGATCTTAAGGAAGTCTATGCCCTTCATCAAAATCACTTCCATACAGAAGAAGGCAGGTCATTGTCAGAGGGGACTCTCTTAAGGGAAGCAGAAGGCTCAATATGCAGATCTGACCGACTTAATGAAGTCAATTGCCTCCCTGGGGATGGGAAGAGAAAGCTTCCTACCCTGGTATGGCCCCCAGATTGCCCAGGTATGGCCCTCAGAAATTATTGATTTCTAAGGTAGGCAGTGATGAAGAGGCATCAAGAAATTGAGGGCAAAGGAGACTTGACAGCCTCAGGTTGTCTAAAATTAATGTGATTGTTGTGTATTGGTAATGTTTGTAAAGTTTCTTGCTGGACTAAACAGGGAGTAACCTGCACATGGCACTGTTTTGTTGACTTTTACAATATAGATTGGAAATGTCAGCTCATTCTAGCACTGGTCATGAGTGACGACAAGGACAGAATGAAGTCTTGTGTAAGGCTCACTACAGTAAACTACTATGTTCCTTTTTAAAACATTCTAGAGTTTTAAAAAATTTCTAAAGTAAAAAAGGCATAATGTTAGATCCTTTCAAAGTTAAGATACATAAAACTCATTCTGTTGCAGCACCAGGACAGATTACTAACCTGAAAAGAAAGTCTATATTCTCTGTTTGAAGAGCATACAGCAATAACCAAAATTAGGACTTCTTCACCTCCTCAAAATAGAAAAACCAGACTGTTAAGAATTAGATTTTTCTTTGGACTAGCCTAGCATCCAATACTTTCATCCCAGAAGATTTAGCAGATTCTTTCTTTCCATTTAAGTCTGAAAGTTTCAGCTGGCTTAGTTTTTTATTAGAGACCAAAGCACTCCTGGAATTCATTTACTTATATATGAATCTCATCTTTGATTGGAAAGAGTAAAACAAAACATAGATGTGATGAAGATTTCAAGACATCTCTTTCAAATAAGGGCTTTAATCCCACCAAGAACCAATTCTTCATGTACAAATAGAGTGAGAGTTCTCCAGTACCCTCCTGCAAGCTCAGGGCTTAGGGCTCTGCTGGGTATTTGGCTTTTAGGCCAAACTCAGGGTGTTTCAGGGCACAACTGGTTTTATGACTTTTCTGGTTTGGAAAATTTGACTTCTTCTGAAGTCTACACTTTTTAAAATGAACATTGTCAAATTGGAAGTTTCTTGGAAGAAAAATGCAAGAATGATTCAGTCTGTGAAGTTTTCCTTATGCTGAGGGATTGAAGAAAAAGTTAATGGATTTCTATCTTGGTCTCAAAATACTTATGTAAGGAAATTACTTTTTTTCTGGGAATAGATAACAAGTTATAAAACAGCAGAAGGAGATTTCAGCTCTGGAATCCAATCCTAGTGAAGATTATGCTGGGAAAATGGTGCATGTTTTTAATAGCAACATTCATATGCTGAATCCGTATTACTGGTGTCTTAGACATCAAGAATTATTATCTTTTCAATCATTGCACATTAGCAGCCGTGGATGGGGCCAGGTGTAGGAATGACTGGTAGAGACTTTGGCAAGAAAAGCAAACTATTAAGGTATTTGCTGACAGCTTTTGCAGACTAACTTTCCTGCTGCTGCCTTGTCTTGTCCTTCCTCTTACTTCCTTACCACCTATTTTCTCTCCTTCCAGCTCCGGTTACTGCCTCTTGCATTGCTTACTTGGCAACACCATCCTTCACTTCTGTTCTGGCTTTGCCTCCTCATCTCCCATACTCTCAGCATTCCCATGACTGCTTTTGAGTATCCCTACTGGCTTCTATTAGTTTGTGTGCTTCTCTGTAATGCTCCTTGAGCTGCAGTGTGAGGTGTCCCACCAGGCAGGCACATGCATCACTGACAGGAACAGGCAGCTCAGAGTATCTCAAACAAGCTCTTCCCTGTCCATCTGAAGGCAACAGAACAGTCCTCATGGCAGGATTTAAACTACATCATCACTTTCTGTAGCTCTTTTCTACCATCAGTTTCAGACTGCATCTGAACAGTGTGCAGAAAAAAACCAGCAAACCTCTTACTTGGTTCTGAGTTAGATATGAACAGTTTATGGGCATGTGTGGATTTAATGGATAGATAGGAAGAGTATCTGTGGCTGACGATCAGTGGAGGTGGTTTAAGGTTTTGGCTTTATTTTCCAGCTGGCCATGGCCATTTAGAAAATGCCACAAAATTACCTTTCAGAAATCTGTTTGTGGAAAATAGGAGGGGTATCCAGGCACAGAAACATACTGTGTTCTGCTGTATCTAGTGCAAAGTAAGGCTTTCTTCCACTTTTATTTTAAGCAATGAAACACTGAAAACAAATGGATACAGGAGAAGAAATAGTACCCTCTGTGGGATTCCATCTTTGATAAACTACATTACAGAATCCAGGTCTTTCACCATATAGTGAGACCTGATACACCTTCAACATTTTCACTGTTTTTTTAGACAAAAAACAAAAAAAAAAATCAAGAATTAAGGCCTTGACAATACAAATATGTGACTGAAAAATGTTTATTTTTAACATGAGAGTGCTTTTGGCAAGCCTGTTTTTAATATGCCTGCTCCAGTGTTTCACTGGCTCTTTGCTGCTGTAAACAAATTTGAAAGGGGAGGAAGATTTAGAAGCTAGCTAATGAGTATGAATGCTACAGAAAGGGAGTGAAGACAAATGGCTATTGACCCTGCTCTCCCTTATTAGACAGCAATTAATTTTTTAGTTGATAAAACTGCCTCCTTCTATCTGATCCCCGTGGTGGAACTAGGCAGTCAATATTTGGGGGACCATGTTTCCAAATAACACCCACAGGACAAGTGTTTTCCAGCCATCCTTGAGCCTTGTCTGGCTTTCTCCATCTTGGATTCCTCTGCTGTGGTTTTAGGATTAGCCTTCCTCTTAAATTGCTCATCTGGGTGACACTGAAGGATGTTGGCATTTTTGTAGGCTCTGTGCGATTTTGAGATAAATTGGAAGGCTATGTCTTGGAGCCAAAACTGTATGAAGTGGATTTTCACCTCCAGAACAGCACTGCAGCTGATTTCCACGATAAAATGTAGTGCAATCACAACGTTGTGTGTGCTTTGTCTGGAGTTGATTCTCCAGCTGTTGAAACAGTATCTTTTTTCATTAAATTAAACCAAACCATAGCCAGCATCAACATCAAGCTTCAAAAATGTAGTGCTTAAATCTTTTAGGCCAGGTGCTGATCTCTGAAACACTGGTGTGAGTCTAGAGGAATTACAGTTTTATATTAATATATGTGAGATCAACAAGCTTATTTTGGGCCAGTGATCTGCTTTCACAGGTGTGCCTTATTTTAAGATGCCATCAAAGTAAATTCTCCCCCTCATTCCAAAGCTGTTGAAGATTCAAGATAAGCTTTACTGGTAAACAGAGAAACAAAGAAAAAGATGTGGAACAAAGGTTTGCTTTCTGTCTCAGTTAAATGGTAGCTAAGGAAAAAAACATTTCTGGAATGCTTTCTTTTTATCAATCATAGCAAAATCAAAATAAGCTGGCAGAGTACAACTAAAAATGCTGTTTCTTATACAGAAAAACATTCACAGAAGTTTAATGATAAAAAATTAAAGAACTGTGTTATGTTCACTTTTTTCTTTTTTTTTTCCCATCATGTGTAAATCTTCAGATTTTATTAAAGGCAACTGATTTAAGATTTGTTCCATGCACTCCCTGTTAGCTTAGCTTAGCTTTGCTATGAGAAGTCCTTGGGGGAGTTGGTGAGAAACTGTTGTTCTGGTGTTTTGTTTTTACTTTTTTTGTAACAGACACTCAACAACTGAGGTGAGAGAAATGGAATTAAATTGAAAAAGTGTATATGAGCATGGGAGGAATGGAAGGCTGTTTTGCACTGCTATACCTCAAAAATAGCTGAAGGGCATTTTCCAACAATTTCCACATTACTGTGCACAGTTCATCCCCAAACTGGAACCAAATACATAAAGGATCATACCCTAAAGGAGAATTTGGGGGGGTGAGGCATTTAAATAAAAAGGAGAGTGATAATGGAAATCTGCTCATAAACATAACTTTTGCATCCTATGTTGAAGGACATACTGCCTTAAGAAGTACTTTTTCAGTATGCAATAGCATTTAAAGTGAAGTAGCCAGCACTGTGCCTGCCTCATGTCTTCTGTGTTTGCACCAAGCCCAAAGTTCCCACAGGTGTGGGCTTGGCACATTTGGAGCTGCACCAACCCAGCTGTGATTCCCAGGCATGTGCTTTCTGCTGGAAGCATCCTGGGGAGGCATGTCTGAAGCATGATACAGCACCATGAAAAAACGTGTTTTACAGCCTTGGCGTGCATTCACCACTCAAGCTGTAGATTGCTGGCCAAGAGTTTGACTCCCTCCTTGCTCTCCAAGATCATGCTCAGGCTCAACACTGATGCTCCCAGTGATCATCAGCTTTTGCAACAGGCATTTCAAGCTTTATTGCCAGTTTACCAAAGCTTGAAGAAAAGAGCATAAGTCCCATGCAAATTTTCTTAGCTGAGTACTGGGCTAAGGAAAGTATATTCATATGTCCACAGCCTGAAAATAAATTGATCCACTTCAGTTGGAGAGGCTAGGGAAAAAATAAACTACCTTTCTATGTTCCTTGTAGAAAAAAAATCCCCCATTTTCCTACTAGATTTTCATCAGTACAGTGACATAACATGATTATGTATTTATGCATCAGCTTTTCCATTTTCTGTCATTTCAATAAAAAGAAGCTAACAATGGAATCACTGAAGCTGTTAGTATTTGTAATTTAGTAACTCTTCCAGACAAGTTCCAGCATGTTGCAAGACAGCTTCATGTTTTGCCTTGATGATTTCTTTTACTTCTTAAATGGTGTGAATTTTATCTGTTTCATAACATGAGCAAATGAGAAACTCATGCTCTCCTCATTTCTTTCTACCCCAAAATCTTTTCCTACCTTTTAATTTAGCAACATGATATGAAATACATTAGTCTTGAATCCCAAAGCACAGTCTCATTGCTTTTAACATGAATTATGCATTGCAGGTTTATATGTATAAATAGCAATATTAAAACCAAATTGCTTTCTGAGCCAAAACCCTTTAAGCAAGACAATGAATGTGGTGGTCATAAAACAGTCCAGAATAACATGATATTAGAAATTCAAGCTGAAATGCCCTTCCATGTGCATTAAAAAATTTACTAGTTAAAATAAATTACTCCCTATGTCATCTTTATTCTGTTTTATTACCTTTCTAGTAATGCTGTAAATAGATACCTTGGCTAACCTCATTCTTGTTTCATAGAGGTGCACATGCCAAGAAGACCTGGCTGACAGTAAATTCTGCACAGCAACTTACCCTCACTGATGGGAAGAGCTGGCTGGCTAGAGATCTCAATGGTTCATGTGCAAATGTCAATGGCTCTGCCTGGGCCCACTGCTCTGTTTGCAATATTTTTTGTTGCATTTTTTCATCTAGAGTCCCTCTTGCCTGGGCTAAACAAGCACAACAGCACACTCCAGAAGCAACACGAAACCCAGACTTAAGAATGAGACTGCACATAAAACAAACACTAAGGGAAATTAACATGTCAAGGTATCATTTTTAATTCAAATATTTTTATGTATTTGTATTGTAGCATTGTTTAAAGGCCAGGGCTACTTTGTGCTAACCATTATTCAGGCTTTAAAAAGTACCTAAGCTTCAAAGGTGGGCCTGTCTGTATCTACATTTACTGTTTTTATTTTGCTCATTCAACTTCAGAATATCAAAGCTTTAGAGGAAATCTCATCCACCTCCTTTCCTTTCAGACCTGAAATACCAGGAGCTCCAATTCAAATCTTCTCCTGTATATTTATTGCTTACTAAATGAAATACAGGAAAGGATTATAACTCAGGCTGCAAAATTCTGCCTTCAAAAGTGAGGAAGTATCAGATTAAATATGTAACAGCAATTCAATTCTCATAGGTATTATCAACATTATGATATAAGGTGTAATTTTTTCTTTCCCCTGACAACCTTCATTGCCTCATTCACTGCTGGCAAAAGGACCAATAAGCCATGGCTCAATATTGCCTTTGATTAAGGTGGCTGAGTATATGTCATATGTCTCCTTCATTGCACGCTAGTCAATGTACTGGGTGAAAACTGGATGTTTTTCTCAGTTTTCTGAGGTGCTTCTTGAAAATTTCAAGGTTGTTTTTGTTTTATTTTGTTTTCAGAAAATCCCTTTTTACATTACAGGCAATAAATGATATGTGGGCTGGAACACTGCTCTTGCCAGAAATGTAAATAGTGGTTACTTTCATTAGAGAAATACAGATACTGGGGAACTCAGAGGTAGCTTTCCAGGATCTGAAGGCAGGTATGCCCTCAGAGCACATGCTTCTTTCTCTTCCATGAAGCTTCTTCACCAGTCTTCTTGAATTTCAGTTTTAACCCACCTTCCTTTCTTTGTTTCCGCTATCTTCCTTCATCAGACATTTCATGATGGTACAAACATCTTTGATTTTTATGTTTTCTTCTCTGAGCTCACAGTCTAGGTGACAAATCATACTCCTCACCATCCAATCTCTTTCTCTCTCCCATTGTCATGGCTGTAATTGACATTTGCAGGAAAAAAATGTGAGTGGATTTTGGCAGGAAGGCTTCAGTGCCTTGAGGGCTGCTCCCAGCTTTCTGAAGTGCCTTTAAAACCAAGGTATGGGGCTGAAAGAGTGATTTATTGACATCCAATTAACACTCCAGGACAGGAGTGGCCTTCTTGCAGGTATTCTTTCCTCCTTTTAAAACTCCCACCTTTTCTGAGGAATGCTTGAGAACAAACTGTCAAAGAACAAGCTGTCAACACTCTTCAGTGTTGTAAAATAAATATTTCCTTGCCCTAAACCACTTTACAGAATTATATCAGAGCCTAGTTCAAGTTTTGAGAAAAAAAAAGAAGACAGTTTTCTAGATTGCATAAGAGTTAGAGACATCATCTGTGTTTGAGAGTGTTTTAGTTTGTGGTGATCTGCAGGCATTGCTGTAAGATACTTACTTGCCAAAGCCATTTTCACAGTTAGAAACACCAAGGAGGAGGGATATATAATAGAGGAACAGCAGTGGGAAGTCTGCCAGGGAGACTGTCCACGTGGGCATGCTATAGCTCTAGTTGCAGTCCACCACTAACATTTCTTTTTATCTCGAAAAACCTTGACACAATCGTTACAGATTAAAATAATGTTGCATTTAGTGCTGCAATTGCACCAAGATCTTCAGTCTTACCAGTATCTTCTGCAGGATGGGCTGGCTCAACAATGCTTTGTAATCCATATAACAGAGCAGGTATCAAAATGAGCATTTAAAGGAGCACAAATCTTGTTGTGGAGTCACTCAGATCTTCATGCAAGTCCTTGTTAAAGAAGCGTGAAGAACAAGTGGCACCTAAAGCAAACGTGGGGGAATGAACCAACAGCGTGCTGTGGTTGCCCTGAGGTCTCTTCTGCATCTCAGCATCTGCTGGGTGCACCTTGGTGATATGACTATAAGCAACATCATGGGCTGGCCAGAGGAGCAAGAGAGCTCACAGGTATTCAAACAGATTCTCTCTCAGTACATTCACACATTTGGAAAAGTGTTTGAGAAATATCACTGAAGTCTCCACTCTAACTAGAGGTTTGTTACTGCAGAAAGAGTGCATTTTTAGAAAGAGGGGCTGACCTAAGAAACCCAGCACACTGAATTAATGTAATAGTCAGATTGTCTTTGATTACTTTTGCTGAAGATAAAAGCATTGTGAACTGATCTTTTTGGACTCACTTATATGTTACACTAAAAAACATTTGAAACCATTGCAATTGTGAGGTAGGTTTTTGTATGAGTAGTCAGGACCCTACAGGTCCCTTGGCTGCTGTGCATTCTCCCTTTCCAGATCACTGCACAGGACCAGCATCACTCTGTTGTCCCACATTAACAAAGCACGAGTAGATTCCCACACAGGAGAAACTTCAGAGATGCTTCCCAGCGATCCGGATTATAAACTCTGTGGTTGCTTTGCCCTTGCCTGCGTGGCCGCGCTTCAGCTGCGGGGTTTTCCCCCGTGGCAGATTTTGGTGCTCCGCAGTCACCGACCAGCCCTGCTGTGGCTCCGCAGCCCTCTCCGAGCCACCTCGGCGTGTGACAGCAGAGGGCAGCAAGAGGCAGAGAAGCTCGTTTCATAAACTGGGTCAAATTCTTTTCTCTGACCTTTGCTCTTCGAATGCAGCCTGCAAAGGCTGCCAGCGGCTCCTCGGCTGATCCACAGCGGGCTCGGGGCTCGGCTCCGGGGCCGTCCCGGCCGCGCAGGGCGATGTGCTGCTCCACGGGGCCATCGCGAGCAGCGGCGTGCACACCTCACCAAGCGGGTTAGAAAGGGAATCATGCTGGTTTTGGAGACTTTGCCTAGTTACAAGAGCTCCATATGGCGTTTTATCATGCTCGTGTTGAAGAGCTATAAAAATCTGAAAGCAAAGCTATGCTATGCTTAGCTTTCACCACACAACAAAATGTAGCACTTACTTTAACTATGAATAAATAATTTCTTATATAATGGTGAGAGCTGCTGGGCTGCATTCTTTTCCCCCTGTAGTCTGCAAATCTCTAAAGAGAGGTGTATATTTGGAAAATGTTTTATACTGAAGGACAAAGCAAAACGGTTGTTGCTACTATTCGATTTTTAACAAATGCTATTATTTCTACTGCAGGCTTGTAGAAATACACTTTTTTACTTTCTTAGATAAAGTTTAGCTAAAAAAACGCTGCAGTAATGCAACTTTCCCATCATTCTTCTGCAAGTATATACCCAAACTAGGTGTTTTTGGTACAGAGTGGAAACCCAGCTGCAGGTGTCTTCTCAGGTGACAGCAGGAAGAAACGTGGCAGCCAGGATCTATGAGATGAGAGTAGCTGACTGCAAACATAGGAACTGAAACTGCTGCTACAGCTGGTCCTCATGCCTACCTGTAAATCCCCATATTAGTAACATGTAGACATGTTGTATATGACTTTAGGCAGGTACGAATGAGCTCTGTGACCTGCAATGAGCAAGTGCAGCGGGTTGGTTCCTCTGCTTGCTTGCCCCTAGCACAACAGCCAGAATATCCAGCTTCACAGAATCACAGAAAAAGGCAGAGCTGGAAGGGACCCTCAAAGACCACCGAGCCCAACTCCTGGCCTATCTCAGTTTGAAAGACAAGTGTCTGCCAAGAAAGGCAGGAGCCTCTTTTTAAAGTGGAGAATGTAAACCTCCTCCCTCCAAATTATTATACTTTTGAAATTAAGGGGCTCTCAGGCAAAGATATGGGAATAGGAATAACAGTTCTTTACTAGGAAAATTAAAATAGAAAAATAGTGTTACAGAGAAACAAACCCAGAAACACTGACAGATTCAGAATACAACCTGACACCCCAACAGTCAGGGTGTCAGTAGCAGTCCAATTAAATGATGGCTGCAGTCCTCCTGGATGACAGATATGGCTCAGTTGAAGCAGTGGTCCTGTAGAACAGTGCAGTTTTCCTCCAAAGATCCAGCAATGATGTAAAAAGCTCCAGTTTTTCCTCTGGAATCCAGTGGAAAAGGGCTGCCTTGGTGTTCCATATCTCAGTTTTTATCTAGATAGGAAAGGCTTGGCTCCTCCCCCGGGCTGGAGCATCTCCCAATGGGATGATGTAATTTTCAGTCATTCAGTGGGACCCAGTGGGATGATGTAATTTTGTCAGTCATTCAGTGAGACTCAATGGCCCATTAACAGACAATATCTCCCACAGAGATAAGGATCACTGGCCCAGCTGATTTCAACAGATGGTGATAGAATACACACTTTTGGTCACATCCTGTATTGCAGCCTAAGACATGGCCCTACACAGCACCATTGCCAGCTTATATGTTGTCTTCAGTAATAGTCTCATTAACTGAGAAGTGGGTGGCCTTAGCTCTTCACACCATTAAGCTTCTCTGAGCAGATGATTTATTTCCATGATGAACAAACATTTGCAAAATTCAGCCCAATCTGCATGTTAGATAAACTTCTTACTTACTCTTCTTACTTCTTATTCAACAGACTAATGGTGGACATTTCCTCCTACACAGTGCAAAGAGAGTTGAGCTCACAACCTTCAAAAAACTTTGTTTCTCCAATGTAGGGACAGAGATGTTAAAAAAAACGTGGCAAGTGGTTTGGATGGATTTGAGAACTGTGCATGTAGGGTAATAGGAGACAGAATATAAAGAACAATCTGAAAGCACCTTCTCTTTTAATGAAAGTATGTTTCAGAATAGGATAGCATTTAGATGTGGTTGCGGTTTTAACTTCTTTTCAATATTGCAAACTGAGACAGAGCACTGTCATGTAAGCATGTGTCAGAATGAAGCTGTCTCATTTAGTTTCACTGAAAATTCAAGAAGTTCATCCTAGTTCAGATTCTCCTTAATTTACTTAACATTGTTTCCACTGAGTAATCATAAACGTGCTGTAGTACCTGTTTTACTTTTTACATCTGCTGTCAAGAAATGTGCACCTCTGCCAAGCACAGGGCCAGACCCTGGCATTTCTTCCTTGCTGTCACTGGCTGGCAAAGTGATGAGAGTACTCAGCATGGCAGACCACGCTTTAATGTTATACAGCAAATGAGACAGACCTCCAGATTCATGCAGTTAAACTTATGTTCTTATGCAATGCACTCCTAACACTTTTTTTTTTTTGCTTTGTTTAAACATCTTCCATTTGGACCATTTTTCACATTAATTCCATATTCCAATTTTAAATTGTCTGATAAAATGATTTGTATTCAGTGCTGCTATAATCTAAGAACAATATAAAAGAAGGTTGACTTCTGCCTAAATGAATTCTATTTTTTTTTTCTTTTTTCAATTCAAAAGGAGCAAAATTTGAGCCTAAAATTCAGGGCAGTCTCCATGTTGAAGTCAAACCAATGGCAATCTTTTCATAAACAGGCTGTGGTTGCTTATATTACATGGTAATGGAAACCATACAAAACTCACAGATGGATACAACTTTGGGAGGCAAAAATAATGAAATTCTGTGTGACAAACACTGCTCCGCTCTGCAGAGCAGCCTAATATTCCTCTCCAGGGGCTCTTCTTCACAAATTTTTACATAATAGCCTAAGAAATGCCCTATATGCTGATTTTTTTCAGTTCAATGATGCTGTCAACTGAGAACTTCTTAAGTAGATTTTAGAAGAACTCCATCATCTAAGAAAAAAACCCAGTGTAGTGTTTGCTGAACAAAACCCCACATTATGGAAGCGCATTCCACTTTACATTATTCAATTTGGTTGTGATTTTCCAAAGACTTTTAGGATCTAAAATATACAGTTGAAATTAAATGTAGTTTTAAATGGGAAGGGCTCTAACATTTAAAGGTTCTAACATAAAACAGGTAGTACTTAAATTTTTATTTCTTTATTTTTGACAGTGGAAAGTAATTGCTCCTCAGAAACTTGGAAATAAAGTTTGTGGGTTAGATTATATACCTGGTGAAAAAAACACATGTATAGACCCTAAAGATGAAAATTTCATTCTTGTCCTGCTAGAGGTTAGAAATCTGGCCTTAAATGAATTTTCATGGAATTTAACCTACTCTTAATATTTTGTAGAAATGCATGAAAAATATTGCAGAATGTGTTTTGCCAAAGTGACATATTTCTCTGTTGATATTTTCCTTGATTGTTTTCATCCCTTTTTCCTCCCTGGAGTACTACTGCATAGTGAAAGCTCCTACATTCAGCTTGTTAGTGAGCTGGAAGCAGCGCTGTGTACCCTTGCCTTTAGGCATAACACTGTAACATCATCCCATACAATTAACTGCTTACAAAATGTTTCTATCTCTCACTGTTCGCAGTACATATTATGGATCACCTGCTGAAATTTGTCTTCTCACCTAGGGCAGGAATCTGCTTCATGGCAAATTTCCAGAACACATCACCCAGGCATCCAGATAGACCTACATTCCTTAGCGTGAAAAATCCTTCTCCCCACCTGGAATTTCACAGTGATTGATTTCCTGCAAAGTGCCTCACTCCAAAGTGAATTCAGGATTGCACTCACATCCTTCCTGCTTCAGGAACCAGGAGCATTTCAATAGCCAAATTCTTGTGCTCAGCTAAGTTTCTCCCAGAAGACTCAGGCTGAGTCCACTGGACATGATGGCATTGGGGAGGTGTGGCCAAACTTTATTTCCAAGTTTCTGAGTTCTAGTTTCGATCCTTTGCTCACTCACACACTGTGTGAGCTTGACCAGATAATTTGGGGCAACATTTTTAAACTTTCATTCATTCTGACATTTCCCACAACTGACATTTGCTTTGTAAGCCTTTTCTTCTTTGCTCCTGCTGCTCTGTGCAGGGCTGTTTTCAGAAGTGCTCAGTGAATCCTGTAGGTATCAACAAACAACTCCATAAATCAGTTCATAATTCACTGCTAATCCCCCATTCTGAGCAAGGCTGAAAGTATTTTCCAATTTTCTAGCCTCACCAGCCCAATCAGTGGAGTTTTTTTCCAAAGCAATAATCTGTCTCCTAGCAAGTTAAGTTGATTTCTATAATAAAACTGCCCAAGTACTGTGTTTTTCTGCAATGTTACCACCATGAGAAGAGACATTTCCAAATATTTGTTAGAGATATACATTCTTCGTGTAACAATTTAGCTAAGAAAAATGAATTGCCTCTCCTAGATTTATTTTGTTAATGATGCCTACTTACAGTGCTGTTGGGTCCATTGGAAATTGGCCTGGAGAATTCATTTGGAAAAACCCAAAACCTACTAAATGTTTTAGAGATGCAGGTGTCATCACAAACTCTTCTTATTTCATGTACAATGCATTTTGCATCTGGTTTAATACCTTTGTGCTACATTTCAGCCTGATTTTGTTAAAAAGCAAAGAGAAAATACTTGAAAAGAAACTTTACAGAGGAGATTATTTAATGCATTTATTTATTTTAGCAGGTAAGGGGGATTTGAAGCCTAAGAACACACATGTACATGGCATAGGAGGGGTAATTATTATGACAGTCTGGCACATGGGATAGGCATACAGTGTTTGAAAAGCATTCCCAGAACCTCAGTATTATAAAATTCTTTTTTGACCCAAGTGCCTAACCAATAATACAAGTCCCATAAGATGTTCCTCTTGTCAGGGAGAAGACAATGTGGGATCTAGACACTTCCTGTGATGCAGAATTTATGAACTGAGCATGGGACAGATCAAACAGGGAAGTATTTCTTTATGGAGAAAAGTTCCTGGTCAAAGAGTTCAAAGAGTGATAGAAACTCATCTGGTCAGCTGTGTCTGGGGGCTGAACTGCAGACCTATCCTTTGTCATGCTACCTTTCTTTGTCCCAGCAGACACCAACATGGGCCTCTTGTACCTTTCCAGCCTTCTCCCTGGTCATTCCTGTGTGCCCACTTTTGTCTACACACTTGTTTATGATTTACTGCTCTTGTGACACAAATGTTTCTAAATCAAGTTTTTATTTTAACAGCCTGAGGACAGTAAGGATCTGACAAAATGTTTACCTGCAGGTCCAGCCCCATTTTTCTCAAAACATGACATTAAAGCTGTCCCACTTAGCTGTGGAAATCAGCTTCAGTAAAGGCCTTGTCTGGGTGATCTGGCAGCCATCTTACCAGGTAAAATTTTTTCTTTCTGTCCTCCCTCTTTATTTCTTCTATGGGAACAGGAAATTGTCAGAGTTTCTGTGTGTCTACAGTACTGATTCAGAACTGGGTTATGTAATTTTTCTTCACATTTCTTTGGTGCTACAGAACAGCCCGAAGATATTTCACAATCAGCATCATCTAAAAATCATGACTGTAGAAATGCATTGACATTCACAAATCAATCACAGCTAGCTCTTAATCCTGAAAACTTCAGTCAGCATTTATACCAGATAACACACTGCATCTGTTTGTATCTGATGTGTCTTTCCTGCCTTCCTTCTCTGGTGTTTCTGACTCTTATCATGCACACCTGAAACTGTTTAGAAGTAGAGCCATGAGTTTTCCTTGGGAGACCCAAGCCTGCCCTGTGCTTTTTGGAAAACGCTGATACATGCCTCGTTTTGGCAATCTCCTATTGTTTCAGCTGCCTGGTTTTGAAATGGAGTTTTATGATGCTTAGAAATTCTTGTATTTATTATTGTTATTATAGCACTAGTGCCTCCTATAATGAGATCTCTTTCCCTCTTTTCATATCCCATCTCCTCTTACATGAGCAGATTTGAATCAAGGGGCCCAGTGCTCAGGGTTACAAGCATTGCTTTGTTTGTTTTACAGTCAACAGTGCACAGTTCAGAGTTGAGACAGTCTTTTTTGGATATCCCTTCAACTGGATTGTTTAATCACTGCAGTGTGCCCTAAATTCCACTGATGCAAAATGTGGCTGCAAGGTTTGCCATCTGTTGTTCCGTTTGCATCTCAAAGAAACCAGAAACTAGAAAGAGAAAGGTGCTAGGACAACATAATTTTCATGCATTAAAACATAGGCAATTCCTATCGCATATCGCATTGAAGAGAATTTTTTGATAAATGTTTTGAAAAATCTAAAGATTAAGTATTAAATATTGAATGTTCTCTTTCTTCCCTACCTCTGGGAATACGTATTGCATTCTACTTCATTCTACCAAAAAGTCCACAGAGCTGAGGATCAGTGTGCTCTTTGGGATGCAAGACTGTGCTTTAGGGAAAACACTGGGGCAATTCACAAAGCATTTAAACAAAGCTCTTTGGCTCCTACATGGCCTTCCAGTGCAGCAGTGAGCTGTGGCAAACATACCAGGTAATTCATACCCAAAAGAATTCAAAAGGGAGGCATAAAAATCTATTTTTTCAGAGAGCAGAAGTTCTAATCCTAAAATAAAAGAAGGAAATTATGCAAACAGGATTTGCCCATAAGAAAATCACATGCCTTGGGTGTGCTGGGGGATTTGTCCCACGACCCATATGCATTACAAGGCTGTGTAATGCCCAGATTGTGGCATGCATTCACAGGCCTTTTCAAATCAAATGTGCTTGATGCTGTAACAATGAGACAATTGCACAGATATACCTCTCACTATTCCATGCCATTTAGGTGAAGCTAATCCTTTTACAGTCAAGATTGTAAATAGCTTCCAACCAAAAGCCTAATTTAGGTATCAACATTTCATTCTGTGTTTATATAGAGCCTGTTGCAATGAGAGGCTAATATATGACTGGGCTTCTTTAGCAATACTGCTGCAAGGTTAATAGATCTTTCCTTTTGTGCCAAGAATGGTATGGAGCTGAAGGAAAATGTCAGAACACAAGAAACAAAACGCCTACAAGGAAAAGGGAGGAATCCAGAGTATGCCTGCTCTTTGTGGTCTAGTGATTAGATTTTTACTGATACCAGTGGTATTGAATTAAGCAGCTGGTGGTTGGTGGTCGACATAAAAAAACACAGAGATGGAAATAATTATTTTAAAATCCCAGATGGTCATGCTACAAGATGTTTTCTCCATGTTTATGCATTTCTGAATGCATGAAGGAAAGTTCTCCTTTCAGATATGAACTTCAAACCTTGGCACTTGGGCTGATGAAGCCTTGACTTCCCATCTGCAGGTAGTCCTACTGCACTGAGTGGATTCCCTTCTGAGCGTAGAGATAAATTTCACCGGACAGTGTGAAAATATCTATACTTAGTAAGTAGTGCTCCAGATTAACAATTGTTAATCTGTCCTTTCCACATGCAGTGTCCTCTCTGCTGAAAATTCAGAAGTATTTATTCATTTGCTTTGAATCCTGGGCACACAGGTGGCTGACATTTGTAGTTTTAGACTTTTAATTGCATTTTGCCTCTCCTGCCTTTCTTCAATCTCAATTCTCTTATGCTCCATGAATTTACTGATTCCATAGAGATTAAAGCGAAGAAGAAAGAGTAGTTTAACCACTTATTTATACTCCCTTTATATAAGGAACTTCAAAAATTCCACCTGTTTTTATTTTAGTCCAAAGACTTTAGACTGAAGACTTCAGACTTGAGCCTTTAAGACATTATAGATGAAATCTTATGCCCCAAGGTGAAAGCAGATGAGATCTCTGATCCTTGTTAGTATAAACTGAAGAAAATTCATTTTTGATCCCAAATCTAACATGACTGCACTCTGAGCAGATAACTAAGACATACAGCAGGACTTATCAGACAGTGGTGCTTTATCACAGCCCTTTTTAGGAGTGATGGGAGAAAGTCTAACACACTGTTCATGGCATTTTCAGTCCATGCTGTACCAAGTCTATTGTGGTGGGATCCTGGTCCACATCTGGGTCTTTTTATCAAGTGGCTCTCTCATTGTGCACCACAAAATCACCTTCCTGAGCCCCCCAGGAAGTGAGCGAGGCCCTGAACTTTGAGGTCTGATTGTGACCACTGTTGGAGTGTAGCACTGGGTATGACAGGAATATGTGGGTATGTTCAGGCTGGGTACAGGGAGCAGATCTGTAACAGAGGGAGTCCTAGCCACATAGAAGAGAGGCTGGGTGAGTGCACTGACCATTCAGCATTCACCTCTGCCCACTGGGGTTTTCTCCTCAGAGCAGATTATCCTGCTCCTCCAGAGCAGAGTCTGATCTCACATGGAACCCTGTTAAGGTGAGGTCCCATAGGAAGTATCCTTGGGAATCCGGGACAGATAGAGTGCTGGCTGATCTTTGATCGCTGAGGCTGCAGGACATCAGAGTCCTCCATGCCATCTGGCATCTTGGCTGAATGCCCTGGGGCATCTCAAGATACTACCTATGATTGGGAATCTGATTTGTGCATTTGGTAATGCAGAAATCAGTTCCTTCTTCCCTTTATAGGCTGTTTCCAAGTATAAATAGTCATATATATCTAACCTTAACTCTCAAACCTTGTCTTTTCCAGCATGAATAAACCTTTACTCTGTTTCTCCCCAGATGACCATAAATCTTTTTTATGGTGTGTCATGTCTCTTTGAGAAGCTGGATAAGTTAAAAACATTTTCTGTGCTCCCTCTTGCATTCCCACATCCTCCTCAATGTATAAGCTCAGGAAAAGAATGAATTTAAGCAATTCATTCAATTTTAGGCTGTGCACAAGGCCAGGTTCCCTTTGCTACCTCTCTTCATTATTTCTCTTCGTATTTATTGAAGGCTTATGGCAGTCTTTAATGGTAGTATTTACAGTTACTTTCAACAATGTGTGAGTTGTGGCTGTTATCACAAGTCTGTGACCTGACTCCCAGGTTCAGGTTGGATGATGACTGACTTACCTTTCAATTCAGATAATAGCCTCTGCAGTCTGCTATTCAATTATTTTTTATTTTGATCTACAGTGAATGCTGCCATCAAATACTTCATGCTCCTAAATGATTGATAAAAACTCAGTGTTGGCTCAGGGACTGGTCTCTATAAACAGGGCTGGAATGACCTCGGTAACAGATACATCTCCATTAAGACATTATGAAATTCACCAATGAGGCAGCTTTTAGTTATTTTAATATGTACTTTGTTATTCTCCTTACAATATTTTAAAACAAAGTATCACCTGCTCCTCAATCAAATGCCCTGCAGAAATCAATATAGACCATACCAATACACATGACCTTGTCAACTATGCCTAAAATTCCCTTGAAAAAAGGTATATTTAATGCCTTGCTTTTCTGTTACATGGGACAGCGTGAGTGCTATTTCATTGAGCATATGAAGTACAGCCTGAGGCACTCAGTTAACCTTGTGTGAAGATAATGCACTGCTCTTAAAACTTTTCTCTAACCCTGACTAAAGAGTAATATTAGTGCTTTGATGAATGACTAGAAGTAACTGAGTTTCTGAAATATTTTTGCATGCCATGATTTGCATTTTGGAAGCTGATATATGAAAAGAGGCCATTCATTTACAAATAATTTGGATTTTAAGTCAAAAAAGGCTAAGCTTGTCACAAGACTGACGTGCTTGTTCTGGCCAACTTTGCTCAGACACTGTCAATCATTTTGTGTTAGGACTGGTTGGCATTTTTTTCCATTTTAAGTGATGGTGATCCCACAGTCAGAGAACACAGAATTATTCTTCATTATAATTTGTTTCTTCTACCTGATTTCTACTTCCATTGCTGCTACCAAAGAAAGTATCAGCTTAGAGACAACTGGGCTAATGCTGAAATTCTTTGGGTATAAATGCCCATATACTTCAAATAAGTATACAAAAGGTTTCATTATAGATCAGTGAGCCAAATTCCATTTATACAACATTGTCTCCTGGAGACTTGCAGTCTGGACCATTACTCAACTGACAATTAAAATTCCAGTGAGGCAGTGGACACCTATTCTTAGGACTTTGCCTGTAATATATTATTGTGTGTCTTTTTGAAGATGACCTTTGAAATTAGAAGAAGCTTTATCCTAAGTAGATCTGAAATTTTTAGCCCAGAATATATAAAACAGATGATGATATGTCTTGGTTTTTCTAATTCAATTACCATCTATTTTTACCTCAGAGAGAATTTGCATAGAAACAATATAAGTGAAGGAAAATGGTATTGAAGAATCAAATGGAAGGTAATTTGATTGGTGAGACCTCAAACCTATTTATCAACAGTTTGTACATTAAACAATTCTCTAGAATGCTTTTTGTTTCTTTCTTATACCTATTTCTGTAGGGTGGCATTTAATCAAACGCAGCAAAACATTGTGGTAGGCTTGATCCCGTTTCTGTTCATCTCAGAGCTGGAGAAGCCCAGCCAAAAGAGCTATCGCTAAAATTTGCTACATCTCTCTCTTTTCACTCTTCAAGGTTTGTAACTCACGGAGAATCCTCCTTTCTGCTCGTATCTCCGGGTGTTAAGACATGGGTGCGCTGTAGGGGATGCTGCAGGAGTGAGCCCTGCGGCTCCCTCGCAGACAGGCTCCGTCCGTGGGGCACGGGGAGCGGCTGCCCGGGCGGGGAGCGCGGGGCCAGGGATGCTGCTGGGGACACCATGGGCACAGCTGCCTCCTGCAGCCTCCCGGGGACAGGGAGAGGTCGGTCCGAGCCCCCTGCAGCACCATCCCGGTTCTTGCTGTGGAGTAAGAAGGAAGGGCTCTGCTGTCCAAGTGGAGCTTCACTGGTCAGTGAGACCCCGGTTCACAGCTGGCAGAGGAACTGTGTCACCTGGCAGAAAAATAGCCTGGCCACCCCATGTGCAGGGATAAACCATTCCAACCATCGAGACAGTGAGGAACTACTCTAAAGTTACAGAAGACTGTGATAGGGAAAAGAGAGTCAGTGGAAGTTAGAAACTGAAATATAAGACTGAGAGGGATTTTTTGCCTTTGTTTACACAATGCTATTAAAATAAATTGGCAGGTTAAGTCATTCTTGCAAAGAATAGTTAACAAAGATTTCAGACTCTGCAGAAAGCATTTATCAACACCTTTACTAAGTGGTTGTTTGCCCAATTTTTTGCTACATTTTGTTGCTGCATTCCTTGCAGTCACTCAGTGGTTTCACAGGAATAAGCCACTGAATTGCTGCCTGTGAAGGCTAAGGCAGCACAAGGAATTTAGTGATAACTCTGTGCCTATAGACTGCACAGGGAATTTGGTTTCCTAAAGCTCCTATGAAGTCTGTGGAAAATCCCATGTTTGGTATGCCAGCTTTGAAGTTTTGTGCCCTGATACTCTAAAGAAATTCCAGTGCTTCCTCACCCATGGGGCTTTTCATAAGTCCCGGAGACATTTACTTGCCTAACTGTAGTGGAATCATATGGGACATAGAAACCAGAACAACTATGCTGCTTCCCAAGCTGGAACAAAAAGGATTAATCAGAGAAATGCAGCAGGCAGCATGTTTAGCAGTGTGAGCAAATGCAAAGAGCTCCCCTTGGCATTCTGGCATGACCAGCTCCAGTCTTGGCAGGCGGAAACAGTGTGTCAGATGACAAATGTGGCAAAACATAGCGGTTTGCTCTGGGCTGTGTGTTTCCTGGATGAGATTACATGTCTGTGGGAAGCAGGTTCCTTCAGCCTTCCTGGGCAATTATGGGAGAATTCGGGATGTTGAATGTTATTTATACAATGAGGTTGCTTCAAATATTGTCCCAAATGGCTTATAGCTAAATATCATTACAGTTTGATTAGAGCTCTGTCTTTAATATCGATTAGCTAGTGAAAAAGGAGCTTGTAGTTTTACCTTGATTCTTAGTTGGCAGATACCCATATCATATCAAGTGAACACGTGCAGTTCACCTGGAGTAGACAAGGGAGGCATTTCGGAAAGCAGCTGACCATAATCCTGGGGAAAGCCTTAAATGATTATGGAGTGTTGCTGTACCCTTTGTGGCAGAGTATTTTACTTTCCAGTTCTTTTTGCTTTCACTTCTCCTATCAAGTGATTAGGATCACTTCTCTTTAATTACTTGCTTCTTATTAAGATTGGAAAGAGAACAC
This sequence comes from Rhabdornis inornatus, assembly GCA_013397075.1. Lineage (NCBI taxonomy): Eukaryota > Metazoa > Chordata > Aves > Passeriformes > Rhabdornithidae > Rhabdornis > Rhabdornis inornatus. Next base: position 204,421 of record VWZS01003876.1, read on the forward strand.
AGTTGTAGAAAGAGACTCATCCATCATACATTTAAGGACAAATCCTTCTCCAGGATAAATTGACATTGCTCAAATGACTTAAGGGGAGCTTCAGTCAACTGAAAGTCTTCCCCATTAATTTAGACAAATTAAGCCCATAGGCTTGTTGTCCTCAATAAAGATTAGCATGCAAAAAATACTGGCATTGGCCTCTTGGCAATGATGTTTGATTTAATTATTTGAAGACAAAGTTCAGGGAATGGAGGTCAGTCATAAATGAGAACAAGTGCAAATTCGGTTCTCTGAGTATTTTTTTACAACTGTACCACAGCCTCCTGATGAGAAAAAAATATCATATCTTAACTTGGGCAATGAGATAATAATGTGAAGAACGATTCCTGAGAAGACTTTATCTTCTTTGCCTTGCCCCATGTAATCCTCAGCTGCTTTGCAGGAATGCTGTGATTAGAGATGTACTGCCTTGAACCAAATGCTATATAAATTGAGTTTAAAAGGAATACAAAGAAAGGTGGAAGCCTTCCCCTGTGATGTTAATCCATCATTTTTGCTTGTAAGTGGAGGGTGTTTCCTACCCTCACCTTGGGTAAGACAGCACCTCCAAGATGCTGAGTTGAAACGCTGAACACTCTCCTGAGCTGCGAACATCAAAGAACACGGAGGAAGTTTTGGAGTATTTACTCATATGTTTCAGATTGATGATGTAGACTAGAAGCTGACAGGAGGAAAAAAACCCACAGAACCCAAACCACTTAGTAGGTGGTTGCAGCAAAACCCACCAGGGTTTATTTTTATCCAGTCTCAAACTTCTTCAGTCAGAGTCCCTAAAGTCACTTTATATGCTGGAGAGAAATATGAGTGTACAAACATGGGAAGAAATTGTTGCAGTGTGTTGTTTTAAGTTTATTGTTATCCCGTTTTTCCCCAGTTATTATAATGGTTTCTTCCCGTGTTCCACCCCCACAAATGGTCTGCTCCAGGTCGCCCTTTCCCGCCCCTGCCCCATCACTCCGCCCCAAACCACTCCCCAGCCATTGTCAATCCTCCCTGTCCCCTCCCATATCCCTAGAATCTTCTATGTCATTTATCCCTCCCTCGTTGTATGATTTGTTACGATGTTGTATATCCCGCCTATGTTATCCCCTGTTGGTTGTTCGAGTTTTTGTCCCTGCCTTGCGTTCCTCCCCCAGAGTACCCCGATTGGATGTTGAATTGTTCCCTCCCCTTGGACCTCCCCTGTATTTAAGTTGATGTAAAGCTGTAGTTTTTTGCGTTTGGTGATTCCTTCTCTTTGCGTCTTGTGGTTCGTCTCGTTTGTTCCTAGTTTCCCCTCTCCCCCTTCCCGGTCCAATAAAGCCTCTTTATCTCTCCGGGACGCGTGATTTGCTCTAGGGGCTTGGTGCCCTAGCCGGATTCCCGGTTCCCAGCCATCCAGGAAACAGCCCACTCCTGGTGCGAAGCTTTGCCCTCGTGGGCTAGCTGGGCAGGCCGGAGTGGTCTGAGAGAGGGCGAGCCACGTCAAGAAATCTTTCTCTTCATAAGCAGAAAAATATGGCCTTTCATAAATGTTGGCTTTTCTTTAGTAGTCTGTAATATTTTAGTGTTGATAACAAAAATAACTGAAATCCAGTACAAAGAGTAAGTGGGTGGTCTGAAAATAAAAGAACAGCTATATGGATTGACCTACTTTTTTGTGGAGTCTGTGACAGAGTGAAACTTTGTGAGACATTTTAACTACATGACAGTTTGACTTTTTTACCTGATTATTCATTACGAGATAGTAATAATGGTTGCAATGTCTGTGAAAGCTTCGCTGCCTAGAAAGCTCGAAGACGGTTAAACTCAATTTTCCAGTGTTTATAAGACATCAAATGTATTTATGGAACTGGGCCAATTATAATGCTGGAAAAGAGTATAGGAGATTTTTGAAGACATGCTGAAGATTTTGCAGATAGAGGAAAGTCTTACTATGGATTTCCATTTTGCATATTTAGTAGTTGATGAAAACTCACAAGACCTACAACTGTACTAATAGAAAAAGTGAAGTGTGAATCAAATAAGATACAAGTTAAAATTAATTGCTTTGAGGTGCTGACCTTGGTTAACAAAACCGAAGAAAGAAGGAAGGGGAAAATAGCTTATCTGTGACTAGGTAATTCCAAGGGATTCGTCTTGCTAGAGGTGATAATGCTGCTGGGAAAATGACACTGGAGAGTTTCACAGGACTACCTGAAGGGACTTGAGCAGCTTCTGAATCTCAGACTTCCCCCACTGGTTCTGAGGGATGCTGTTTGTTAAAGAAAAAAGCAGCGCTTCTTTGTTTTTTCTTTTTTTTAGCGCATGGAAATGCTCTGGGAAGTGTGGTGTATTCATAAGAGGAAAAGAAAGGTAACTCTTGCCCAACATAGGAATATTTCAATAAAAAGGTTGCATAATCTATGTATTCTTTCTTACAGCTCATTGAGGAACTGCCTGAACTTTTGGCTGCTGAACTTTATAGTGTAGGGAGTGGGAAGTAATAAAAAATAGTGGTATGCAGCTACTGCCTGTCCTATTAAAAAATCCACGTGCCAAAACACTCTCTGGTAAACAAAACGGTTGTTTGATGAATGAAAGACTGTTCAACAAAATGCTTGGTATATAATTCAATGAAAGGTGTAAAAAATCCCACATCCTTTCCCTCTTCATTATTTATGCCCACTCTTAAGTGTTATTCAAATATGATAAAGAAATTTGTTGAGTGATTGGTTTAGTGATGACATTTCTTTGTTGGAGCTGGATCCATAAAGATAAACTCAATTAAGCATTAGTCAGTATGCTGACGTTAATGAGCAGGGATGATCTGTATATGAACAAACTCATGGACACCTGGCTTATTAGTCACATGAGCCAAATTCACACAGAATCAGTCTGTATTTTGTAAGGAACCTTCAATCAGATGATTGAAGGTTGATCTACTGTGTATTATGGACATAGACTGAGCCACACTAAATCTGAAGACTCCTGAGAAGAATATTTTACTGTTTGAACACAGGGCTTCATGTAAAAATCATACTTGGCCATGACACCTCGGTTACAGCTGGGACCAAAATCTTAATCTATCAGACTTCCCCAGAGGTGAAGAGGAAATTAAAATCCAGCTCTGCTTGTAAAGGTCAGGTTCGTTGACAAAAATAAACACCAAGTATAACTTTTAAATGACAGCAGATCATGAAATCGCTGTGCAAACAAACCAGCACATCTAGTGTTTAAAAGCTGCCATTTATTGACAGGTGTTGAAGATTGTTGCAAAGCCAGGGTTATACCTGCAGGGGAGCACCTTACAACCCCATTAATCACCTTCCCCCTATATTCAGATGCCAAACAACTAAACACATTTTACAGACACATGTATGGCTGGAGATTACTCCATCTCTGATGGTTTGGTTTTTTCTCTGTCCCAGCTCTTGCTCAACAACTCACATTTCTATACATTTGCAAAGCAGTGATCAGAACATTCCCAGTGGTATAGCTGCTTTTGATAAAATCTCCCATGACAAGAAAACGTGTGCATGGAGGCATGAGAAGCAGCACCTTTTTGCAAGTGGATGAGGAGGGATGATTGACCTGGTAAGTGAGGAATGGTGGCAAGTCCCCTCAAAACCTGTGGGCACTGTATGTCTCCAGGGCAGCTTTTGTTGGCAGAGTGAGATACAACCTTGCCACTGCCTCTTGCAACTCAGTCATCAGGGCTGGTGCACTGAATATCCTTTGCACCACTCTCATATTTTGCAAAAATTAACCAAGTTTTTGATATTTACTGTGATTTAACACTGCCATTCAGTGAGAAGAAGGGACTCATCTATTCAACCCAAGATCTTCAGGTCAGGAAGAAAATGTGGGGATTCTCCCAGAGCCCTTAATATTGTCCATGGTATAATAAAAAACTCCAGTAGAACCATAGGCATCAAAATTTAGTGCTCATTTCCACTTAATTTTATAAGGACACTGGGAACTGAGTTAGCTGGACAAAAATATAGACCTTGGAAAAAAGCAGGATGGCTACATAAATCCCCAGCATTTCAGTAATAAAATGAAGTTAGAGTGTTAGGCAGATGCCATCAGCTGCCTTTTACGGAAGCTTAACAAACCAAACAGGTTTTTTTAACTCCTTTATGTTTTATTTGAATGCTGAGTAAACATCTGAGCTCTGCAATGCACGTAAGTTGTGTGAAAGATTAATGTGCAAGAAGTAAGCCACTTTTACATACATCTGGAAATAATTACTGCACACTTTACAGCGGGTATAAATATTGTCATAATTCCAGCCAGGAAGGGACAGGAAGCATGGGAGTTCATTAGATTCTCCCCTTTAGAGAGACAGGTTCAAAACTTGTTTTCTAGTAGGTTTGTTATTCTTGCTTATTTACCACGTGCTTCAGTAGTCTTGTAACCATGGGACCTGAGAGCACCTTATTCTGTTATTTTGGGAGATACATCCCACTTCCTTTCTTGCAGTTTTCCTGCTCATTCTTGCAGCCTTCCATCCATCACATCAGTGTGCTGGCACCCTGCAGTCTGCAAGGGCAGAGTGCGCAGACTGACTGACTGGCTGCCCTCAGCTCAAAGCCACTGCAGGAGGCTTCTCTTAGAAATGGGGCAGTGTTCAGTGGCTGAAACAGTGACCTGAGTGCTGTAATTCAGACTTTCTGAGCAAAGCCTGCATCCACTGCCCTGCTGCCATGTGGCCCAGAGAAGCTGGTGGAGCAATAGTGGGAGGGTGGTGGCCCAGCTGGGGAAGTGCCATGAGGGCTGACACTGACCTCAATGTCTGCATGACAGCGCCCAGAGAAGAGATTTGCACAAGATCTGGGTTATCATAGAATCATACAATGGTTGGATTGGAAGGGACCTTGGAGATCACCTAGTTCCAACCTCCCTGCCACAGGCAGGGACACCTTTCACTAGACCTGATTGCTCAAAGCGCCTTGAATATTTCCAGGGATGGGGCATCCACAGCTTCTCTGTGCAATCTGTCCCAGTGCCTCACCACCCTACAATAAAGATGTTCTTCCTAATCTTATCTTAGCCTACTCTTTTATCATGCAAAGAGCAGGGGTAGAAAGAATGGCTGCATTTTGAACAAGAGAGATTGACCACTCAATGGTATGCTCTTTTGCATCCCACTAGTGATGAAGTAAGTGGACATGGGAACATCTGTAACATTTCCAATATTTTAGGACAGCTGACAGCAGATTTCAAAAATTGGTAAGAAAAGCACTATTGACATAGACAGAGCAGCATATCTTTGTTACCCAGTCATCCTATTCTGAGCACACCCTTATGCACAAACAGTGCTGTAAATGAACACTTTGTAGTGATTATGTACTGGGTGACTTAGAACAAGTTGGTTCAAAGGATGTGTTCTGTATTTAAGCTGCACTTGACATGACAAATCTTCCTCCTGTTTTCAAATGCAACACCAGCAAGGGCATGCTTTGGCCTCATTTATTTCCCTCAAGAAGCAAAAGCAAAATGTGGAAATTTCTTGATCCTGCTGCAATCCATCAAAAACAACAATTATGCCCATAGTCTTTCAGGAGGAGACATGAATGTTTTCCCCTTGAGGCATCTAAAATATTGGATCAAATTTCAAATGAGAAGGATGCTATCTCATGGAATAAAATAAAACACCAGGAAAGACACATGAAGGGGTTAATTGGCAGGGTCAGAAGTAAAATGAGAGGCAGTATATTGATTTCATGACAACAAAATCATGGGTTTCACAGCAAGGATTTATTGCTCTGCACTTCACAGTCTCGGACAATAAAGGCTTGGCTTTAATCTCAGTTACAAAATTAAGATATTAATTCATAGTTTCCCTTCCCTCTCCCCCAGAGTTGTTTATTTTAGCCTGGATTTTGATTTATCCTGTAACAAAAATGGAATCTGGCATCAAAATTTGGATCTTGACCCAAATGTACTACAGAACTGGGTCATATTGAAAAAAGATGAGCTTGTGATACTCTGGCCTCATATTCTGGGGTCAGGTTTTCAATTGCATGTAAAAACTGGGAACAGATCTTTCTGTATACTGGTCTGCAATACCTCACAAGAGATTTGATCACATACAGACAATCTCAAATGTCTAAACTGCAAAATCCCCACTCTGACCTCACAGCCCACTGTACTTCATTACATTAAAGTTCACCTGGCCATCCATACAGAAAATAAATGCTTGTTCATAAAATGTATGTATGTGTGTATGCACAAAGATGGTGTTTATTCATCTCCTTCAGCTATTCCAGCTATTGCATATGGTGAAGAAATATTTCCTGAATCTTTCTTTACTGAAATCCCAATTTTTCCCCTTTAATTTTTAGATTAAGAAGAGCTGGTAACTGTGCCCTTGCCAATAAAAATAACTCCTGGTAACAACATGTACGAGGTGATTTATTTGTTAATCTTCTGAAAGAGCAAGGAGCACAAAGAGGATGAGATGGAGCTACAGAAAAAAAAGTGGGCCAGGATTTCGCCACTAGAGAGTGTAATTCTACTACATAATTTGACCTTTTCTGCTCCGAGAGAGAAACTGAACCAAGGCAATTAACTTAGAAATACGTGATATGTTGACTATGATTGCCTGAAGTACTTTCTTTAGGTCTTTTATCAAAATGAAAATCAACTGCTTGGAAGATAAATGCATGACTTCCTCTGTGCACTACTTAGCATGATTTTCAGGTGGCGTTTTGCAAAGTAAGATGTATGTAAATTGGAATAAGAGCTTATATCAAACTTATCCTTGAGGCAGATGGTTGTGCATTCAAATTTAAATTTTAAGCATTTTAGTAAATTTAGTCAGGCAAAGTGCATTTATATGTATTTTTAAATTTTGTTTTCAACTCTCTCTGTTCTATCACTATGCATTCCCCTTGGGCTGATGGTGTAATTTTTACTTCAAAGACAGTTTTTAAAAAGTTCTGCCTTTTCTTCTGCTGGTGCGAATCCCAAACTGCACTGTGAAAGTCACTGCTGTCCCATGGCCTCATGATAAACAAACCAGGCATGTAATGGTTAAAGAAACAGAGGAAATGAACCTCTCACTTACATGCGATGACTCTTCTGTTTATGGATGCATAACTTTGTCATGAGGCTCATGTGGGGATTCTTCACTGACTGCTGCAGTCTGCCTGTGGTGGCATCCACCTGCAGCTTTAGGTCTCTTTCAGTGGTCACACAGTTGCGTCTCAGGTCATATGTCACTTGTTAATGCCTGGGAATTCTCTGCCTTGCTGCAGCTTCACTCTTCACTGAACTGAGAGGTGAAGCCACAGCTGGCAGCCAGAATAAAGAATTGGCATCTGCAGGATCTGCTGGAGGGCATGAGCTCCGAGGGGGCTCTGTGGCATGAGTTTAGCCACAGACTGATGCTGGCAGAGAAAATGAGGGTTCTTAGGTCATCTCCTATGGCCACTGTTAGATGGTGTGAGGAGCCTGTGAAATGCAGAGTCACGTGGATGAGGAAAACGTGCAATTGGTATCAGGCTTGTGGAAAGCCTTAGTAGCACTTGTTCAAACCAACTTCCAGCTTTGTTAGAATGAACAGAAGGATCATTGAGCTTGAGGAAGAATAAGGTTACTGAGCATACCACAGAAATCAGTGGCTAAGAGATCATTAATGGCTCCTCTGTGTGCGCACAAGTGTGTGTACAAAAAAATACAGCACTTGTACCTGGAATCTGGCAGGTTTCAGAACAAGCTGACTGTATTGTGTATGTATAGAGTCTGTTCCTTGCCACTCATCTCCCATAGAGTGTACTGGGAAAGAGTTTATGTGGCAGGTTCCAGTGAGCACTTAAATGCTGTGCTCAGGAACCTGGGAAGAAGTCATCATATATGCTGAGATCTGTGAATGTGGCTACACCTCTTAACAATGTCCTTGAATATATGTCTTAGCTCTGAAGCTAGTGTAACAATTATTTTTGAGTGTAACTGCATGTATTTTAGTTGAATTTGCTGTTGGGGTGAATCTGACTAAGTTTTTCTCAGCTGGAATTTTAAAACTTTGCAGTGAATTGAGATATATGTAACCCAGAACATCTTTCAGTGTTTTAAAAGTTTTACTCCATTCTCTTTTCAAAACAAAGCTGGTATAAACTTAGATCTCACATACACTAAATGCAGCAATTAACTCAGTTATTATACCATGTTCCAAAGGACATGCTGTTCTGTGACTGACCATTGAAATACCAAACCAATTATGCTCGATTCACATATCATTTAGGCAACACAAAGCATTTAAGATAGAATGGATATTTCAAGTGAGTTTTATATAGTTTCCACGGTGATTGTACTAAAAGAAATAACAATAGTCTTAAATATGTTTTCATTTAGAATATCTTGAAAAGAACTTGTTTGGTTCTGACATGCTGTGTTTATGCTATAATTTGTTCCAAATCACCGATTATTATAAAATGTAGATAAATTGGCATGGCAGTATTGTTCAAACACTTTTACAGAGCACCAAAATAGTTCAGAGCTTGTTGCTCAATATTTTTATCCCAGCTGACATGCACATTAAAGTGGGAAAAGGTTCCAAAAGCAGTAACATTATGATTTAAATACGGTGCCACAGTTTTGCATTAGGCCATCTTCCAGAGTACATTTTGCTCTTGCTATTTTATTATAGAATTCAGGAGCTTATCAAGAGACAACTAAACTTTGTTGGCAGCTTCTCAGGAACACACAGCAGTTCAAAACTGGGAGTATTTGCAAAGCAGTGAGGGGTAAGGGGAACAACTGTTATACAGATTGCACTGATAGCTCTTACTTTGGCCTTCCTTTGAAAAAATACAGAAACCATGTTATCCTTGAGCCCACCTGCAACAAAAGGCATAAAGAAATGGTAGAATGCTGCAATGAGTATGAAGTAAGGCACAAGGATTTGGGGGGGATTTTTGCAGTAGAGATTCTCAGCTTGAACATCACAGTCTCCTGACTTCAAGCAACTATTTCAGTTACTACTTACTACAGGATAGAAGCCTCTTGAAAAGTGCTACTGCCTCTTGAAGCAAGGAAAATGAGCCAGTATTTGTTATGCCTGCTGGTTCAGCTAGCAGAGATATATGTTCAAAGCTATTCTTTAATTTAAATGTAGTGATATTTTGCTCTAGTGTTTGCTTTCTGAATTAGGAGCAGCATGATGGCGAAAGTTGTACTTTGCACTAAAATTGTCCTTCTCTCACTTTCAGGTGACCAAAACGAACAGTCTCTCTGAGAGGATCTGCTGCCTCCGCTGAGCTTGGAAACAGCAAGTGAAAACGATTTAGAAAAGAATGGTAATTCCTTAAAGCCTCAGATTGTTCTCTGACTTGTTCTCTGGCAGTGCTAATACCTTCCATGGTAGGGGGGATGGCAGCCAAAAGAATTGTATCCTTCTGAGCTCCCTCTTCAGAAAAGGGATGGGAACAAGCTCCCTTAGTAGGCATCCAGGAGCATCCAAAGCTTGGTGTCTGCACTGGATGGCCCTGCAGAGGTGCCCATCTGACTCCAGCTATGAGAGGGGCTGTGAAGACCAGGCTTAGCATGCTAAAGATAGTGTTTATAACCACCACCCCTCCACCCACACATGCTTCAAACCATGTCCAGAGCTAAGTCTCTGGGCTTTAGGTGAAGATGGGAGCAAGGAGTTAATTAGAGAGAGAAATTAATTAGAGTGAGTATTAAACAACCTAGTCTTGGCTTCTCAACTGAGGAATGAGGTGGGTTTAGGCTTTTTGAAGCTTTGGCTTTCATTAACTTGTGTAAGGTGGCAGCATGCACATAAAGTCCTTGTATACTTTCTAAGAGTCAGACAAAACTAAGTTATGCTGTTCTTCTGTGAATTACAAATGCTGCAGCCACAGTTATCTTCCAAGACACGGATGTGGTAGTTTGACCTCAGGAGGAGAAACTCAGAGAAAAGTTTTCTCTGTGAGTACTCCCCTGGGAGTTGATAATGACCAATTGGAGGCTGGTTTGGTTATTGACAGCGTGAAGAACCAATTGGAGAAAGTTAGTTCGCTCCGTGAACACACATTTTGAAGGAGGTAATCCGGAACTGAGCCCTCTTGGCTTTTCCGGCTGCAGTGCAGGTAACAGGGCCCTGGCCTGGCTCCACTGCAGGCCTGTGGGCCTGGCAGGGGCCGGGCCGGGCCCCCTGTCTGGGGAGCTGGCATGGCCTGGCAGAGAGGGAGAGAGAGGGGGTGGCCATGGACAGTGACCAGAGAGACTCAAATTAATATAAAAATCCCAGCCGCTTTTTTACCCCTTCCCTCTCCTTCCCCAGCGTGGCTGGTTTCTGAGATCCTGGCAAAGCTCCAGCACTGTAGCCTTGGTTTTTTTCTTTTCCTTGTGCAAAAATCTTAACTCTTTCAATGCTCAGATGAGACTTGCAGAC